>JAIEZT010000001.1:151384-370391 GCA_019594935.1 Periophthalmus modestus | reverse complement strand
TGTACTGTTTCATGTAAAGTTAACTCAAAATTGCAAACTTTGTGTAAGTCTTTGTTCTGTATGTAGGCAGGGCAAGATACCCATTGGAATGACCTTTGGTCTTCATAGACCATGCACTTAAAAACATGCCACTGTTGCTGCATCTAACCAGACACTGTGAAGGCTATGGCTTCACTCGACACCTCACCTGGAAAATGTTAAGCTACAGATAAAATGCACAAATATCTTTATATAGTATGTACGATGAAGAAAAGAGAAGATATCTCCAGATCACCAAGCCAGCCACCTATGACTGGGTGTGGTTATGTTTAACTGGCACTACTTTCAGAAAAAAAAAAAAAAAAAAAAAGTTACTTTGGATTGACATTTTTTTTTGTTTGTTTGTTTCATGTGAATAGGCCCAATAATTTGAAATATTGACCATAAATCTGAATTCTGCAATGTCCTTCATATAAACTGTAATTGAACTAAAGCAGTTATTGAATACTGTTGCTGTTATGTGAACTCATTCTTTTAGTCAATTTAAAGAGATACCACTATCAGTTTTCACTCCATCACTTGAATGTCAGAGTCCAGTGGCTGTGTGCCTATTTCTGAAACTATTTCCTGTCTAAATCTCTTTGTCTAATCTGGCAACAAAGCCGTGACTGCAGTCAGCTCACTTGGAACATGCACCTCTATGGTGTTTTCTTTAATAAAAACTTAAATGTAGTCAGAGATTAGAAAGATGAACTCTTCACCACGGCTCCTGATTTTTTAAGTGAACAAGTGAATAGTTCATTCTGAAAGTTAGTCAGTTTAGCTTATGCCTAAAAAAAAAAAGAGTCAGATTTAAAGATGGAATCTTTTATTGTTAGTTATTATTTTAGTGACTTTGCTGGAAGTTGGTGCTGTTGTTGACGTCTCCTGCTGCACATGCCTCTGACACCTTGCCTCAGATGTCCGATTCCCTTTAATCTATAATATGGGTTTATGCAGCACTGTTTAAGTCAGCTGTGGCCGTCAGCATGCGCAGGCCTCTAAAAACAACTGTCTGGCTTTCTGGTTATAAAAGCACATGTTCAGAGTGTGCCATGCATGGAAGTATAATGATGCAGCACAGGACAACAACGCAACTTAATGAGACATTTGAGAACCGCAGTTACTGCAGTGTGCTCAGTGACCACTAGGTTATAGCAAAGGACACTGTGACTTCAGTCATGCTTCAAAGAAGCAGAAGTGAGGCGAAAACAAGATTATTTCAATATAATTCAAAACTATTTAATTGCACTTTTGACACTGATTTTAGATTTTATTGGACGTGCACTACTTGCCTTGACTGTCCTGTCTAAATCTCTTCATTTGTCTAATCTGGCAACAAAGTCGAGATTGCAGACAGCTCACTTGGAATATGCACCTCTATGATGTTTTCTTACATAAACACTTAAATGTAGTGAGAGAGATTTGAAAGATGAACTCTTCACTACGGCTCCTGATTTTTAAGTGAAGAAGTGACCATTTCATACTGAAAGTTTAGTTAATTTAAAATTGTATTTCCAGCACATTTCAAAACTATTCAATTATGCCTATAAAAAAAAGTCAAATCTTTTATTGTCAGTTTTACATGCTTTTTTTTTCTTATAATAGTTTATGTATTAACATTAATTTGGGTCATTAGTATTACAACAATATAACTTGTATTGTATTGTATTATGTTTGGATACATTACATTCACTTTTCTACATTATGATATTCCTATTATTGCTGCGGTACAGCGCATTTGGTCAGCACAGCGATAAATATAAAAGTGAATGCGCAAAGGGTACGCAAGAGAGTGGAGTTGCTGAAAAAAGACAAGCTGTTCACTGTCCTGCAGTGTTGGTTCAAATACTCCATCTCTCAGCTGCTCAGTCTTAATTGGTGGCTACCTCCACCCCACATCCCAGTCATCAGACAACTTGGACTCCTCCGGCGATCCCGATATGTTCACAGAGGCTCCCGCAGAAAGGTTGTCTGCCTCCTCCATGGTACCGCTGCAATCCCCTCCATCTGGTCCTCGGCTGCGCGTGTCGCACCAGTCAGACGTCATCAGAGCACTGGCGCGCTTGGATTTTTATTTTTTTTATTTATTTTTATTTTTTTATTAATAGTAAAGGTATACAACATTTGTGGCATAACAAAACAGTTCCACAATTAAAAGTCAGAACAGACACACACACAAAAAAAAAAAAAAATAAAATAATATAAATAAATGAATAGAAAAATAATAATAAAATATATATATATATATATATATATATATATATATATATATATATATATATATATATATATATATATATATATATATATATATATATATATATATATATATATATATATATATACATACATATATATATATATAATTTTTTTTACTTTTTTTAGTGTACAGAAACATCTGTGCAGAGTACGGACTGGAAAACCCCAGGTCAAGGTGGGAAAACACCTCCAAAGGTAGTGGAGAATGATCGAGCCAAGATCCTGTGGGACTTCCAGATACAGACTGACAGAATAGTGATAGCGAACCCAACCGGACATAGTGGTGGTGGATAAACAACAGAGAGCAAAGCCGTTGTGGTGGACATCGCAGTGCCAAGCGATGGGAACATCAGGAAAAAGGAGCATGAGAAACTAGAGAAATACCAGGGGCTCAAAGAAGAGCTGGAGAAGGCCTGGAAGGTGAAGGCCTCAGTGGTGCCCGTGGTCATCGGAGCACTCGGGGCAGTGACCCCCAAACTGGAGGAGTGGCTACAGCAGATCCAAGGAAAAACATCAGACATCTCAGTCCAGAAAAGTGCAGTACTAGGAACAGCAAAGATACTGCGCAGAACCCTCAAGCTCCCAGGCCTCTGGTAGAGGTCCCGAGCGTGGAAAAAGAGGGGATAAAGACCACCCACGGATAAAGACCACCCCAGGAGGAGATTTATATATATATATATATATATATATATATATATATATATATATATATATATATAGATATATATATATATATATAGATAGATAGATATATATATATATATATATATATATAGATATATAGATATATAGATAGATAGATAGACAGAGATAGATAGATAGATAGATAGACAGAGATAGACAGATAGATAGACAGACAGATAGATAGATAGATAGATAGATATAGATATACATCTCCGTAAAGTTGACTTGAGTATTGCACATAGGTTGAATGACACATGATCACATGATCAGTGTCAGCAGTGTTCATTTTACAGTCTGACAGCAGCAGGAAGGAAAGACCTGCGAAACCTCTCCTTCACACAGCGAGGGTGAATCAGTCTGTCACTGAAGCTGCTCTCTAGGGCAGACAGAGCGTCCTGCAGGGGGTGAGACTCATGGTCCAGCATAGAGATGATCTTAGCCAGGACCCTCCTGTCCCCCACCTCCAGAGGTCCTTTCTGTAAAGTGCTTCTGTGTTGTGAGTCCAGTCCAGTTTGTTGTTCAGATGAACACCCAGGTACTTGTATGAGTCCACTCTCTCAATGCCCTTCCCTGGATGTTCACTGAGGGGGCAGTAGAGTGGCGTCTGCGGAAGTCCACCACCATCTCCTTGGTCTTCCCTGCATTGATGATGAGGTGGTTCTGCTGACACCAGTCCACAAAGTCCTGTGTTAGTCCTCTGTACTCCACATCATCGTCATCCTTGATGAGGCCAATGATGGCAGAGTCATCAGAGAATTTCTGCAGGATGCAGCTGTCCGTGTTGTGTCTGAAGTCTGCAGTGTAAAGGGTGAAAAGAAAAGGTGCGAGGACAGTGCCCTGGGGCGCCCCCACACTGCATGTCATGAGATCAGACACGCAGTTCTTGGCTCTCACGAACTGGGGCTGGTTTGTGAGATAGTCCAGGATCCAGTCTGCCAGGTCACGGTCCACCCCGGCGGTCTCCAGCTTGTCCCTCAGGAGCAGTGGCTGGATGGTGTTGAAAGCACTGGAGAAGTCAAAGAAGAGAATCTTCACAGTGCTGCCGGGTTTCTCCAGGTGAGACAGTGAGCAGTGCAGCAGGTAGATGACGGCGTCCTCCACTCCGATGCCAGGCCGGTACGCAAACTGCAGCGGGTCCATCGCTGAGTTCACGGTGTAGCGGAGGTGGCCAAGGACCAGTCTCTCCAGTGTCTTCATGAGATGAGATGTTAGAGCCTCTGGCCTGAAGCTGCTGAGCTCCTTGGCCTGTGGCGTCTTGGGCACCGGTACCACGCAGGAGGTCTTCCAGAGTTGTGGTACCACCCTCAGCTTTAGGCTCAAGTTGAAGACATGCTCCATAACTCCACACAGTTCATCTGCACAGGACTTAAGGAGCCTGGAGCTGATGCCGTCTGGTCCTGCTGCCTTCCTGGGTCTGATCTTCTTGAGCTCCAGTCTTACCTGCGCTGTAGAAAATGACAGTGACAGGCTGGGGAGATGGATGAGTCCATGTGTATTGGTGAGCTGAAGAGCAGAAGAAGAGGTGTGAAGAGGTTCAGGAGTTCCCCATTGTCCAGCCGGGGAGGGGAGGTCAGGCAGATGGGTGGGGGAGGAGTGGGTAATTTGATCAAATCTCAGGAAGTGAGAGGTCGTTCACCCACCGCAAGTCCCCCTCCGTCTGGGCAGGAGGTGCTTTGAAGCCTGAGATAGTCTTTAGACTTCTCCACACCCCCTGGATGTTCTTCTCCTGTAGCTGCTGCTCCATCTTTCTCTTGTGGCTGGCTTGGCTTGTCCTGATTTTCCTCTTCAGCTTCTTCTGTACTGTCTTCAGCTCCTCCTTGGTCCCTGACCTAAAATAAACTCTCTTCTTCTCCTTCAGTAGAGCTTTTATGTCAGGGTTGATCCATGGCTTGTTGTTCGGAAAACACCGCACCGTCTGGGAGGGGACGATGTTTTCAAAACAAAAGTTTATGTAGTCCGTGATGCAAGTCATTGCATTGATGTCCTCTCCATGTGGGTCACAGAGCTCTGTCCACACTGTGATGTCAAAGCAGTCTCTCAGAGCCTCCTCACTCTCAGCAGTCCACTTCTTTACCACACAGAACACCACAGGCTGCCTGTGCACAATGGGCTGGTACACAGGCTCAAGATGGAGGATGTTGTGGTCAGCTCTACCCAGGGGAGGCAGTGGGGATGAAGAATAAGCCTCCTTGGCGTTGGCAAAAACTAAATCCAATGTCTCTTGTGGGGCAGGTGACATACTGAGTGTATGTGGGCAGAACAGGTGCAGGAGATGCATGATTGAAGTCTCCAGAGATCAGGAAGAGAGCCTCTGGGTGACTTGTTTGGAGTGTGCTAGTCAGAAACATTTCTCTGCCTTGTTCTACATAAGGTGTGGTTGTACATGTGGATCTTTTCTCTGTAAATCTCATAATGAACCTGGAGCTTTGACTTGCGCATTCCCGCTCGGCCCTCCGGCACTCCCTTTTCTGTGCCCTGACCGAGTCATCATTCCTTCATGCCGCTTTCTTCTTATCTTTAACCATTTTAAACCTTCATCGGAGCAAGGGTGTCCAGAACATTCAAAACACTCAACGTCACAGAGTTCAACAAATCTTTAGACATTGTTGACAATATACAAATGTAATATTGCTGATTTTCCTATAATGGTGTAAAACGTTCTGTTTTCCATATAGTAGTTGCCGTATATCACTCTACTCTGGGTATTATAGACACTGATCCAATCAACTTCCTGATGTGATCACATTGTTCGACTTCCTGATTTAATCACATTGTTTGATTGTGCTTTAAATGTCTTATCTATAGAATGTTACCTCCCACTGCTCAAATGATATAAACATTGGTGCAAGCTCACCTTCTTCAGACTCTACCAGATTGCAAGACTTAACCAGATTGTCAGACTCTACCGGATTGTGTGACTCTCTGTGAAACTCTGTCAGACCCGACTGTTTTGCTGTAACCGACAATAAAGATCTACAGAACGATCCCTGTGCCTCTTCGCCTGTTCTTCATGCAACAGAACAGAAACCGACAGAAAATTGGTGGAGAATGAGGGCAACTCTCAACAATTGATTTTTTCCTTTTTTCCTGGAGTTTTTCACTGAAGGTGTCGGGTGACGGTACATATGTGCCATCAACGGCCTGAAGTGACGACCTTGTAGAGTCTCCATATTGACTGACATTCTCCAAAGTAGCAGCTGACCCAACTAAAAGGTAAGCAGAAACCTCTTGTATTATAATACGGAATTCTGCATATTGGATTTTGCTAAATTTAACTTTGTGAGTTTGCCAGACTTTATGCCAATGTGTGAATGTGTTTTTTATGTGTATGTGCTTGAAGTAAAGTAAAAGTAAAAAAGTAAAGTAAAGTAAAGTAAAGTAAAGTAAAGTAAAGTAAAGTAAAGTAAAGTAAAGTAAAAAGTAAAGTAAAGTAAAGAAGTTTTGAGAAATAAAAGTGTTAAGAGTAACAGAATATAAAGGCACTGGGTGCCAAGGTAACGAGTATTTACAGAGAATAAATACTGAGGTAACTAAGTACGGGCCAAGTAAAAACCCACAGTGTGTGCGTTTGATTCTTAACTAATTATTGATATTTTTAAATAGTTGTTGAGTGCTGTGTGTGATATACATTCGTAAAGCTACATTACTTTGCAAATTTCAAAGTTTATTTTCTTATGATAATAACTTTTTGCAAATTTTGAGATTTTAACAAAAATACTGAAACTGATAGTACAAAATGGCACAACAATTTATCAAAATGACTGAACTTCTAGAGCATTTACAGAGTAAGATTCGTGAGGATGAACCAAATCCTAAACAAGCTAAAGCTAAAATCATGCTGATTAAATCTCTGTTTAGTAAATATCGTGCAAAGAGATTAGTTCATTGTGGTAGTGATGCGCTTGCCCCGACCAACACACAATGGGAAAAAATTATGAGCTATCACATGGCAAAGGTCATGCATCATCAGACACACCCCAGTCTGGACTGTTCGTGGCAAAATATTGAATGAAGACAAAATTAAACAACACCAAGAGAAACTAGAAGCTGCACAAAAAATTGAAAAAATTGGCTAAACAACTCCAAACCCAGAAGCATGAACAAGTATTGGCCTCTGTACTGGTCTTAAAGCCCAAAGAAAAGGCAGAAAAAGCTGTGACATTCAAGAAAATGTATGCCAAAGGAGAAGCTGAAACACAGAGAAGAAGAAACTGTGAGCACTGGTATTTACCCTGTACTTAGGGGTACACAAGAAACAATGGCAAGGAGAGGAAACGTCACTCCTACAACACCAGAAGCAGCACCAGGTGGACCAAACATTTGGACAGTGACAGTGAAGAAAAAGAAGATGCTAGGCAACGTGACATTTGTCACAGGGAGCGCAGAAAGAGCGAATTGGGAGCTGAGTCTAGCCTAGAACCCCACCCAGACATACCTCGGCTACAAACTGAATGGTTGATGGCTCCACAACTACCTCCAAGCCCCTCCAACAACCCATTTTTGTCCATCCCAAACACTCCAGTGCGCTCTACATCAGCCTACCCACCTTCATACCAATTATCAGAAGCCAGCTTGTGTGCCCCCACCACAGCCCAAGAAATGATACAAGGAGCAACACATGAAGTGAAGGGAGGAGCCTTGTCCCTGGTTCCACTTGGACCCACACCTACAGATGAAAAACTTCAAGATATCCAGCACCAGCTCAATGCACTAAAAAAAACATTCTGGATTCACGAGTGGCAACAACACAAAAACAGACTGACCTGACCAGACACTGCACACCCAAGGGAAGGGCTACGCCATCAATATTGTCACCATCACAAGCTAAACCAGAAGAATCACAGCCAATCAGGGGCACGTTCACTGCAATAGTAGACACACAGAGCATCCAAGACACATGCATAAACAGACGACTTCTTCCTGAAAAACGCCAAGAACAACCAACTGACCTGCTGGACTGGGACACAGGAGAAACACCAGGAGAAGCTCACATTGCACCACTGAGAGTAACACCCGGACATACACCAGTGTACCAACCATTCCAGCTTAAAGATTTTAACTCCCTGATGATGAGCCTCCCACGCATCACCCAGAGTGGACTGGCCTGGCTCCGTGCCCTGCTCAAGTACACAGCAGGAGAAACCCTCTGCTGGGGAGACATACAAGCCGCCTTAGTGAGAGCCACTGATGAGACAACTGCAGAAAACATACACAGAGCAATAGAACAAAAGTTCCGTGCACCAGTTCAAAGTAACACAGGCCTGGTCACATTCAGGCTCCACCTGTCAGAAGAACTGAAAAACCGCTTCCCAACTATGCTCCATGATGGACTGCTGTCCCTGCAGATGAAAAGCGGTGAAGATTACCACACATATAAACAAAGAGCCAAAGCACTATTTTACGACACAACAGGAGAACCCCTGCAGACAGGAACTGGATCCACAGTGATGTTTTTCTCAGCTCTGGTGAGAGGACTCCCAAAACCAGTTCAAGAACGCCTGAGTGAAGTAGTGGGCCTCCACTCTAAGCCAGAAGAAGAATTTGACATGCAATGCAGCCACTTCGTCTCTAAATGGCTCCAGTCCAAAAGTGAAAATGAAGAGCACAAACAAAATATGGAAATGGCTACACTAAAATTACAGCTCAAAAAGCTCCAAGAAGAAGTCAAAGAGAAAGAAAACAAGGAAAAACCTACAAAGGTCATGACTGTCCAAGAAGATGATACAGATGAACCTACCACAATCAGTCAACTTGCTGCTGCAATCAAGATGGTTATGCAACAACAACAAGCTCCACCTGTTCAACAACCAGCTGTACAACAACAAACACCAGCTTCTGCTCCAGCCCAAATGAACCCAGGAGTCATAATCTACACGACTCCTGGAGGAAGAGGACGAGGAAGGAGTGGACAAGAAGGAATAGGAAGAGGAGGAAACATGAATATGCAACCCAATCAATGTTATGCGTGTGGTGGATTTGGACATTGGTCAAGAGACTGCCCACTAAAACAACAAATTCAGCCACAACAGGGATACAATCAGCTTCAGCTACAACAGGGGTACAATCAAAATTTTATGCAAAATGGTCAGCCACCGATGCAGCAGGTCCAACCACAGATACAACCAGCTCCAAGACAATATGGACAACCCCAAGCTCCAAGAATGATGCCACTTCGCCATGACAACTATGCTCAATATTCTGATGACCACGGCCGTCTTGACGAATATGACAACTGAAGGGGCCTACAGCCATACCAAGGCCAGTCGCTGAAACCATGGAGAAGCGAACCAAATGGTGGTCTTGACGATAAATGGACAAAAGATACGTTTTTTAGTGGATTCTAGAGCCACAGTTTCCTGCATAAGACATCCTTTTCCACTGACTACGAAGACTATGTCCATTTCTGGCTGTTTGGGAAAACCCGAAACAAAAACATTTCACTGAACCATTGGCAGTAAGCATGAGAGAGTTAACTACTGAACATGAATTTCTATACTTACCAGATTGTGATATCTCGCTCTGTGGAAGAGATCTTATGTGCAAGCTCTCATTGTCTCTAGTTTTCTGTCCAGAGGAACATAAACTACTCACAAAATCACAGACAATCGCACTGATAAGAAGCCTGGAACCAGAGAACCACACCAAGATTTTATATTTGTCCCCTGATGTGATAGAAGATTTTAAAGCGCCAACCACAACTCAAAGATCTAACAGCATTGCTCAGACACTGAAACAGTCACACACATAACCAGTGAAGGAGGAAGCATCAATATGGCCTCAAATATGGAAACAGAAGGAAACACCACATGTATGTAAGGAGAAGGTGAAGACTGAAATGTATGTACGAGCAGACCTACAAACTACACCTCTACCTGAAGCTGAACTTACACTATTCTGTGATGGATGCTCACACAGAGCCACAGATGGTTCCATCATTTCATCATATGCTGTGATACAGCAGGACTCACAAGGACAACATCAAGTTCTGGAGGCACAACAAATTCCACATGGATCTGCTCAAGTAGCTGAACTGACAGCTATGCTGCGAGCCCTACAACTATCTGAAAATCGCTCAGTTAACATCTACACGGACTCAGTTTATGCATTTAAAACAGTAAACATCTCGATTTCTGGCTGGATTAGAAATGGTTTCAAATTGGTCGATGGGACTCCAATTGAACATGAAGCTTTGATAAAACAAATCATTGAGGCAGTGCAACTACCAAGGAGAGTGGCTATAATGAAATGCAAAACTCACACTAAAGGAAATGATCTAGTTTCTCAAGGAAATCATGCTGCAGACATAGCCGCAAAACAAGCTGCCAACTACAATGGAAGAGCAATGGCTGCACGAAGATCCTCAACTACAAATGAAGAAACTGACACAGAAACACCAGACAAACTACCAGACAAGCCTGAAACTGCACCAGAGATGGCACCACAAGGAATAATGATGAAACATATGTAAGAGAAATCCAACAGGCAGTTGGAGCATATGAACATTCCGTCTGGAAGCAGAGAGGAGCTAAAAAAGATGAAGATGTACTATGGAGAAACCATGAAGGAAAGATTGTTGCACCAGTACCACTCTTACAGATGCTATTTGATGAATATCATGGGCCAACACACAGAAGTTATGAAGCACTCCTGAAACACATTGATCTTTGGTGGCACCCACACATGAAATCGCTTTTGCAATATTGGATTGACACGTTTCACACTTGCCAAACTATGAACCCCAAGAAGACCTGTAAACCTCCACCTGGCACTTTCACACTTCCAAATAAACTGTTTGAGAAGATTATGATGGATTTTACTGATCCTGACATGTGTGTTTGTGGTTTTCGTTATCTTCTAAGTGATTGTGTGTGAATATACTAAATGGGTAGAAGCGTTTCCTTGCAAAACAGAGTCAGCTAAAGAAGTTGTTAAACATTTAGTGCAGGAAGTCCCTAGATTTGGTGTCCCCTATCAGATCAGGTCGGATAATGGAACTCATTTCACAGCTAAGGTAGTTCGTGACACATTAAAGGCCTTAAACATTTCACAGCGTTTCGGTTATATCTACCATCCTTCAAGTCAGGGTCAAGTTGAACGTATGAATGTTACTATTAAAAGAAAACTAGCTAAGGTTTGGCAAACTTGCAAAATAGATTGGGTCACAGCTCTTCCTGTTGTCTTGATGGACATCAGGAACAGTGTAAACAGAACCACATGTTTTACACCTCACATGCTTTTGACTGGACGAGAAATGCACAAATGCAGAGAAAGGACTCACGCTGTTCAAATGACTCCAGACACTGACAGTGACCTAACCCCTGGTTCCTGGGTCTACATTAAAGTACACAAACGCAACAACTGGACTCAACCTACCAAACTGACCCTACAAAATTACTCAATCAACTGGGGAGATCCGTGCAGGTCCAGCGTGGTGATTCTAAGTTCTGGTACCATCTATCCCATTGCATCAAGTGTCCAGTGGACCCCACTCAACGCACCCTTGCCGAAGTCCGCGCTGACGTCAACACAGCAGCTCCAGAACCCAAATGGGGAGGGACCATGCACAGCCAACCCCGGGCTCCGGGGGAGGAAGAAGAGAGAGAAAAAGGGGGAGTATAGACCATATTCTTGTTTTCCATGTACCTTTACTGAACTTCTTTATTTTTTCTTAATTATTTCTGTTCTTCTTGTTTTAGCTTGGTGGTATCTATATGATAATGAGATGAAAGAGGACCTCGGACAGCCAAGAAGATCATTCGCAAACTTGACAAATATAACAAGTGACATGAACCCTCTGGCTGGAGAGGATCGCAAAAATACATGAAACAAAGAGCACTGAAAAGGGCACCAAGAGAAACAGGTTTAAAATCTATAGAAAAAATGTACTATTAATTGTTTAGAAGGACAAGACCGTAAGGCACAATTTGATGTATGTGATTTTCTGACCTGTACGACTGACCTTTGTGACCACTCAAATAGGAAAATCTCTATTATATCTTACTTTGAAACTTACTCAGTTTAAATTTTATTCTATTCTTGGTGTTTCCTTCAGTAGCTGCTCTTTGTTTCATCCATGCTGTCCGAGTGTCATACACATCTTTTTTATCTGAATGTCTGATTGTCACGTATATTATATTTATACAATATTATATGATTTGAAACTCTGCTAACATTTTACAAAATTATCCACTTGAGTTTAATATTTTTTTACATTATTATGTTTTAGCTAAGACTTATGATTTTTTGGGGTGGTTTATTTTATTTTCGTTGAAAGGCAGTGACTGGCTCCTTTCTTTTAGTGATCACATGTTTATGTGATCAAAAGGGGGAATTGTGGACAATATACAAATGTAATATTGCTGATTTTCCTATAATGGTGTAAAACGTTCTGTTTTCCATATAGTAGTTGCCGTATATCACTCTACTCTGGGTATTATAGACACTGATCCAATCAACTTCCTGATGTGATCACATTGTTCGACTTCCTGATTTAATCACATTGTTTGATTGTGCTTTAAATGTCTTATCTATAGAATTTTACCTCCCACTGCTCAAATGATATAAACATTGGTGCAAGCTCACCTTCTTCAGACTCTACCAGATTGCAAGACTTAACCAGATTGTCAGACTCTACCGGATTGTGTGACTCTGTGAAACTCTGTCAGACCCGACTGTTTTGCTGTAACCGACAATAAAGATCTACAGAACGATCCCTGTGCCTCTGCGCCTGTTCTTCATGCAACAGAACAGAAACCGACAACATTAACATTAGAACATAAGGCATTTTCAAAGTGAATCATTTCCATGAATAGTGCACCTGTTTTATCATTTATATGTCTCCTTTGAACAACTGCAGGATCAGCCGCTGGTTTGGGAATAACAGACAGGTCAAAAACACACAGAAATGATCAGACATAGCAACATCCACCATGTTGACATTTGAAATATTTACTCCTTTTGTAATGAGCAGGTCCCAGAGTGTGTCCTCTGTTGTGGGTGGGCTCACTGACATGCGGAGTCAGACCAAAGGTTTCAAGGACAGAACAGAACTCTTTAGCTTTTCTTTCAAACACATTATCCACGTGTACATTAAAATCACCTGTAATCACTAAACCACCATCAAAGTCTGTGCATACGACTGAAAGCATCTCAGTAAAATCATCAATAAAATTTAGACAGTGCTGGGGAGGTTTATATATAACTAAGTAGACTATGGAGGGTGATTGTTTTAGCTCCATTTTAAAGGAAACATACTCAAAAGATGAAAAACACCCCAAATGACAATCTGTGAGTAATTAAATGATCTCTAAAAAATGCACATACACCTCCACCCTTTTTATTTACTCGTGTTTCAGATTCAAATTTGAAGTTGGGTGGAGTTGATTCCACTATAATTGCATTGCCTGTGTTTTCGTCAAGCCATGTTTCGGTTAAAAACATAAAGTCAAGATTAAAAGAAGAAATAAAAAAGAAAATGAAAATTATATAAGCAATATATCAAAAATCCCAACACCCAAAACAAATCGTTATATACAACATACAAAAATAAATTGTCTAAAATAATAAAACACAAGCAAACAAATGTATTTTACTGACAAATTCAATAATGCTCTTGGGGATCAAAAGAAATCTTGGAAGGTGTTAAATGAGATACTCAGCCCGCACAAGGAAACCTCAGTCCTCCCTGACACTGTAGTGCAGAATGCAACAAACGAAAATACCAACTTATCTAATGTCTTTAATAATTACTTTGCCTCTGTTGGTAAACAACTTTCTCAAAATATATCTATTATTATTTATATTTTGTTTTTTGTTCCAATGACATTCACAAAGTACTATTTGCTGATGACACAAATCTCTTTATATCACACAAAAACCTGGATCAGTTAGGGAAACTTCTAAATGAACATCTAATAAAGGTAACTACTTGGTTTAAATGCAACAAACTGTCCCTTAAATATTAAGAAAACCTACTTTATCATCTTCTTGCCAACCAGACATAAAATGATGGAAATATGTGCATAAAAATAGACGGCCAACAAGTTGATTCTACAAAATTTTTAGGAATGTATATCGATAAATCTTTAAATTTCAAAAAACACATTGATGAGCTGGTTAAAAAATTATCAAAAATCGTTGGCCTACTCTTTAAAATAAGACACATACTTCCATTGGAAGCACTGCTGACCTTATATAGATCCCTGTTTTGAGACTCATCTAAATTACTGCAATGTGATATGATGTAACACCTATCCCACTTACACTGCAAAACTTCAGGTATTACAAAAAAAAAAGCCATAAGGGCGATCACCTGGTCCTTGCCAAACTCTCCCACAAATCCACTCTTCCACAGATATGGCCTTCTCAAGCTTTCTGAAAGTAACATATATCACAATGCTTGTATCATGTATAGTGTGGTCCACAAATTAAACAGTCAATTATGTGAACTTATCCCTCTTCAATCACCCTCTCATCAGCACAACACAAGGAAAAAGTGCCTGTTAAAAGGGAAATTTAGGAAATTAAAATGCACCAGCTTTAGTGTCTGTTATAGAGGTCCACAAATATGGAATGACTGAAACAGTGATATAAAACAGTCTGCCTCATTACATATATTCAAAAGAAATCTGAAAAGCAAACTACTGGAAAACTACAGTGCCTGGCGGAACTTAGTGCGGCTCAAGTTCTCCTGTAATAGGTTTTATTTTCTCTTTGCTCATAGGTCTGTGTGTATGCATACCTATGTGTATGGGATCCTGGGATCTGCTGTAGCCACTCACTGAGCAAAGCCGTTGTGGTGGACATCGCAGTGCCAAACGATGGGAACATCAGGAAAAAGGAGCATGAGAAACTAGAGAAATACCAGGGGCTCAAAGAAGAGCTGGAGAAGGCCTGGAAGGTGAAGGCCTCAGTGGTGCCCGTGGTCATCGGAGCACTCGGGGCAGTGACCCCTAAACTAGAGGAGTGGCTACAACAGATCCCAGGAAAAACATCAGACATCTCAGTCCAGAAAAGTGCAGTACTAGGAACAGCAAAGATACTGCGCAGAACCCTCAAGCTCCCAGGCCTCTGGTAGAGGTCCCGAGCGTGGAAAAAGAGGGGATAAAGACCACCCGCGGAGGGTGAGGAGGAGATATATATATATATATATATATATATATATAATACATATGGGTGTGTATGTGCATGTGTACATGGATACACGTAGGCTATGTGCATGTCTGTATAGGTGTATATTGTGTGTTTTGTATGTGTAGACATGTATATATGTACATGGTGTATATGTTTATGGGTATGTATGTATATTTATGTGTGTGTATATATATGTATGTACACACGTGTATATGTTTATGGGTATGTATGTATATGTATGTGTGTGTATATATATGTATGTATACACGTGTATATGTATATATGTGTATATGTAAGTGTGTGTATATGTTATATATAATCAATCTATAGTGTTAATATCACCTTCCTTCTCTCTCTCTCCTCTTATGTCTGTCTCTATTTTATCTATTTTTTCACATATTTAATATTTTTCTGCTCTCACAATCTTCTGCTTTAAAAAAAACAGCAGGTCAAACTCAAATGGTAAAAGTAAAACGCAACAATCTGCCAAGCCATCATATGATGTTTCTACACAGGGTGATGGACCCCATTTCATAAGCTTTACAGCTTCTTGGGGATCCATGTTTTTCACAAGGTCATTGATACACTGTATTTGCATCCATATGTAAACACAAACATGATTACAACATAACTTCTGTACGTGTATGTTGCTACTGTGTGTTTATGTATGCGCCCTACGTTGACTATTGTGAAAAATAAAATTGAATTGAATTGAATTGAAAATAAAATCTTTAATTAAAAAGGGAGTTTGGATGAGGGACTAGGTGGGGGCCGAGGAGGTGGAGCAGGGGGAAGTTTGTGTGAGGGACCAGGTGAGGGCCGAGGAGGTGGAGCAGGGGGGAGTTTGGGTGAGGGACCAGATGAGGGCCGAGGAGGTGGAGCAGGGTGGAGTTTGGGTGAGGAGAGGGGATAGGTGGGTACTGGGAAGAGTTCAGCATAATTGATGCCAGAACTCTTGACCAGTGCGGTCAAGAGTGAGGAGAGCCATCTTAATTCTTGATCTGATGAGGCCTTCTAGATGGTTGGGAAGAGCTATGGGTGAAGGTGGGGAGGAAAAGGAGAGTGAGGAGTCCCTAGAGGGAGTAGATGTAGCAAAGGGGACCCAGGGCTGGCTCTGTGGGCAGGGGAGGTGATGGGGGTGCTGTTGGGACTGAAACCTCTGTTGGAGCTGTCACAGACAGGTTCCTGGGAGCAGTGATAAGATAAGATAAGCCTTTATTAGTCCCACAGTGAGGAAATTCCAGACGCCGGAGATGAATCCTTCATTTGGAAAGGTGGTGGTGCTGCTGACTTCTTCTCTGGGGAAGGTGGTGGTGGTGCTGAATCTCTTGCTGGGGGAGATGGTTGTGGTGCTGGTGATGGCTCCTTTGCTAGGGGAGATGGCTGTGCTGCTGGTGATGACTCCTTTGTTGGGGGAGGTGGTTGTGGTAGTGGTGGTGCTGCTGGTGGTGCTGACACATTGGCTCAGTCTGTCGTAAGGGGTGAGGTAGGTGGACCAAAAAGTACAGAACTCGGGAGCAGTTAAAACAGTGTTTATTTACAAAATGTGAAAACGGTTTAGTAAGGCAGCAACAGACAGGGACGAGGAGTGAGCTGGAGCTGGTGATGAGGAGCAGGGTGAGATCCGGAGACACGGGAGCAGGGAGCGGAACCAGGAACGGGGAGCAGGTAAGATCCGAGGAGGGGAGCCGGAGCAGAGTACAGGTAAGAGCAGGGTGACGAAGAGACAAGACAGGACTGTACCAGGATGATGAGGCGGGAGACGGGAGTGGAGCCAAAGGCGCAGGAGCTGGGATGATCCGAAGAGCAGGAATCTGGAGAGGCAGCAAAAATCCAGTAAATCATAGGACAAGGTAAAGGCAGCATTCAAAAAGCAGGACTAGCGTATTCACATTGTCACGCGGGCGGACTTGCACCGAGTGACTGGAGTTGGCTCCTCTTATCCACCGCAGGTGGTGATCAGCACTAATGGGCTGCAGGTGCGTGCGGGAGGAGCCAGAGCTCCGCCCAGCTCCAGAGTCAGGCAGGTGAGGGAGGGGGAGAGAGAGGAGAACACAGGAGGCAAAACAGGAGCAGGAAAGCGTGGATCATGACAGTCTCTGGCTGGCACAGCAGGAATGCTTCTCTCATTCCTCTTTTCTCTCACTGGCCCAGGACCCTGTCTAGGCCGGTGCCTCAGAACGTGGAGGATGTTATCAGCCAGCAGTCTCACTCCACCTCTGCTCAGGTGTGGCCTATTTCCCTTGAATAGGTCTTCTCATTTCCAGAATAGGTCATAGTTCTCAAAGTAGTGCAATCCTTTGGACACATATTCTGGGAGGTCCACTGATGAATGCCTCCACTTTATCAAGCTCCTCAAATAATTTAATGAAATCCCTTTTCAAGATTTCAGTCTGTTCCATTTTGGTATCAACTGTACCCTTGTGCACAATCAGCTGTTTAACTCCTTGCCTGTTGGCAAAACTTTTGGCAGGAGTTTTGTAATCTCAGAAACAGCGTAACTGGGATAGGAGTAAGTTTGCATTCTTCTGTGGCTCACATTTGATAGCACCGTCTCCTAACAGCAGCGTATCTCTAACCTTGACGTTTAGCACAGATCGCCTGTCTGTCGACGCTCTTTTGTCAACTCCAGTACTCTTGTTTTGCGACAAAAATCAATTTTCTGTTTTGTTTGTTAACATCAACATCAATATGTGACAGTGGTAGACAAATGCCTAGTCAATTGCATTAAAGCTGTGACTGCAGATAGCTCACTTCACCTGAGACAGAAACTCAGCATGGAAGCTCCTGATATATATGGGGCAGCAAGTGAACATTTGGCACTAAAAGTTATAGTTAGACACATTCATATATTTAACTTAAAAAAAAACAGAACAGCAGATGGCAGCATGACAAAAAAGCGCTGGTCTCTTCGTTTGTGGCCAATGAAATTAATAAAGCTAGAGAGCCACTGCGCACTGGTGCTGTGGCAATGGCGGCGGCCATCTTGTAGTTGTAGGAAGTGCAAAATTCTACTAGAAAATAATGTTGTTTTGTTGAAAATGGGTTTAAAATGACATATGAAAGGTCTATGGCCTAATAATCCAGGCAACTCTACCTTCCTCTCAGACTTATTGACAATGACTAATCACCCTGCACTGGTCTTTATATTTTATGCAGAATTAAATGCAAAACCTTTCTAGATTTTGCTTCTTTTTTTTTTTTTCTTTCTTTTTTACATTAGATAAAGTACAAATATAATAGTTAAATTATCAAACCTTTTTAATGAAAAAAAAAAAATAATAATAATAAATAAAAGTTAATCTTATGTTGCCTGGGTTCCAGAATACACGAGTCTGGTCACTGGTGAATCTCCCGTTTTCAGATGGGCGTGATTGACAGATGGATTAGCCAATCTGAACAGGCACGAGGGGAAAAAAAAAAAAAAAAAAAAAAAAAAAAAAAAAAAAATACAATTAACAATTAGCAAATATTATCATGTTGATCACTTGAGACACAACGGAGGTAGTGGGGATCAGACTGATTTCCCTACGTATAAAAAAATACAGAGATATATCAGTCAGGATTTGTCAGGCAAAAGCTTTTGAGAAACATTCTACAGTCAACATATGCTGCGCGAGCCGAGTCTGTTACTATAGGCTGAAATGGCGATGGTCTCTCTACTGTGCTATTTCCCCTCATTGTTTATGACCGTCAAAGAAGATGCTGTTCCGGAAGTTAACGACGAGAAACCACAGAAAAGACAGTGGTAAACAGAGCTCAATTGTTTCCGTGTTTGGAAGATTATTCTACCCGAGAAAACCATGTCTTTTCCCGCTGCGTTCGGCTCGCAGCTCACGGCCGTCATGGAGGCTCTGCTGAAGGCGCTAGTAGCTGAAGTGACCGCTGCAGTGGAAGATCGAGTTGTGGAGCTGAGACTGGAGCTCCGAGACAGAGACCGGGAGATTCGAGAGAGGGAGCGGGAGATTGAGCAAAGGGACCGGGAGATACTGGAGCTGCGAGCCGCTGTAGAGGAGCTCAGAGCCCGTGAGGAGGTGACTGTGAGCCCCGGGAGGAAAGACAGGAGGAGACCGAGACATACCAACAAGTGTGGACCAAAGGTGAGAGAAACAGCACGTAAACTGTAAACACATCGACATTTAATGCTTTTGTGCTTTGAGTTAGTTGCAGCATTTGTATTTCAAATTTCATAAACATAACCAACCTGTGTCCTAGACATGAGATAGACATGTTCAAATCAAATGTTTTTCACTAATAACAACTGTAATGCCAATGTATTCATAATTACAAAAAAATATGCATTATAATTTCATATTTTAGTTATTACGATGATCGGATTGGATTGCCAGTTCCTATTTCTGAATCCAGTTCAGTTGTGATTATTGTATCTTTTTTTTTAAAACTAGCAAGAGCAGAGGCTACATACATTTGAGTCCAATAAAAAATCACTTTGTCTTGCAAACTGATAATGCCACATGATTGTTACTGAAGTAACAACTTGTCTAGCTAACATTCTATATTGCTGCCAACAAAAATGATTAAATTGATGAAACTGAGGAGAAATCTGAACAGATTTTGCATCACTTGACTGTAATATTCAAATAAACAATTAAGTTAACTTGGTTGAAATTAATCTTTATAAACTGCAAAAATGTATCAATATTAGCATCTCTAGTTGGCAATTTAACAGAACATATGACCTGTAGAGATTACCATAATATTTTTGTCTTTTCAGAAGAAGACACAGAGTCTTTAATGAAATGGGAGCCGACAGATTTTCTGACTACTCCATCTCCTCTCCGAGCTCCCCTGTCTACTGCTTCTGATACTACTACTTCTTCTAGTACAAGTACTACTATTACTGCTTCTGCTCACTATTCAAATGACAAGAGTAGTACTGATGCAACACGGAGTTTCAACACATACAGTTCTCAAGAAACTGACTTCCCTCATCTTCCACATGCAGAGCCACCGCTGGAGTCTCTTCTGAGTGTCAGTAAGGACCTGTTTCCCTCACTGGGACAGTTCAGTGGGGTTCAAGTGCAATCAGTGTGGAAAGACATTCACAGGGAAGACCAGGCTGATCACTCACCAGAGTGTCCACACAGGGGCTCGGCCATACAGCTGCCACAAATGTGGCCGAAGGTTTACCCGAAGCGACAGCGTTGGGAGGCACCAAAAACTGGACTGCTGCAAATAGGGCTGCTGGATTATGACCTTACTTTGGTCATTAGGTTGTGATCATGTGGCGTCACTGGAGCCCTGGCTGACCAAAGCCAATAGTAAAGCGCCTAAATGAGCCAAAACAAAAGGACAACAAATGTGAAATAGTCAAATTTTTGCAGAAATACGACTATTTTAGTTTTGAAATTTGTGCAGATGGAAGTGCTTTGTGCATTTGTGGAGATGTTTGTGCTTTTCTCTCAACTGGATTTAACAAAAGTTTGATTTCTCAGCTCTTTCTGGAGAGCCGTTCCCAGATTGGCTCTCTTAATTTGCACATATACATATTGTCAATCTGACCTCTGCCAGGAAATGGCAAATTATGAAATCAAAACAACATATTTTATCCTTTGAATGGTCAAAAGTTCTCAAAATGGCTACTATTCACGGTTCTCAGATTTTTCACAATTTAACATTTTAACACACAGACTATCTGCTGTCTGCAAAAAGACTTTAAGACAATAGGATACTATGGCAAACTTGTGACAGATTGCAATGTTTTCTTTTTGTTTATATATATTTTTCCAAACAATTACATAGACAGCAGCTCTCCATTTGACAGTATCACCAAATTCTGGCATACCCACGCATTTAAACCATGATTATCTGGAATATTAAAATATACCGTAAAAAGTGTTCTTATACAGGAAGTATACAATTATAATTTTTAGTTTTTTAGTGAACACAAACAGTGAACATTCACAGCTTTTACATTTAGTAATAATAAAAAAAAACATTACAGATGTTAACAGTTTTGTTGTAATGTATGCAATGTAAACTAAAATGTACTATAGTTAAAATACTGCCTTTGTAAGAATTTCCTAATGGATAAGTATAGCCAGTGGATTTCCAGGAGAGAGTTATGTGAACGAGTCGGCTCTTTTGAATGGTTCCTCAATGTGACTGGTTGGAGCTGTATCTCATGTTCTTAAAGGACTGAATCTTTTTCAAATTTTTATACATTGGTATACCGATTTATGCTAGCCAACACAAGAATTTGCACAAAAGCATTAGGAACGTGAGTGAGAGCTTTTTGAAAAAAAAAACAAAAAAAAACAAAACATTTTTTTGAACTGTAATAAGGTTTTTTTGTTTTTTTGTTTTTGTTTTTTTTACTTCAGATTATGCATCATTTCAAAAGGTGAACACCTGCTCTTTTAAACAAAATTTTACCCATGGTAATTTCTCTCTGTGATTAGTTTATTGTTACAATGAGTCACATTGGCTTCTGCCATATAAATAAATAGTAAAAGAGCCAGTCTTTTGAATGGCTTTTTAAAAATGAACTAATTCAAATCCCATAAAAGAGCCGCAAGTCCTTTCACTTAAGTCGTGAATTCTACAGTCTCCTACAGATGGCAGCATCACAACATGATGCCCTTCACGCCTGTACCTGTGACCAAAGAAGAAGTTGTTCACGGAAGTAAACAACACAAAAAAGCGACAGTGTAGAAAGATACGGAGCTCTCGAGTTTTTAACCGTGGTTGGAAGATTATTCTGCCCGAGAACAACATGTCTTTCCCGGCGTCATTCAGCTCGCAGCTTACGGCCGTCATGGAGGCTCTGCTGAAGGCGGTAGTGGCTGAAGTGACCGCTTTAGTGGAGGACGGAGTCATGGAACTGAGGCTGGAGCTCCGAGACAGAGACCGGGAGATCCGAGAGAGAAGGAGCGCGAGATTGAGCAGAGGGACAGGGAGATACTGGAGCTGCGAGCCGCTGTGGAGGAGCTAAGAGCCCGGGAGGAGGCGACTGTGAGCTTTGGGGAGGAAAGGCAGGAGCACAGCGAGACCTGCCAACAAGTGTGGACCAAAGGTGATAGGACTCCTCTTCACACGTTAAATTGGCTGTGATATTGTTGGTTTACAGATTCTAGAATGTGATGATGACATACTTCCGGATTTCTTTATTGATTGGCATTGTAAATATACGAAAGGTAAATTCACAAATGTTGAACCTAATCATTTCTATTTGGTACTACACATTTTAGAATTTACGTCCCAGTTGCGGAACACTGGACCAGCTGTATACTCTCCATCAGGTCCTTGAGGGTTCATGGGAGTTTGCTCAAACAGTCCACATGTGTTTTGTGGATCTGGAGAAGGCATTCGACTGTGTTCCTCGTGGTGTCCTTTTTGCGGTGCTCTGGGCTGTCTGATCCCTGTATGACCGGAGCAGGAGTTGTGTTCACATTGCCAGCAGTAAGTCAGACCTGCTCCTGGTGCATGTTGCACTCCGCCAGGGTTGCCCTTTGTCACCAGGTCAGTAAGTCAGACCTGCTCCTGGTGCATGTTGCACTCCGCCAGGGTGCCCTTTGTCACCAGGTCAGTAAGTCAGACCTGCTCCTGGTGCATGTTAGACTCCGCCAGGGTTGCCCTTTGTCACCAGGTCTGTTCAGTGTATTTATGGACAGAATTTCTATGCGCATCCACAGGCTGGGGGGGGGTCCAGTTCAGGAACCAAAGGATCTCATCTCTGCTGTTTGCAGATGATGTTGTCCTGATGGCTTCGTCGAGCCAGGACCTGCAGCAGGCACTGTGGTGGTTAGCAGCCAAGTGTGAAGTGACTGGGATGAAAATCATCTCTTCCAAATCCGAGGTCATGGTTCTTGACTGGAACAAGGTGGTTTGCCCTCTCCGGGTGGGTGGTGAGTCCTTGTCTCAAGTGGAGGAGTTGAAAGTATCTCGGGATCTTGTTCACGAGTGAGGGAAAGATGGAGCGTGAGATTGACAGGTGGATCGGTGTGCAGCGTCTGCAGTGATGCGGTTGCTGTATTGGACTGTCATGGTAAAGAAGGAGCTGAGTTGAAAAGCAAAGCTCTTGATTTATCTGTTAATCTACGTTCCTACCTTCACCTATGGTCATGAGCTTTGGGTAATGACCGAAAGGACAAGATCGCAGATGCGGCAAGTGGTGGAAATGAGCTTCCTTCGTAGCATGGCTGGGTGCTCGCTTAGAGATAGGGTGAGGACCTTGGTCACATGGGAGGAGCTCGTCATAGAGCCGCTGCTCCTCCACATCGGAAGGAGCTAGCTGAGGTGGCTCAGACATCTGTTCAGGATGCCCCTGGATGCCTTCCTAGGGAGCCATGTCCCACCGGGAGGACACCCCCGGGGAAGACCCAGGACATGCTGGAGGGACTGTGTCTCTTGGCTAGCCTGGGAACGCCTTGACGTCCCGCCGGAGGAGCTGAAGGACATGTCTGGGGTGAGGGAAGTCTGAGAGTCCCTGCTTGGACTGCTGCCCCCGCGACCTGGCCCCAGATAAGCAGAAGAAAATGGATGGATGGAACCATTACAGATTTGTGCCTAATCTTAACCAGACACAGGGCAACACATTCACAGACACTGTGTACCTATATCTACACTAACTATATCTACCATGCATATGATATTTACACCCTTGTATATCTAGGCATTTTTGACAGTTTGATGTCTGTTTTTTGTTTGTGCTGACACACTTTAAACAAATTTACCTATGCACGCAGATTAGAGCAGAGACAACATGGAGTTAGTTCATTTTAAACTAGAATTTAAATCTGTTGGTGATCTCTTTGAAGTAATTAATAAAGTGAACTCTTGAAAAATTATGAGGAACTTGTGGGTGGAGGAGCATTCTGTTGGAGGTAGGGACCTATGGAGAGTTTTTTTTTGCCTATATTTTCCTTACATATATAATTTGCTGTTGGATGGCGTGTCACTTGCTTGTCTTCATGGAGATATTATTGCTTTACCCAGAATGCTTCACAGTATTAGTTTACAAAAGATTAAAATACCTAAGCAAATACACTGGAACAGTAACACATAAAAACAACAATATAGAAAACTGAACAGTTAACTGAGAATGAAAAAGCCATCTTCAATATATTGTTTCACAAGTTTAATGCCATACTGTGGAACATTCCACAAGAAAAGTTTCATAACGGATTTTTAAAAGATCTTTGTTTTTTCAGAAGACCCTAAACTTGTGGTGAAGTGTGAGCCAAGTGAAGAGTTCTCCACAACTGATCCTGATCTACACCATGGTCTATGGTCTCCACCTCCACTGTGTACTACTACTACTACTACTACTACTACTACTTCTGATACTACTTCTACTGCTAATGCCACTTGTGTATTCGATGATAGCAGTGAATCAACACATGAAACAACGCAAAGTTTACCGAATGCACTATTCAGAACAGGTAGAAGATTTCCCTCTTATTGAACACGACGATCTACCACTGGACTCACTTCTAAATGAGAATCAGGAGCTATTGCTCTCACCAAAACCTGGATTTTCCCCATTTCTCATAGCCCATCATGTACAAAACAGAGGCTTAAACAGAAACCTAAAGAAAAGGCATTTAAATGCAAAGGAGATGAACTATGCCGATATCAGATGTGATCAGTGCGGGAAGACGTTTACAGCCAAGAAGAGACTAATGAGTCACCAAAGCGTGCACACTGGAGCTAAGCCATTCAGCTGCAGAAAATGTGGTAAAATGTTTTCAAGACAAGATAACTGTGTTCGGCACGAGAGGTCGCACAGGTAAACATGGAAACGTTCACTAAACAAATTCTACCAAGGGAAGAAACAAGACTTAAAGAAGACATATTGTGCTTGTGTCTGCTATATAATTATAATCTATGAAACCCATGGATCATTACGTTATATTTTGGACATTTAAAATTGCAATATTGATCTAAACCAACTTAATAAAAGAAACTATTTTGCTGAAACTATGGTACCCAGTGGGAGGTGGCACTGACCCAAATGTCACCACAACAAAGAGCTGCGAAGTTGTCTGCGCCTTTGATGGATAGTGTTGGGAATTAACTGAATGCATGTTACCGAAAAGATGAATTCAGAATACCAATTTTGAGTACTGTATAATGGCACTTTTCTTTTAGTGGTATTCAGAATACAGTTACTTTTCTAAAATCAAAGCAATATACAGCGTTACTGGATCACACAACTTAGGCTTCACACACAATATTAGTGAGAAAAATAGAAAACATCGCTCTTGTAGCATGTGCATGTGTAATTGCACAAATTGCACTAAAAAGTTTGCATAATAAGTCCGCTTTAAAGGTGAAATATGGAACTATGTAAAAAATTGAAAGGCCATTGTTCTCGACCGGGAAAAATGGCACCCTCTCCAGGTGGATCAGTAAAGCATCTGCAGTGATGCAGTCGCTGTATGGGACTGTTGTGGGTAAAGGAGCTGATACAAAAGTCAAAGCTCTCAATTTACTGGTCAATCCCTGTTCTTACTTTCACCTATCGTCATGAACTTATGCAAACAATCAAAATTAGCTTCATCTACACAGGATGACTGGATAGAGATGTGGTTTGGAGCTGTCACATTGGAGGAGCTCAGAGTAGAGCTGCTGCTCTGATGTACCTCCGTTTCCACTGCCATCAGTACACTCACCCTGCTCTGTGGCACTTTGTGTGATGACATTTAGAGCAACTTCAGCTCCCACTGGGCCCTGCAGTTTTCCACCCTTTATTAAGTTGTTTTAGATCAATATTGCAATTTTAAATACCCACAATACACTATTTTCTGTTATAATGTTGTTTCCTCATCACAAACATATCTGGAGTTGTGTTTGTCCGTGTTTGTTTCATTCACACGTTTAACACACAAATCCTGCATATTTAGGCTGAGGTTTTCTCTCAAACAGAAAACTCTGTTCCACCTTGTGATGTCATGTGATAGTATAAGAAGTGCTCCATTGTGTTTTTAAACTCCATGCACCTTCTCTTGGTTTATTTTCAGCCCTGGAATTGCAATCACTTCTAAACAAAATGTAAAAGATGGCTGTTGACTTCTGCTTCATGACCTTTTATTCACTTATTAAATATTTTTACTTTAGATCTGCTATGACACATTTTGGTAATTAAACATTTGTCATGTTTGTAGGTAAAATAGTCTTGTCATGTTAAATTGGTTATTTCTGACAATAAACATGTTCAATTGTGTACCTACTTTGTAATTCATATAGTTATGATACAGTTACTGTATCAGAAATGTGTTGCATGTCATGAGTAAATTGGAAAAACAAACCTTTACACAGCCGACTTTGTAATGTTGCATCTTACAACATTTGAACGAAACCAGCTCCGATTTACTATTTCCGTGCGCAATCATGCAGTTACGGTAATGACATCACTTCCGTCAAACGAGACGTATTTTCTATTATTTTGTCGATTGTTGCCAATTAGCAGCCGCTAGCACAAGTCGACACGTCGTACTAAAGCAGAACCTGGGTGTTCCGAGCGGACAGCGGTGAAATGTCTCTCCGTTAGCACGGTTGGTGTCTCTGGTTCACGGTCAGACACGGTGGACTTGTGCGTAAAACTTCCTTCGTGCGGGTTTGTTTGTGTCTGTCGGACC
Organism: Periophthalmus modestus; assembly: GCA_019594935.1. Classification (NCBI taxonomy): domain Eukaryota; kingdom Metazoa; phylum Chordata; class Actinopteri; order Gobiiformes; family Gobiidae; genus Periophthalmus; species Periophthalmus modestus. Next base: position 343,692 of record JAIEZT010000001.1, on the reverse strand, counting down.
GAGCCATGATGTTGAGCAGCGGCCAGCTTCGGACTCGTATCGCCGCTATAGTGGAATCTCTGTGCCGAACCGCGGTCACAGAAATCTCCAAAATCGTGGAGGATGGAATGATGGTGCTGCGCTTGGAGACGTGCTACCGGGAGAGCGAGATCAAGCGGCTGAAGGGAGACATCGCCCGGCTTCAGGTGGAGCTGAGAGCGGCGCAGGAGGCAGGGGCCACGCCGAGAAGGGAGCACGAAACACGGGGTTAGTCAGAAAGGATTGCCCATGTAGTTGAAGCGAGAGTCCACAGTTTAAAGACCTTCTTATGGGAGGCTAGTATCAAATAGGCTAATGGATTATCATGTTTGCGTAGAGCTTCTGAATTGTGTGTTTCAATACATGCTTAGAATAAAATGGATGGCATGAGATTTGATTTCAAAAGAGGATAGCCTCGCTTTAAGAGCAGTAAGGTATAAGTCTGTATATCAGTTATAGGCTACCAGGCCAATTGGCAAAAGGGGTAATCACAACCTGTGTTCTTGCCCTGTACAGTACAGAATTAAGTAGCCTAGAACTAGAAATGAAGTACAGTTTACTCAGATAAATTACTATGAGGAAAGGTACTCACAAAAACGTTGGTATCAAGAAGGAATTGTTTACCCGAAAATGGAGCTAATCAGAGTATAGTTTGATGATTTGTTGGAGTCATGAACAATTATGCAAATAACGACTCGGGTGACATTTCACACCTTAGGGTTAACTAATACCCCAATTGTTTACATTATGCGTTATGTTACTGTCTGACATTATTACAGATAGTTTATTTCCTATCACAGAGCATTATAAACAATAAGGGAGAAAAGCACAAAGTGGTAAGTGAGAACCGTGTGGAAACAACTACATTGACTATCCTATAGAGTCGTTTCTGTAGTGTTGCAACATTAGAGCAGCAGAAGGGACTTAGTGGGCGGGGTAAAGTTCAAACTAAAACATGACCCTGACTCATATTTCAAAATCAGGTGCAGGCTCTTTAAAGAGGGGATATTTTACTTCATTGTGGTATTAACTGCTAACACATAATATTTAGATCACTTTTTTTTCTTTTTGAAAATGCTCTGTTTGCCAAAAAACATGTTTTATAAGTTTCAAACAGAATTTTACAGCTAACCAAAAATGGGTTTGAATAGGCCCATGAGAGATCGCAAAATTGCATGCATGGATGACATCTAAAACCTCTCTAGGCATGTTTTTGATAGGGGAACAACATTATAACAGTGTACAAAACAAACAAAAAAAATCTATTTGGGATAATATCCTCTCTTTAAAGAGTTAGGATGTCAGGACAGTAAGGACATAGTGGCAGTTTTGCTCCTGGGACCAATAAATGTTTTAAACGGGTTCAGGCCAAAATGCATAAGGGGCTGTGTGAATTATCAAGATAACGAGAGCACAAACCTTGCGGAAATTTAACACATCGGAAAGGTGTAAATTATCTGCATATTATAGACAGTCCCAGTTTCTGCACTAACGGTGTATTAAAAGTAATGTATAGTAAAAGTGCACTACACTTGATTCACAAAGTTAAAATAGGAATGGGGGCCTCAGATATCATCTGTCCCCTATTTACAAATCCATCCTCAGACACAAAACAAAACAAAGAGAACAACAGGGCTAGCCAGGATGCTAATAAGTGTGAAATCACTCATTAGGGGCTAAAATGGGAGTGGCAGTGTCCACCAGTAATCTGACCAGAACTGAAGAAGCAGCTTGGATGAGCAGCAAAATGTCTTCACTCCTACAACGTTTGGTCCAGTTGACAGATTTTATTTTTCTTTTGCTATGGATCAGACCTGATGACTGAGAGATTACGCCGATATTTTAATCTACAGTCAATGTATTAAATTCATATTAATCATCAAATTCATTTCTTGCCATACTGCCCACCACTTCATATTGACCTGATTTAGATCTAGTGGTACTCAGAAAGCCAGGATTTTCTTAGGTGGTACTCTGTGAAGAGCTTACCAGTTGAGTTTAGGGGGAGGGGAGCTATGATTAGGGTAAGGCTTACAGCTGGACCATTTGGAGGGGAGAACTGGTTTTGAGTTCATTTTGGTTTTTTTTTTTTTTTTAAGGTCTGATGTATTTTGGTTTCAATCTATGTAAGTTTATTTTTGTAAGCACTGTTTTAGTTATCATGTCATCAAATTCATTTCTTGCCATACTGCCCACCACTTCATATTGACCTGATTTAGATCTAGTGGTACTCAGAAAGCCAGGATTTTCTTAGGTGGTACTCTGTGAAGAGCTTACCAGTTGAGTTTAGGGGGAGGGGAGCTATGATTAGGGTAAGGCTTACAGCAGAGCCCTGGGAACCAGAATAACCCTAAGTTCCCACACGCACTTCACAGCTCTAGATTTACAAGAGTGGGAGGGAGGTGGAAGGTAGAATGATAGAAAATGTATAACAAATGAGTGCTGTCACAATACAAAAAATTCAATTTTGATATTAAGGAATAGACTCAATACTGATTTTGTTACAATAATTATTTAAAAAAACACTATTTACACAATAGAGTGCCATTTTCAACATTAAATAATAGTTCTTTCTTTTATATTACCATATGGTATCTCTAATTTCTCGCCAAGGTAGATTCCATAGTTGTCCATGGGCATATACAAGTGTATGTGAGTTTATACTTGTTCTGATACAACTCAAGATGAATGTGACTTTAAGTATTGATACTTGTTCAATCTAGTTTGGTCTTGTATTGATTAGTGTCTGATTTTCGATACTTTTGACAACCCTATAACAAATTGCGTTTATTTGTTGCTAGGTAAATTGTATTTAAGACTTTCTGAGCTGAAGTTGGACAAGGAACACACCACCCAGTTGTTAGTTCAAGTTGGAGAAATGTGAATTCTGGAAGCAGCATAAATTGTTAGAGTAGTGACAAGGATTTTGATTGGTGAAGGTCAGATGAGTTCAACAATTTACCATATATAAACATATTTTGTATAATTGTTCATGGCCTATTAGGCCATGAACAATTATGTCCTAATAGTCTATGGCCTAATAAGTCCTCAACATGAAAGGTACACTACTTAACTTTTCTGGTGAAGGGCCCACCACCTGCTTGTTTGCACTGAGATGCATTGTTTGCCTAAAATGTTCCACAGTCTGGCATTAAATCTTTCTTCATGGGCAGAAGCAGAACTATTTGTTTTGGTTTTTTTTTTGTTTTGCAATACAATGCCTGTAATTGAAAACATGTTAAACAAATACTATACTGTGGAACATTCCAAACAATAACCTCTCCATCGGCACAAGCAGGTCACACCCTCAACCAGAACACTTATGTAGTGTACCTTAATGTTATAGCATGTAACTCTTTACCAAAATAGTCTAAAATAAATACATGTTTTTCACTTTTGTTGTATTGAGAAAAGTAGAAAAACAAGGATGAAAATGTTATTTCTTTGGCTATAATATTCCATATGGGCTTAAAACTTCCATTGAGAATGTTCCAAAATATGGTTTTACCTTTCTATTTCCATGGAATCATGCAGGTGACGTGCCACTTCCAAAAAGTTATTCTGTACCCTTTAAACAATTAACTTGCCAAAGTTCTCTTATCTGTGTAAACCCTCAGTCATCCAGGTCTGATCCATAGTGGACAAAGTGGGCCTTTGTCCCTTTTAATATTTAATTTGATTTGTTCACATGTATATCATTTTCAATAATTGTTCATAGAAACTAAAATAGAACTATCCCGGGTTTGTTTTGATTAATGTTCGTTAGTTTAATCACCAAACACAAACATTTGTTACTTTAAAGTTATTTTATTTGGTTGAAGTTAGCTAACTGGTTCAATATACATTTACTTACCTGAATCTCCACATGGTCCAGACAAAAGAGGGGGCGTGCCCAATGTCGGCCATTTTTATAGGCTAGGGTGTGGCTGTGGGCTGGACCATTTGGAGGGGAGAACTGGTTTTGAGTTCATTTTGTTTTTTTTTTGTTTTAAGGTCTGATGTATTCTGGTTTCAATCTATGTAAGTTTATTTTGTAAGCACTGTTTTAGTTATGGGACTTAGGCCCAGACAACACTAACCGCTAAGGCAGGGGTCGGGAACGTATGGCTCGCGAGCCAGGTATGGCTCTTTTGATGATTGCATATGGCTCGCAGACAAAACATAAAATACTCTCACTTGTTGTAGCCCTTTAGTGTCGGATGCTATCGTCGCTGATAGACTCGCGGTGGCAGACTTTTTATTACCGTAACTCCGCAACCAACTGTGCTTCAGGTAAATTCAAACGGCGTCTCAAAGCAGAGTCACGAGGTTCTTTAGATATTTTACCGTCATTATGGTAAACTGTCTCTGTTGTCCCTCACACAACCCATGATTTGGAAACCCAAAACTCTATTTTCTATTTTATTAGAAGTCATAAATAGTATATATTCTGTTTTTAACATAAAAAAAAAAACAAAAAAAAAACAACAACAACTATTTATGCGCTGACACGCAGAGCAAAGCAGGAGGGGGAGGGGCCGACACGCGACACTTTGGTCACGTGAGCGGCTGCTGCGAGACAAGCTCCGAGGCAGAAAGAACGAGACGTGCTCCGGACTCCGTCTCATTTGACCATCACTAATAAATACGGATGGATATGTAAAATAGAGGTAGTTGTGTGAAAAAATGCAGTATATTCTGACACTTCCTTTAATATGTGAGTGTGAGTATTGCTGTATTGACCATGGTTGGATCTTTGTGCATGTGAGCGTCATTCTCACAGCTTAAAAACATCAAGTACAAGTCGCATTAATGGTGAGTATTACAACAACATTATTTAAAAGAATAAATCAGAGGCTTATTGTACTCCCATTTAGTTGAATTTAGTCTTAAAATACATTATATGGCTCTCACTGAAATACATTTCCAAATATTTAGCTTACATGGCTCTTGAGTAAAAAAGGGTTCCCGACCCCTGCGCTAAGGCATCCCCCACAGCACCTGTGGTAAAGGTGGTGTATGCCGGGGGGAGGTGCGTCTGCTCCAGAGGGCTATTTAAGGAGCCCTAATTAGTGAATTGGGAGACCTGTGTAAGAAGGCTACCTGTGGGTTTTTTGTTTCTCAGTTTGTTAATTTCTGTTGCTTTAGATTATGTTGAGCACAGTTAAGTTTTTGTAAATATGTATTATTTTTGCACATTTTCCACGGTGCCTGAATAAATGGATTTAAATGGGACTATTCAAAGTCTACCTCCTATTTTGATCACTCGGGCCAGCTTCCCCCACACATAGCAAAATACAAAGTTAAAATCAGTTCTGATCAGATTGCCGAAGAACTGAAGAAGGGGCTTGGATGAGCAGCGAAACGTCTTCACTCCTACAACGATTTGTCCAGTTGACAGATTTTAACTTTGTCTTTTGCTACAAAGTTCTCTTCTCTAATGGCTGTCCTACCCCACCTTTGGTGAAGTGATCAACGCAGATCATGGATTTCATCCATCCGTGCAACCATCCATCCATTTTCTTCTGCTTATCCAGGGTCGGTTGCGGGGGGCGGGAGTCTAAGCAGGAACTCCCCAGACTTCCCTCACGCTCGCCTCACACTCGGCTGCAAACCGCCCCTGTGCGTGCTGCAGGTCCCGGCTCAATGAAGCCATCAGGACAGCATCATCCGCAAACAGAGGTGAGATCCTGTGGTTCCCGAACCTAACCCCCTCCAGCCCCTGGCTACGCCTAGAACTTCTGTCCATAAATGGAATGAACAGAACCAGTGACAGAGAATAGCCCTGGCAGAGTCCAACATGCACTGGAAACAGGTCTAACTTACTGCTGGCACAGCTTCTGCTACGTTCATAGAGGGAACGGACAGCCCTTAGCAAAGGGCCTTGGACCCCATACTCCCGGAGCACCCCCCCAAAGGACACCACGAGGGGTAGATCCACAAAACACGTGTGAAATGGTTGGGCAAAGAGTGTAGAGCTGGTCCAGTGTTCTGCGACTGAGACGAAAACCACACTGCTCCTGAATGAATCCGAGGTTTGATTATCTGTTGGATTCTCCTCTCCAGTGCCTTGAAGTAGACCTCGCCCGGGAAGGCTTAGTGTGATTCCCCTGTAATTGAAACACACCTTCAGTCCCCCTTCTTAAACAGTGGGACCACCACCCTGATCTGTCACTTCACAGGTACTGTCCCCGACCGGTCTGCAATGTTGCAGAGACATGTCAGCCAAGACAGCCCTACAACATCCAGAGGTACTCAGGACGGATCTCATCCACCCCTGGAGGCTTGCCACCAAGGTGCTTGCCAGTGACTTCAGCCAGGGTGATGGACGAGTCCGCCTCTAGGTCCCCAGCCTGGCTCCAGGGTGGGGCCCTGGTAATGCTGGTTCGGGCAATGTCTGACCTTGTTGTTCTATTGCTCTTTTCAGCTTCCTGTTATATCTGACATTAGGAGGACTTTCCACCATTCAGAAGATATAATATTTTGTTTTCATTTGTCAGTTGCTGTCAAACCAGTCATAATATTCCATAATTTTGAAACTCATGGATAAGAACTAATAAGAACTAACATTGTTGTTTGTTTTCACAGATAACCTGCCTATCCAAAACAAAGAAACATCCTCCATATTTGTCACTTTTATCCCAACAACCAACCACAACAACCAACCCGTGTCATTGGTGCAAAGCAGAACACTAGAAGATCGAAGTGAAGACCCTCCTCCACGGCCAATAGAACCACACAGAATCTCCATTTTGGAAAGGGACAATGACCAAACCACATCTCAAAATGCCAATTTAGGACGGTCTGAAAATAGCCTGCCCCATTTGCCGAATTCTTCTGTGGAAGTGGGGGCGAGTGGGAGACATTTTGGATTTAACCCGTACAGCGCAGAGCCGAAGAAGGAAAAAATCTGTCCATACTGCGGGAAGTGCTTTGAGCGATCGGCACATTTGGAGAGACACAAGATGATCCACACAGGAGAGAAGCCATTTCAGTGTGAGACCTGCGGACGATGTTTTAACCAGAAGTGCAGTTTAAAGGAGCACCGCAAGATCCACATCCGAGGTAAGGAGGGAAAGGATAGGTTGGGTTCATATTAGTGTTGTCACGATACTACAATTTTGAACTCGACAATATCCGATACTGTTTACCACAATGATGATAAAATATGCTCCTTTTGTAGTAATACAATGTAATTTTCATATACAACATATTAGTACTTTCTTTATCTAAGGATAAGCGCTTATACTCATTCTGATAAAGCTCAAAATGTCCTGTTAATGTGATTTTTTTATTTTATTTTTTTTTTATAGTATTGATATGGAGTGTCTAGTTTCATTATTAGATTTAGTATCAATTGGTGTCTGATTTTTCATCATTTTGATTACCCTACTTCACATAACATCACAGCTTTGTATAGGCTAATATAAATGAATGCAGATGGAGGCAGCTAAAATAAATGTTGTTAAAATGCTGATTTTATGATGTAATACTGTGAGATCTTGGGTATAGTCACTAATATAAATAATCAGGTTCAACATTTGTGAAATTACCTTTTGGATTTTGAATAGGAACCTAACCCTAACTAGCAACTTGGTTTAAAACTGAGCTGGCGGACAGATCAAAATTCTATGGTCGAAGTCCATAGAATGGTAGGTCCAGTAATTGCAGAGCTATTAACCATAAACCAGGTCAACAAATCTGCAATCTGTCCACCTGAAACAAAAAATGGCACAAATTTAAGTATCGTCTCTGTCAGCATGCTAACTAAGTTACTTCAATACTGGCCCAGCACTGCCCATTGAGTGATGACAGCAACGTGCACCGTGTGATCACTTCTGACAAAAACTGAGGCACGCAAGCTCAGAGGATATGTGGACTATGGCATAGCAGGACTGTTACAATAACTTGAAACACATGAATAAATATTTGATTGCATTTTCAAACTGACAGAGTTCTGTTCTGTTGAAAAGACTTTCAGCCACAAGAATACCATGGTAATTTAATGGATCTAAGCCCAAACAAATGATGACTAGGTTAATTTGTGGATTTCCTTTCATAAACTGTGACTCACTCTTACAGTTATAGATACATTTCTCCATCTGTAACTTTAGTCCATCAAGTAAAGAGTTCACTAAGGTTGCGCCGAGTTTTAAGGTGAGGTATTGGTCAAGATGAGGTTTGGAATGGAGTCATACAGAGCTGTGCCTCGATTTAAGTTGTAAATCCCATAGAACAAGCAGGCTCCAGGTCAAGAGAAACGCAGTTGCAAGGCCTATATTATGTCATACAGTTGGACACTTTAGTTTAATCTATTGCACGTTCAGCCATAGAACCCTTAAATCTGGAGTTTTGGAATCTGTTTAATTCATACAATTTTAAAAGAGACTGAGATTTGATCATTTCTATTGGTCAGTGATTAGCTTGGATCTTTTTAATTGCGAGGTCTACAGCCAATCCTCAGTAAAATCATGTTTGGAGTGTAGACTTTGGTGGAAGAAATGTAAACATTTTTGGGGTTTAAATTGTTGTATTTATTTGTGGGAAATAAAAATTGAAAGTAGGGAGGAGCTTGGGCACATTGAACCATTTGTATCTATCCAAAAGTATTTATGTAATCTATGTAATTTCAATGGCTGATGTACTTCTTTATTGTTTTTGTCTTTTATATTCTGTCTGTTTAAAACATTAGAAATTGAAACTTTCAAATTGAAAACTTAACTGTTCAATTTAAAATATGTTTTGCTTCTTAAAATGTAATATGATCTATCTTTCTCCTACAGATGCCCAACTTGCAGTGCAAAACTCGGCGTCTGGAGAGAAGTTGGCTCCCAAAAACGAGTCCATTCAAAATCATTCACTGAATCCAGAGGAGACCCAACAAACGGCACCCAACCCTGTCGTCCTCCCCCCAAACCACGATACCCACGTCTCATTTACCCCTGTCAAGTCTGAACCTGTCGAGCCAAGAATTGAACCTGTACAAAACCACCAAACGATTTCTCAAACTATTCCCCAAGAATGCAACGATTTAAGCCTGAGAATTGAACCTTCAACCTCATTTCTAGGTTTACAGCACTCTCTCTCCTCCCATGGACACTTCTAGTGGCAGTCAGCAGTACTGCATAAAGGACAGTAACATGTTAGACTTGCCTAAGAGAGCGCCCAGACCAAAGAAGATGTATCCATGTCCGTACTGTCCGAAGGTGTTTTGGAGGAGTGAACATTTGGAGAGGCACGTTCGGATCCACACAGGTGAAAAGCCTTATGGGTGTTATATCTGCGGTCGCTTCTTCAGTCAAACCAGCAGCCTCAAAGGACACATGAAAACTCACATCAACATCAAGATCAGGGGACACCTATTAGGTAAGGAATTGAGCTTGATTATTTTGTGAACACTAAGAATGTTTTACACTGATATGCCTCATATTTGCTTTGTTCTGGTTATTTTTTAACTTATTGAAAAAAGACACAAATGTGGAGCAATCAAAGTGTTTACCATGGACGTGTGCCATATTTCCAACATACATGGCAAAAGAGCAAAAGCTGTTACCTTTAAAAGTGACATAAAACATTAGTTAATTCATCCTGACACAAGTGTTGAAGCCTGTGGAGTTTAGAGGTCACGTCAGACAACTGCTGTCACTGTAGCGCCGAGACTGAGCATTCAGGGGAGTGCAAAACAAGTACCTCTGGGTCCTACAGGGGGCCTGTTTAAACTTATTTTATTTTATATAATTATTTATTTATTAAATTAATTACTTACAACATTTCATTAAACTTTTTAACACTGGTTTATCAAAAATAGCCAAAAGCATTTGGGCCAGTATAACAAATACAGGTCATAAACAGGGCAACAATTATACAAAAATATACACTAAGATAAAATTTGTAAGCTTGTCCTATTGATAATATTAATATTTATTAAAAAAAAAAAAAAAAATAAAAAAGGGGCGGTTCAGACCAAAAAGTCCAGAGCCAATTTCTTCTGCCAGTCCAGCCCCGCATCCAAGAGGCTTCTTCAGTTCTGACAGGATATTGTTAATCAAAGCCTTTATATCTGTTTCCTAAAAAGTGGCCCAATACATCTGTCTATCTTTAGTAAAGAAGCTATCTCCTTTATGAATGAATAATGTCTCTGTATGCTCGGAGTTCCCTGGTAGGGTCCATTGCATAAGGAAATTAAATTCTGTCAATTTTTTTGAGTGAATACTAGAGCCGTATTCACCGTATAGTTACCGTATTTTCTGGACTATATGTTGCTCCAGAGTATAAGTCGCACCAGCGAAAAAATGTGTAATAGTGAATTTAAAAAAAATATAAGTCGCATTTTTGAGGAAATCTGTTTTACAAAATCTGAAACCAAGAACAGGCATTGTATTTTTAAAGGCAAGTTATAATAATAACAATAAAATACAGAACAACAGCCAGAATAGCAGTACAGCTTGCTAACATAACACAGACAACAAACTGAATATGTGTCTGTTATATGTATGTAAGATTAACAGTTAATCAGATATACTATGCTAACGTAACATATGCCAGCTTTTCCACAAACACAAGGGACATGAGAGTTCTTTTCACTGATGTTTACTGTGGTCTTTACATCTTCATCACAGTTCACACTAGGGCTGGGTATCACCAAGAAGCTGCAGATACGATACGTACCTCGATACACAGTCCACGATATGATACGTATCTCGATACAGTGCCATTTTGATACGATACGATATATTTCAAATCGATACGATGCGATTCAGAAAAAAATAAAGGCCTTCAACCTTACTTAAATGGTCAACCCAATTTTCACAAAAAAAAAAAAGAAAAAAAAAAAAACATTAAATGGTGCATTTATCTTCCATTTATTGAAGATTAAAAAACGCAATGAAGTGCTTTTTGATTAATGCATGTTTCTAACTTGAGGGAGGAAGGCGGTTGAAACATTTTTTCTGACATTTTCGTTTCTCTTGCTTCTCACTTCTCTTCACCCGTAAAGAGTAACATCTGGGGGGAATATCGATATCGATACTAGGAAACAAAGAATCGATACGTATCGCTTTTAATAATATCGATACATATCGGTGTATCGATATTTTAGCACACCCCTAGTTCACACCGTAGAACTAGCAAACACATAAAATATAACATAAGCTCTCATATTACATATACACATAAAACTGGATATGAACGCATGGAAAGTGTACATACCACTTGCCTGGCCTGCTAGTAAACAAACGGGTGAACTTTTATATATATTTTTCTTTTCAGTTCTTTCTTAAATAGTGCTTTGTCAGGTAAGACTTCACATTAGCATAAAAGGTTTGAACCGGAAAACAGCAAACAGTTTTTGTGACCTTAAACTAAACTTATGATAAACTAAACATTTACAATATTGTTCAAATTTGGTGAGAAACGATTAGTTTACGTTTGCTGGGTACAATATCTGAACTCGTAAGATGCTGAGATGGTGAGTCACAGTTGATAAATGGTAATATAATAATAGCCTCATCATAATTTATGATTAGGTATCGTTACAGCTTCCTTCAGAGGATAGTTCTAAATTCCATTGATTTATTGTCCCCCCCCCTAGACCAAACTGAGAGTTTCACCCCTGGTTCCAAATGAAAAATTATCACCTTTTATGGTTTTATAAATGAATGGGAAATACATAAGGGGAAATAAAATTTGAAATGTATAAAAGAAAATGAGTGAAGTAAATTTTCTTACAGGCATTACAAACACAACAGCACCACCACGACATAACACATACATACACACGTACATGAAGCATAGACAACGAACTGAATATGTGTTTGGTATGTTAACTTAAGATATTAATCAGATAACTGTAGCATAAAAAACAAGCTAACAAGTTTATTCTAGATCTCACTCCAAATGACTAAATCCATTGAATTCTTCATCCTTGGTGAACAACTCCACCTGCTCCGGAAGTAGATGAAGCGCCACTCCAGAAGTACATGGCTGCTGTACTGGTAAACAAGCTTAGTGTGCCCTCGCGCAGTTGTCAGTGTGACAGAAACGAAGATGTGAAATTATATGTTTTAATAATTTCACATATAAGTCGCATCTGAGTATAAGTTGCATCCCCCGGCAAAACTATGAAAAAAAGTGCGACTTATAGTCCAGAAAATACAGTAATCGCAAACAAACAAAAAATTCCATGTTTTTGTTATTTGCTAATTGGGTCCATTTAAATTGTAATTTTGAAGTACCGTGATTTTATACACTAACAAAAAACAAAAAAAAATGATCATGCAGGGAGCCGGTCCAGACCAAAAAGTTTTATTTATTTATTTATTTATATTTTTTATGCCAGTCCAGCCGTGCTTCGAAGAGGCTTCTTCAGTTCTGAAAGGATACTGTAAATCACTGCCTTATTTCTATCTGAAGCTGACTACACCAAAACCTTTCTCTAGTTGACAGAATTAGGGCCCAAGCATGTGCGATGACGGCGAGTCAGTGACTCGTCCGCCTGCCTGCAAGAGCCCTATTGTATTTGTACAATGTTTTGAGGAAAATGGCAAAAATCAAACAGTAAACAATAATGTATTAACAAGTAAGTGGTATCAAAAATTAGAGCTCTAATTTTGAGTGAAGACCCCTATAAATATTGAAAGATGGCTCAGCAACTCCACCTCAAAAATCGATTTATATTGTACCAATGGGAGACGGCCCAGAAAAATGTCTTCGTAGACAAATGAAACTTAGCATCAAAAATAGGTCACATCAGGACATGTAAAAAATTATATTATGGCTGCGCCTTAAACCCTAAAGGAAGTCAGCCAAACCTGGATCAAACCTGGGTTTGACAAAATCACTCATCGTAATCTTTTGACATCTCCAACAGTTTTCATCAAACATGGGCTCTCAATGAAGCAGCCATTTTGAAAGTGTAAAAATCCCCGTAACTTTTGCAAAAAATTGTCGAATCTGGATTGACGAGTGTAGTATTTGTGATTTGATAATCTGGACATAATGATATTTGAATTATACTTGTATCTTTAAAAGTGGTTCTCCAGAGTTTAGTTTATCATAGACAAATACAATTTGGCAAACAGACCATTTATATAATTCAGAACAAAAATGCCAATGACGACCACCCCGTATCTACATCCACATTAGCATGGCCACGCCTCAAAAAAGTCAAAGGGAAGTGGGAAAAAAAAAGTTTGTCGTAATCCAGGGAAATCTTGTACACTCGTTCTTTTATGAGCAAAAAACTCCGGGAGGACCGCATCCTATCTCAAACATGAAGGCAGGTATTTTGAATCAAAATATGCATTTGGCCAAAATGTAGACCTCTTACTTCAAAGAAACTTGTCATAAGGTTTTTATCTGACGAACGCCAAACTGAGGCAGCAACATCAAGACATATCTGTGATCAAAAGTTGTTAAAAGAATTTGTCTTAGGGTGTGGTCATGATAAGCGCATAACGAGATGACCATTTCGTGTGTAAAAAAAAAAAAAAAAATGCTTAAGACTGCGGATGTTTTCAGATTCAAACTGCCCAATGTGGTGTTGGCGTATTTTAATTACCTTGACATAATGCAGCTTAAACTTCAATCTTTAAAAAATAGTTCTCCAGCACTCCCTGCACAGTTGTAATGGGACAGAAAATGTTTGTTTGTGGTAAACTATTGCTCAAAGTGTGCTTAACAAATTTCATTAAAGTCTATGGGGGCCACACCTTAACACTGATGTGAAGGCAGCCATTTTGAGTCTAATTATACAGACGTTCAAAATCTAGCACTCATACTAACAAATTTGTCCTAGTTTTTTATCCGATGGACACAAAATGAGACAGCATCATCAGGACATATCTGGGGTAAAAAATTACATAAGTCTCAGGGTGTGGTCATAATGAGCTCTTAACGAAGCGGTTATCTTGAAAGTATAAAAATCCCTGTAACTTTTGCAAACATTGTCGGATTCAGACAAACCCAAAGCAGAGATGAGCTGAACATAATGATGTGTGGATTAAAATCTTTAAAAATGGTTCTCCAGCACCCCTTGTAAAGTTACAATGGTCCGCAAACATTTATCTCCAACATGACACTGGAAATGTTGAGTCACATGTCAAGCTAAGATGTCTGTGTCTATATCAAGCTAAGGTTGAAATACAGTTCTCCTAGTGTCATGTGCCATTCTGCAGACGCAAGGTTTGCAAGGGCACTTTATCACTGCTTGCAGTTTTAATCACTGTTTGCAATTTTAATTGCATTTTCTTTTTCTCTGAATTAATGATGATAAAAATAATTCATTCAATTCACCCTTGAATCAAAATCACAAATCGAATGGTCTTGTTCTATGACTTTGTAGATAACATGTTGCTAAACAAGATATGCTGCCAGTGTAAGGTTTCTTATTCTGTGTAAAACGTGTTCATCCAGTTGTTATGACCTCTGCAAACATGGGTTTAAATGCAAAAGATTCTTTAATTAGCAAATGAGAATTTGCTATCTTTATTTTTAGTTTACAGATCACATAATGCATCTAGAAGGATTAACATTTAAATTGCTTTGCATTTATTCAATTTCAGCATTTATTTTGCTAAAAAGTTTACTGTTCCAATTGTTGTTGATCCTATTTATTTGCCCTCGCCGCTCACGAAGTGACGGCGAGGGGTATTGTTCTTCGAAAGTTTCTTCTTCTTATTTTTTTTTTTTTTTTTTTCGCCCATCTCGCCCCGTTTTCACCCCCTAAACGTCGACGAAAAGTCTCACATGGGGGTATCAAATCGACCGGCTCTGCGAAAATTACAATTAAATATGCATCATGAAAATGTCCAACTCACACCAGCTCGACAGCGGCACCTAGAAATGTTGAAATTTTGAGCTTAATAGGGAGCTCCGACTCAGAATTAGCTGAAATTCGCACCAGTGATAGAGCTCATAGAGACGCACAATAAACAATATTATAGTGATGCCCTGTGGCGGACAGGAAGTCGGCCATATTGTCGCCAACGCGTTTGCTCGCCTGTTTTCAAAATAATACAACTCTCATGTTTTTACTCCAAAAGACGTCAGATTTCACATGTCACATCTGGACACATGGGGTTTCATAACTTATCTGATCGTTTGCCTTCGTTTCCTGTAATTTCGTTGTCCTCTCACGACCAGGGACATTGTCCTACAGATCTCACATTCACATGACATATGTGTAATTATGGCATGTATGGAATGGACTATAAAGTGTAATGAACATGAAAACTCTAGCGCCCCCTAGCATAGACGTGAAACGTCAACTTTATCGGATTACAACCAAATTTGGGGAATAAATCTGGGATATGACGTGGACCAAAAAATTATATTATGGGCATGGGTCATTTCTCACAACTCGCCAGTAGGGGCGCAAATACTCCAACAAAAAACATTTAAAAATATATTACTCACACGGGCTTTGCCCGAGACATCTGAAATTTAAGTCAAATATGTTTCATTTGGCCCTGAATCAAATGCAATATAAAGTGTAATCAAAATGAACCCTCTAGCGCCCCCTACCATAGACGTGACACATCAATTTTATCGGATTCATACCAAATTTGGGGAGTACATTGGACACCCCAGAAGAAGCAAAAAAATTATATTACAAGCATGGGTTATTTCTCACGGTTGGCCAGCAGGGGCGCAATGACTCCAGAATAAATCATTGAAAAATCTCACTTTCGCATACGTCTTTTTGAAACCTATCTACTCCTACGTTTTTCATCCCAACGAACTGAAACTCCACATGCCACATCTATACAGATTGATTATCAATAATCATCTATTTTTTTGGGGATATTCTTCACGGTTTATGTGTAGCTCGCTGTGAAAATATGACTTCATTTTTGGATTGAAAAAAACACTCCACTTTCACATTCTTTCATATAAAACCTTTCTAGTCTTAGGTTTTTCAACCAAACTACCTGAAACTCCACAGGCCACATCTACAGAGGTAGTTATCAATAATCATCCATGTTTTTGGGGATATTCATTATAGTTTTTTTGTGTAGCTCACTGTCAAAATAGGACTGAATTATTGGTTCGAAATTCCCACACCACTTTCATATATGTGTATATGGTATCTATCTATTCCTACGTTTTTTCATCCCAATGAGCTGAAACTCCACAGGCCACATCTATACAGGTTGCTTATCAATAATCATCCATGTTTTTGGGGATATTCATTATATAGTTTTGTGTGTAGCTCACTGTCAAAATAGGACTTAATTATTAGTTTCAAATTCCCACACCACTTTGACATATGTGTATATTAAAAGCTATATACTCTTAAATTATACATCTAAATTAATTCAAACTCCTCATGCCACATCTATAGAGGTAGTTTCTCAATAATCATCAATTTTTTTCGGGATACTCATTATAGTTTTTGTGTAGGTCACTGTCAAAATAGGACTCAATTATTAGTTTAAAATTCCCACACCCCTTTGACATATGTGTATATTAAAGCTATCTACTCTTACATTTTTAATCTAAATGACTTCAAACTCCTCATGCCACATCTATAGAGGTTGATTATCAATAATCATCCATTTTTGGGGGGATATTCTTTACAATTTATGTGTAGCACGCTGTCAAAATATGACTTCATTTCAATACAAAAGACACAAAATTGTCCAATTGACTTCAAACTTGGGGAAATAATTGTGGACCTCAAAAGGGGAAAAAAACTCCATTACACCATAGCTGTATTATGCACGAGTTTGCTGGTTCAATGCCATGAAGCAGCAATATGATGCCATGTCCACACTGCACTGTAGAAACAGTGTGAAGGGGAGGAGGGGCGGCCGGGCAGTGAGAGAGAGGAGAAAGAGGAGGAGGACAGAGGAGGAGAAGAGAGGAGGGAGAGGAGGAGGAGAAGAGAGGAGGGAGACACAGAGGAGGACAGAGGAGGGAGAGAAAGGAGGGAGAGGAGGAGGAGAGAGGAGGGAGAGGAGGAGGAGAGAGGGGGAGAAGAGACGAGGAAGACACAGAGTATAATGCAATGATCACACTGCACTATGGAAACAGTGTGAGGGGAGGGGGGGCGTGTGGCCGGGGGGTGGTCGGGCAGGGGGAATGCTGCGTGGAGGCGGTGGCTGGCCCCCGGTGGTCGCGAGGGGAGGCGGTCGCGCCGTGGCGAGGGCCATCATTGCCGCTTGCAGCTTTAATTATTTTTTTATTTTTTTTAAACAACACAAAGACAGACCCATGCTTACCTTTGCAGACAGGCAGGAGGAGATGGGTCATTGATAAGATGATCCAAATAGCCTTGACAAATGTGTCAAGAAGCTCTGCAGTGTGCATTCATACAAATATATGTGGTCCTATCACTTTTGACCAGTTACTTTTACCGTAGACTGCGTATGTTTGCCTAAGGTTGGCCGCATTCACACCACACTCACTCTACAGTGCGAGTTGAGACGCTCAACCACCTGTTTCAAGTGCTCTGGGAGCGGGCTTTTAATGTAAATCAGAATGCAGCTGTTGGGTTCACACACTGGCCCAAGCGCACTGCTCTCACTTGTATGTCAACCAAACTAGTGGCAGTGTAAAGTATGATATTTGAACTGTTTCTTTATCTAGTGTTCAACCACATGGTGACTGAGTATCTAGCACTTCCACCTCACAGCAAGAAGGGTCCAGGTTCAAATCTGTTTTTTTCTGTGTGAAATGTACATGTTTCTCCCTGCACCTGTGTAAGTTTCCTCTATTTCCCCCATCAACCCAAAACATGCACCGTTTTTCAAATGAAATTCACCCCCATTGGGTGATGCTTAATCTTAACCTGTCTATATTTACTAACATTGCATTGTCTTTGTTTTTTTCATAGGGAACAACAGTGGGCCCCTGGATTCTCAACACACAACCCTCTCTTCTGAAAACCAAATCGTAATGGACATTTTAGACTCAAAGCACCGTCCAGAGTGCCCCCAAACTACATTCGTGAAGCTAGAGCCAAAAGAGGAGCCGTTGGACACTGAACCAGGGGACCACCTTTCAAACATGAACCAGGAAGTAGCTTGGACTTCTGGGATTTCTATGGACCAGGACACATTCAAAACTGAAGACACAGATTTTGACGATGCACAAATCAGTATAGAAATGGTGCCTAATAATCATTGCTTGCCTTTGATAAATTCGGAAACTGCACAGGAACTGCACGAAAACATAAAACAAAATGGCAATTCCCTAGAGTTTAAAAATCAAAATCTCAGCTGCACCGTGAGTGAACAGGGCATGAGCTCTTACATTTGTTCGGTCTGTGGTGAAAACTACGATGATTTTATAATGTTTCAAAAACACCAGTGTCTAGAACAGTTGCACAGTGATGAGATATAGGCCCAAGCGGAGCCCACTTCACTAAACTGCCACATTATTTATATGCATACTTATGTAATAATAATTAAAGCCACACATGGCGATAAAGGCCCTCGCCACCCCTTGCGACTATGGGGTTCCCACCACCGTGAAGATCCTGCCTCTCGTCCATCGCCCCTACCCCCAAAATCAGTGTCTGTATATTACTACTCCATTCATTCCAATGAGCCTATTTCAAACATAGTTACACCCGCACGGCTGGAAATAGTATGTCCTCACTGGCTTTTTTGTTCAGTAAGATGCGTGGAATGTGTTGTAAATTTCAAAGGTCTATGACAAACTCATTTTTTTTCATCGTAGTTAACCAAAATTCATGTATTTCTATGAGACATGTTGGACATTGCCTGGCAGCACTTTTGAAAATAGACCTCTATTTTCAAAAGTGCTCATTGGCTTTTTTTGTTCAGGAAGGCAAGCCAGATGTCTATGCTGAATTTCAAATGTTTGTGACAAACACATTTTTTTGATCTGATTTAAAAGTTCAAGGGGGTGCTGTGGGTGTCTAATGCCTTAGCTAGGTAAACTGTATATCATTGCATTCAGAACATTTTGCACAAACTGTATATAAATACTGGGCAATAGGACACAGCGTGTCTGAAGTTAATACTTAAAAAAAAACAAACCTTTTGTTTGCAGGTTGGCCACGCCCATATTTTATGACTTTCAAAAATTCAAAAGACTAGTCTGTAATTGCACTTGAGTTTGGTTTATTCTAACACATTTTCAAGCCTTTTCAATGAAAAGGCTTCATTGAAAATTTAAAAAAAAATTCTAATGTGTGAGGTCAAATTTGCCAAAAAACTGGGTTCCGCCCACAATCGTGGACTTCCTGTAGGATTTAGGGTGGGTTCATAATACAAGTTTGTACTTGTCTTTACATGGGCTGTGCTTGTACCAAATTTCATTTGGCTACGATGAAAAAGGTCTGTCATTGCAGTAATATATTTCGATTTTTCAGATGGTGCTATTGAGTCATTTTGAAACTTACATTTTTTTGCACATGAAAATAATTTATCCCAGAATTTTGGGTCGGATAAAATTGACTTTTCGTTAACATTCAGGGGGTTAAAAATGGCCAATCCGGTCCTGAAAATGATAATGATATTTAAAGCCACACGCAGCGATAAAGACCCTAGCCACCCCTTGCATCTGTGGAGTACACGCCACCACAAAGATTCTGTCTCTCGTCCCATTTACATCGCCCTCCCCCCGAAAATCAGCATCCATGTAATACTACTCCATTCATTCCAATGAGACCATTTCTGACATTTTCATACCTAGACGGTTGGAAGTAGGTAGGTATGTCATCATTGGCTTTTTTGTTCAGTATGATGTGTGGAATATATGTACCAAATTAATGCTCATGTTCAGCCCTAAGAGGCAACTGCTGTTGTGATTTTGGGCTTTACAAAAGTAAATTTTATTGAATTTCAGTGGTCTATGACAAAAAAAATTTCATCCCAAAACCCATGTATTTCTATGAAAAATGTTGTATGTTGCCATAGCAACACGGTTGAAAATAGAGGCAAGTCCTCATTGGCTTTTTTGTTCAGTATCGCAAGACGGATGTCTCGTCTTTTGTGGTCCCATTCAAATCTTCCAGGGGGTGCTGTGAAGCAGTTTCATGCCATAGCTGTACATCTTGTACATCATTGCGTTCAGGTTGTCAATGCGCACAAATGTTTCATTGGGTCCAACCTCAATTCGACATCTGCTCTGTGAAATACACATTTTTGTGTGTTTTCAAAATTTCCACCGATTTCGGGATTAGCCTCACCCATGTTTTAGAATTGCACATAAGTCTAAATTATTTTTTTAACAATTTTGAAGCATTTTGTAAGAAATTCCAAGGTGGAGATATGAAAAGTAAGAGAAGTACAATTTTGCAAAAATGGAGTTCCGCCCAATGGTGCCATTTTTTTACTTGTCATGACATGAACAATTTTCATACTTATTATTTTCATCATAAGTTCATCTTTCTATGTTTAAAAAAGGTTTGGACTCTTCTTCCATTGGCGTAATGTATTTTCAATTTTTAAAGGGGTGCCAGTCACATTTTTTATCTTTTTTGAATTAGCTTTTTGATTACTAGTCCTTTTTGGGAAACTTGAATTTTAAACTATAGTTGGATTAGTGTAGCACTACTCCAACTGTGAGAGACATAATCTGGAAATAATAATGCCTTACACTTGTAATGCGCTTTACAGGCTTGTCAAAGCTACACTATAGGCATTATCACTTCCACACTTGGTGATAGTAAGCTACTATTTTAGCCACAGCTGCCCTGGAGCAGACTGACAGAAGCAAGGCTGCCAATCTACGCCATCGGCCCCTCTGACCACCAATCATTTGCGCACACACCACTTTCATACTAGGCAATATGGGTGAAGTGTCTTGCCTAAGGACACAACAGAACTTGGTCCAAGCGGGACTCAATCCTCCGACCTTCGGGTTGGGGAACCAACGTTCTAACTACTGAGACACTGTTGTCCGAAATCCAGTCACGTGCGGTGAGGTTCATGGCTGGTGAGGCACTGATGTCGTCACAATCAGATTTACAAACATATAAACCAGGTGTCGGCAAGTAAATCTGACCCTGGGCCAATTTTTCTCCCAGTGACTTGGGGCCAGAATAAAAAAAATTTCAAAATAAAATTCCGAAGTCCTTATGAAATGGCTCTAATAGTATGAAATAAAAAGATGGTTTTATATTGTCTTTTATCCTTATTCTGTTTCCCCAATTTTCAATGGATTGAAATAATTAAACTTCTTACCATTTTGTACCTCTCCATTTGAAAAGAGCGAGTCTTTCGTCCCATAGTCTGGAGCAAACCATTTAGCTCTTTTAGCGTTGGTCTTCCTTTAATTATAACCTCCTGCTTCGACCCAAAATCCAGTTTAGAAAATTGCTTGAGCTTTAATATGTAATCTTCCTCCATTTAAAAAGTGGGGCCAGACAAGAAAGAAAAAAGTGAATTTCTAAAGACTTGCTAACACTAAATTGTAGTTTGCTGTCACTATTCTGCGGCCCCTATTCTGCGGGAGTTGCAAGAATCCCTGGGCTCACGTGTCCCCCCCTGCCATGAGGCCAGGTAACTGCGTGCGCCTTTTCACAGCCACTTAAAGCAGTAGCTGTCACTGCTGAGCTACAGCAGTCAGTCCGTGGTGAGGCACGAACGGCTAGTGCCTCTCCACGCATCTCTTCTCAGTATTTCAATGGTAATCATAAAAATTCAGCGATTTTGAATTAAAAAAAAGAATCAAATTGCAAAGTTAAATAGAAAACAACTTTATAGTACAAATCATTGGATAAATATAACTATTTAATTTATTTTTTCTCTGTGATGACAGGTGAGGCACAACCTCACCTGCCTCACCAGACCGCACGTCACTGCCGAAATCACATTGTATGATTTTTAAAAAATAATTTATTTGTATATTTCTGCTGCAAATAAGTATTTGAACAATTGTCTATCAGCTAGAATTCTGACCCTCAAAGACCTGTTAGTCCGTCTTTTAAAAAGTCCACCATTATCCTAAATTACAATCACCTGTTTGAGGTTGTTAGCTGCATAAAGACACCTGTCCACCCCATACAATCAGTAAGACTCCAACTACTAACATAACCAAAGAACTGTCATAAAGCACAAGAGACAAAATTGTAGACCTCCACAAGGCTGGAAAGGGCTATGGGGCAATTGCCAAGCAGCTTGGTGAAAAAAAGATCCACTGTTGGAGCAATTATTAGAAAATGGAAGAAGCTAAACATGAGTCAATCTCCCTCAGACTGGGGCTCCATGCACAATCTCACCTCGTGGGGTCTCAATGATCCTAAGAAAGGTGAGGAATCAACCCAGAACTACACGGGAAGAGCTGGACCTGAAAAGAGCTAGGGCCACCGTTTCCAAGGTTACTGTTAGTAATACACTAAGACGTCATGGTTTAAAAATCATGCATGGCACAGAAGGTTCCCCTGCTTAAACCAGCACATGTCCAGGCCCATCTTAAGTTTGCCATAACCATTTGGATGATCCAGAGGAGTCATGGGAGAAAGTCATGTGGTCAGATGAGACCAAAATAGAACTTTTTGAACTCGCCGTGTTTGGAGGAAGAAGAATGATGAGTACCATCCAAAGAACACCATCCCTACTGTGAAGCATGGGGGTGGTAGCATCATGCTTTGGGAGTGTTTTTCTGCACATGTGACAGGACGACTGCACGTATTAAGGAGAGGATGACTGGGATCATGTATTGCGAGTTTTTGGGGAACAACCTCCTTCCCTCAGTTAGAGCTTTGAAGATGGGCCATGGCTGGGTCTTCCAGCATGGCAATGACCTGAAGCACATAGCCAGGACAACCAAGGAGTGGCTCCGTAAGAAGCATATCAAGGTTCTGAAGTGGCCTAGCCAGTCTCCAGACCAAAACCCAATAGAAAATCTTTGGAGGGAGCTCAAACGCCGTGTTTCTCAGTAACAGCCCAGAAACCTGACTGATCTAGCGAAGATCTGTGTGTAGGAGTGGGCTATAATCCCTCCTGCAGTGTGAGCAAACCTGGTGAAAAACTACAGAAAACGTTTGACCTCTGTAATTGCAAACAAAGGCTACTGTACCAAATGTTAATATTACATATATTACATTGATTTTCTCAGGTGTTCAAATACTTATTTGCAGCAGTAACATACAATTTTTTTTTTTTTTTAAATCATACAATGTGATTGTATGTAATGTCTTTAGATTATGTCTCTCACAGTGGACATGCACCTAAGACGAAAATTTCAGACCCCTCCATGATTTTTAAGTGGGAGAACTTGCAACATCGCACGGTGTTCAAGTACTAATTTGCCTCACTGTATTAAATCCCAACCCCATAAATTAAATGCTTTGTTTAAGCTTCCTATTTGCTGATGATGATAATTAGTCTAATAATGTTGGTGTTTCATGTCTATGGTAGGGGGCGCTATGGTGTTCATTTTCATTAGATTCCTACTAAATTTTGGAAATAAATTTGATGAATGACAAGCAAAAAAAAAATATTACAGACATCAGGAGGGGCAGGTGCACCAGAGCAAAGGCCATCTTCTACACTTGTGGCTTTAATGTTACTTGCTATTCAATTGCAGGTGTTTTTATGTCACTTAAAAACCTTGAAATACAATAAATCTTTCTGTGGGTTGGCTCTTCTCTCCACACATCTGGCCTTTAACTTTGCTTGGTGGTCTGCTTGTCTGCATTGAGAACATTCCAGGCAAAGCTATAACACAGAGACAAGAAGGTGGCGGTCTATCTCTATCTAAAAAATAAAGGACATTAAAATAGGGCCAGATTATGTAGTGTAGCAAAAAAAAAATGTACTTCCACCTCAGACCCAGAGCTTAAGACCATTGTAAGAAATGGATGATTATTTTTAGGATTTGAAGGATCTAGAATCTCTTTAATACAATTTATAGATTGTTTTTCATGTTGTTTTCTAATGGCATGCGGAACTGTTACCTTCCAATGGAAAGACACTTTACTTTAATACGTTTTGTACCATTCATGTTTCGTACGTTAATATATGGAGTGTTAATTGACTGTGAATGTGCCATGCAATGAATGTGACATAAAATCGGACTGAACTGTTCTTTGCCTTTGTGCTGTTTACCTAGTTTTTATATTTTAAGTGCTTTGGTATCCCAGATTCCCAAATTTTCCATTTGACTTGAAAATTTCCAAATTATGCATTTTTATTTACAAAATTAATTTGATTAAATGTATTTATTTTGTTTTATAGTAGGATTTTAGGATTTTCCTTAATGAATGTTCATACTATTTTGTCTATGTTGTAACAATTCAAATTTAAGTGTAGTTTAAAGACAGTGTGATTAAACATGCCAGTGTTGTCATGATACTAAAATCAATCTCTTTAGACAATAGACTATGATTTATTACATAAATTTCAGTGACGTGCGGTGACGTTCGTGGCTGGTGAGGCACTGTTGTCATCACAATCAGATTTACAACATATAAACCAGGTGTCGGCCAGTAAATCTGACCCCGGGCCAATTTTTCCTCCAGTGACTTGGGCCCAGAATAAATAATAATTTTAAAATAAAAGTTCCAAAGTCCATATGAAAAAGCTCTAATAGTATGAAATAAAAAGCTGGTCTTATATTGTTTTTTATCCTTATTCTGTTTCCCCAATTTTCAATGGATTGAAGTCATTACATTTCTTACCATTTTGTACGTCTGTTTGAAAAGAGCGAGTCTTTCGTCCCGTAGTCTGGAGCAAACCCATTTTACTCCTTTAGCGTTGGTCTTCCTTTAATTATAACCTCCTGCTTCGACTGAAAGTCCAGTTTAGAAAACTGCTTTAGCTTTAATATCTAATCGTCCTCCATTTAAAAAGTAGGGCCAGACAAGAAGGAAAAAGTGAATTGCTAAAGTTGACTTACTAACTCTAAATTGTAGTTTGCGGCCCCTATTCTGCAGGAGATACAAGAATCTCTGGCTCATGCGTGCCCCCTACCATGAGGCCTTTTCACAGCTGCTTAAAGCAGCAGAGCTGAGCGCACAGCAGTCAGTCTGCGGTGAGGCACCGGCTGTTGTGTGCCTCACCGCGACTCTTCTCAGGATTTCAACGGTAAACATAAAAATTCTGCGATTTTTAGTAAAATAAATGTAAAAAAACTGTAAGTTAAATAGAAAATAACTTTATAGTACAAATCATTGGATAAAATATAACCATTTAATTATTTTTTTTCTCTGTGATGACAGGTGAGACACTGCCTCACCTGCCTCACCTTACCGCACGTCACTGATAAAATTGTAGTACTTTCTTTTATATTACCATGTGGCCTTATATCTGTGGAATCCCTCAGTCGTCCAGGTACATTCCATATACTCCATAGGCATATACTAGTTTATGTGGTCATAAGAAGAGGAAGGAGTTAGGGGGAGTGGGAGGGAAGGAGTAGGAGAAAGAGAAGAAAGGAATAGTGGGAGATGAAAGAGGGTATTAAAAGCCCGACCCGGCCCGAGCCCGACCAATTAACTTGATTTGCAATGAAGCAATGATTGACATTTTAGGCCCGAGCCTCGGGTCGGGCTCGGGCTTAAGATCTTACCTCTACCCAGCATACGCCAAGATCTGAAGGCAGAATTTGCATTTGACCCATCCTACTATGCGATGCAGCACCGAGGACCCACCTCCAGATCTGGGCAATGGACCCTGGTATGCAGTGTCTACAATCTGAAGAGTTACTCATATTTTAGGTTAATGTGGGACACCCCATGGAAGAAACCCCATAGGCATAGGAATAAAATGCAAAATAAATTGATTAATGCGCATTACACATAACAGTTATGCATTGTCATGTGAATGGAAGTAACAGGAGTAAATAGAAAGTTGTTGTTTTTTACTGTAATGTCTGGGTGTCTTGATTTTATTACAATATTATTATGATAGGGTATGATATGATTTGCATTGTTAAGAAAAAAACATAGGTACCTTTTCTTATTTTTATTTTAGTCCATTTTATTTTTTGCCTACACTATTTTTATTTGAATAGGTCTCTACATGATCATTATTGTTATTATTGTTATTATTATTATTATTATTATTATTATTATTATTATTATTATTATTATTATTATTATTATTATTATTATCATCATCATTATTATTTAGTTCCTTACAGTTTTTTATTTTAGTATTGCTAATAATCATTTGTACGTTTTTATTTATGTTATTATAACAACGATCTATTTTGTGCAATTTTCTGCATTTCACCTGCGCATTTACGTCACGCATTACGGTGAAACCACACACGGAAGAAAGACCCGAGCTCTCTACAAAACATCTGAATCTCGGTTTACCTGCAGCCTCGTTTTTGACGCTGTTTCACCTCTTACACAGCGCAAACACATTAATTTGCGCCTGTTCCCGTTGTACGAACTTTAATGCGCAAACATGGCGACGTGCGTGCCGTTCCAGAGCCAGTTATCATCCATTCTGGAGGTTCTGGTGCGCTCGGCCGTGGCACAGATCTCCAAACTGGTGGATGAAAAATGCGCTTTTCTGCACCTGGAAATCTCCCGAAAGCAAAGCGAGAACGAGATGCTCAAACGGAGACTGCAGGCAGTGGAGAGTAAGAACGCTCTACTGCAACAAGGATACGGTATAATATTACTGTTATTTAGCTATTAGTTATTACACGGCTATAGGTGGTCAACTGAATGAATATGGTGTTTACATAGTGATTAACCTTAATATACAGACTAGTGTGTCCCCCCTTTGTAGAATTTGGCGGTCAGTTTTAAGTTAAGCGCAATTGCTCTAGTGCTTAATAAACATAAAATTTGATATTAGCTTACTCAAATGGATTTCCTAAAGGTAGGAGCAATAAGTGTCATTTTACTTCTAAATATTACTGTTGTAGGAAATTATATTTTGATGAATGCTAATCCATTTGGAAGCCTGGTGAGTTATGAAATACAAAAAGGTTTTGTTGTTACAACAAATGGACAGTACAGAGCCCAGGCATGCCCTGACTACTACCGGCAGCCTTCCATGCAAGTCTGTCTAAGTTTCCCCCTCAGTCTCTCTGAGTCTCTACCCCATCTGTATCTGCTCTGAGTATTTATACCAGAATGACAAAGCTACATACATATCAGAGTTAATCAGCTTTTACACTTAGACAGGTAAAGCAACATAAAGTTTCCTGTCGGATGAGTATAGGACCTTCACACATGTTAATGTTTGGTCTGCGTCTCTGACAGACTTTCACAGATCAAATGCCTTTGCACAGTGACATATGATAACAATATTTGCTCACAACATGAATACACATACATTTTCATCACATTATAAATAAAAATCATTCAAATCAGCATTTCCTTTACCGCCATACAGTCTCTGCAGACATCTGTAAATGCCTCATGATTTAAATTCATAGTTTCATTATAGCCAAATAAATGTGTATTATAATTATCATGTTTGTATTACATTGGAATTGTTTGCAGACAAATACCTGGAGCGTGGCATCTCTATGGACAACAGCAGTGCAGCTGTCCAAGGAGACATCAAGGTATTTGAATTTATTTGAATGCCTTTTATACTTGTCCCTCCCACAGTTTTAGCATTCTATCTGATTTAATATGTGATGATGTTGGTCATAATGTTGTTTGTCGCCTAGTTTTGGAGTCTTTCTGACCCCAAATCATAATTTATCCAGCCAAAATTCAATATGATTTTTGGGTCAATGGCTGTGGTTACATGCATGTAAAACTATCGAACTGACAAATTCCCCATGTTTTTGCTCATGTGTTTTTTTACTAATATTGGTAAGAGTGGACAAAGCCTCTAGATTTGTGTTGGCCTAATAAGAAAGAAATATTTGTAACAATTGCAATTCAAAACCCAATTATGAAAGTAATATTGGTCATTGGTTTATTTGTTATACAGTTATGTATTTTGATTATTTTTTGTCTGTCCAGTTTCCAGACCTTCTTGAGAACAGTTCTGCTCCATTCACAGTGAAAGAGGAGAGTCCAGACGACCTGTGGATTAGTCAGTCTGCTCTCAGCACAGGTGATATTTTTATTATATTTTATTTTATTTTAATTTTATATTTTATATTTTAATTTTATTTCATCCTAATTTCCATATGTAGATTAGTTTTCATATTGTGGTGTGACATTTTTTTATTGTTTGATTGGCCAAAAGTTCTCAGTATGACAGCCAAGCGTAAGGGTAAGCAACGCTTTATCTACTTCTGGAGTTGACGGAGTTCAGAAGCGACACTGAGGATGAAGAATTCAATGGATTTAGTGATTTGGAGTCAGATCTAGAGTAAATTTGTTAGCTTATTTTTTATGCTTTAGTTATTTGATTAACTGTTAATATCTTGACATTTATTCAGTTCGTTGTCTATGGTCCATGTAGGTGAATAGTACCGGTAAATGTGTTACGTTAGCGTGCTGTACTGCTATTCAGCCTGTTGTTCTCTATCTTTTCATCATTATTATTATCATCATTATCATTATTATTATTATTTATTATTATTATTATTATTATTATTATTATTATTATTATTATAACTTGCCTTTAAAGATGAAATATTTGTTCTTGGTCTCAGATTTTGTAAAATAAATTTCCCCCAAAAATGTGACTCATAGTCCAAGCGCGACTTATATGATTTTTTTCTTAATTTTTATGTACTTATACTCCGGATTGACTTATAGTCTCTGGAAAATACAGTATACAATAAATCTATTACTAAATGTCATTTATCATTTTCTAGGTTCTTCTGTACAATTTGTGACAACTTCCGAAGGGCAGCGATTTGAAAAGGAATTGCCAAATAACCCAAACTGAAGTGTCCACACCACAGAAGAACATGGACATAAGCCATACATACAACGCATCTCACCACAACATGAGTCAAAACTTTTCTGTAAAAACTGAAAAAGAGGAGAACCAAGCAGGGTTCAGCCAGGACAGTTGTCAACACAGCACCAGAAAGCTACCTCAACCAAACAATATGAACAACAGTGACTTTTCTATGGAAGAACGTAGCAGCCAACTTTGGTCTTCAATAATGGATGGAAATGAAATAGATTCTAGTTTTCCGGATTTTTCTAGCGTTGTCGACGAATATTCAAACACATTTCCAGAGCAATCGGAAGTGGTGGCTAAAGCTAGTACTGCCGATCCAACACAATAATGGTGTTTTTAATAGTGAATTTTCCAAGGATTCTTCGCAAATGGCTAATTTTCAAACCGGGATTCCGAACAGCTTGCACAATACACATTTGCAAGAAAGAGAAAATAATGATAGACTGACTGTAAATCAGGGGAAGTAGTATTTTTGATAGTTCTAACTATAGTTCGCAGCCAAACTTTCAAAATAAGGCAATTTCAACAATGCGAGGTTACACTTGCATGCAGTGTGGGAAGACTTTTGGACGTTTACACCAGTTTAAGCTGCACCAGCAGAGCCATAGGAGGAAGAGGGCATTTTGGTGCACTGTTTGTGGGAAAAGTTTTATGTGTTCATCCCATTTGAGGATTCACCATCGCACCCACACAGGAGAGAAACCTTTCGGGTGTTCAGTCTGTGGGAAAAGGTTCACACAGCAGAGCAGTCTCAGGGTGCATCAGAGGACTCACAGCGGAGAGAGACCTTACAGCTGTTCAGACTGTGGCAAAACCTTTATACTAATGCACCATCTCAAGAGGCATAAGGTTATTCATACATACAGTGCTTAGAAAAACCTTTAAGTTAGTAGGTAAATAGTTAACTAAATGTGACGCTGACACCGTAACAAGTGCGGTAAACTTAAAGATGCTCTGTGTAAATTTTCTGTTGGGACGCCTGCTAACTACTTTTCTCCATGGAGATGTTATTACTTTACTTGCAATATTCCACAGTATGGCATTAAACGTATGTATCTCTTATTCAGTCCATCTTGCATTTATTTAATTACTGCTGTTGTTATTGCTCAAAAATACTTTAAAACACTCACATTCATACCATTGGCGGAATTGCCTCTGAGCAGATATGACTTGTAACTTGTCCTGGTGCATGTCATCTGCCTTTCTCCATGCAGAAAAGTTTAAAGGGGCCATATTACACTGTTTTTCTGATCTATGTTATAATGTTTCCCCATCAAAAACATACCTGGAGTTGTGCATTGTTTCATTCACACATTTAACACACAAATCCTGCATATTTAGCCTGAGTTTTTCTCTCAGACAGAAGACACTCCCCACCTTGCGATGTCATTTGGTAATGCAGGAAGTGCTCCACTGTGTTTATAAACTCCATACCCCTAGAATCATTTGGATGATTCCAGCCCTGAAATGCCAATTTCTACTGATGAAAAATGAACTAAAGGTAAAAGGAGCTGTTAACTTGAAAACTACCGTTTCATAACATCACAAGGTGGAACAGAGCATTTTGATCTTTGGAGATGTAGACTAAATAATAAAAGATTGCTCAAATGTGGATAAAACAACTCGAGGTATGAGGTGACAAGATTCCAACATGGTTAAATGCTCACAAGAGTCAATTTAGCGTAATATAGGACCTTTAATGTCATACTGTGGCACATTCTAGCCAAAGCAATAACATCCCCATTAGGGCTGGGTATCACCAAGAAGTTGCCGATACAATACGTACCTCGATACACAGTCCACGATACGATACGTATCTCGATACAGTGCCATTTCGATACGATATGATTCGATACGATATATTTCAAATTGATACAATACGATTCAGAAAAAAATAAAGGGCCTTCAACCTTACTTAAATGGTCAACCCAATTTTCACAAAAAAAAAAAAAAAAAAAAAAAAAAAAAAAATAAATGGTGCATTTATCTTCCATTTATTTGAAGATTAAAAAAACACAATGAAGTGCTTTTAGATTAATGCATGTTTCTAACTAGAGGGAGGAAGGCGGTTGAAACATTTTTTCTGACATTTTCGTTTCTCTTGCTTCTCTTCACCCGTAAAGAGTAACGTCTGTTGGGAATATCGATATCGATACTAGGAAACAAAGAATCGATACAGTATCGAATTTAATAATATCGATACATATTGATGTATCGATATTTTTGCACACCCCTAATCCCCATTCTAAGTGGCAGACCCTCCATCAGAAAAGTTACATAGAGCACCTTTAACTGTATTGTGTTCACCATCCTTCAGTGCAAACTCCACACAACAGGGTCCCACATTAAAAGTGAACTCTAGACCTTCTTGTTGGAAGGCAAGTTAGTTATAGTAATAAGATATCTATTGCTTTTTTATTACTCCGACTCCTAAGTCATTCATGGGTGAGTTATATACTGACTGAAAAAGCCTGGCATTCTGCAGTCACTGCTTCCACCAAAAACACCAGAGAAAAGCACATATATTCACACCAGCTTATTCACTCAAATGAGCAGACATGTCTTGCCCAAGGACACAACAGTGTGCATAGAGATTGGGGCTACAAACCTTCTGGCTAGTGGGCAAAAGTTGCCCCCACATGTAGCTGTTTCTCTTTCCTTATTCTCATATTCATTCTCAGTTTAAGCATACCTTAACTTGTCCTGAACCTGGTAGAAACCCAAAAGATAATATATTTTTCAGTAAAATTTTTTTGTGCTGTATTCCGGCTTTCTCTGTAGAGTTCTGTAGATAAATGAATTAATAATTTTATCATCCAGTGTGTGTTTCATTTTATAGATCCCAAAATCTCAAATGTGTACAGTGTTATATATTTTGAATTAACTTTTCTTGTATGTTGAACCATTTCCCCCCATATATTAGGCTCATGCGAACTCTATGGCATCAATTTTGGTCATCAATATTACATATAAATTTATAAATATATAATAAATATAAATATAAATATAAATATAAATATAAATATAAATATAATATGTGTGTATAAATATAAATATATATGTGTGTGTGTGTGTGTGTGTGTGTGTGTGTGTGTGTGTGTGTGTGTGTGTTTATTTATTATTTATTTATTTTTATTTTATGCATCTTTCATAGAAGCAAATTGTCATCATTGACGTGGACCTGCCAGCAGAGGGCGGTGTAGTGCCAACAGCCTGAGCCCCTCGTACTTCCTCTTTCTTGTTTGAGTTTAGCAGTGGTGGAACAAGTATTCAATTATATTACGTTAATAAAAGTACAGATACTGGAGCAAAAAGTACTCAAGCAAAAGTACTTCATGAAAAAACAAAATTAAGTAAAAGTATTAAAGTACCAATTTAAAAATGTACTTGAGTAAGCAAATCTATTTCACGCAGATTTTGAGATCTAATGAATCTTCAAATAGAGAGATTTTTTGAATCAAGCTATATTTATTTGTAAATTTTTGAACATGTTAAAAATAAACCCTCAGCCTTTTCAGCAGGTCTCTCAAATATTAATAAAAACTACTTTTACTTTTCAGTCCAAAGTATCTACTTTAAAATATTTAAAGTTCCTATATTATGCCAAATTGATTCTTGTGAGTTGTGTTTTGTTTCATTCACACATGTTTGAGTAATCTCAAAAGCTCAAAATGAAGCTGTAGTTTTCAAGTGAATTTTTACTGAAGAAAAGGTCAAAAGCAGACGTTGTTAATTCCAGGGCTGAAATTATCCAACTGATTCTAGTGAAGGAGTATGGAATTTAGAAAAAAAAACAGTGGAGCACATCACAAGGTCGAACAAAATGTTTTCTGTTTGAGAAAAGAACTCAGCCTAAATATGCAGGGCCCTTTAAGTAAACACAGACAGACTTCCTTAGATGTTCAACACCTGCTCTGCCCCCTGTTTCCTGTTCTGAATCCACAATGACACATGAAAATAACATTTTTTAAACTAAGTCTGCCACTTTCATCCTCAGCTTCTGAAACCAAACTAAATGTAGTAAATTAAAGTAGGTCTGCCTACTTACTGCAAACTAGACTATCTGGCATACCGTACATATCGTTCACAAATGGATCTTCTTCAGGTCATGTAAACAAAAATAACCAGCACCTGCTCCATGGAGATGTTAGTGCTTTGCCTGGAATGTTACACAGTGTAGTACTCCATGTTAGTCATTTATGTTTTTTACAAACTGATGCATCACTTTGACTCCTCTCCTCTTCTCCCCTCTGTCCTTTCCTCTCTTCCCATCTTCTCTCACTCTCCTAGTCCTCTCTCTCTCTTTCCTCCCTCTATGATCCTCTCCCTTCTCCTCTCCCCCCCATCCTCCTGTCTCCTCTTTTTCCTCTCTGCCTCTCTTTGCCTTCCCTTTCCTCCTCTTCTCTTTCTTTCCTCCTCCTCCTCCCCCTTCTCCCTACATCTCTCCTCTCCCCCTCCTCTCTGTCTCCTCTTGTTAAAATGGTAAAAAACACACAACCAAAATGAAAAAAAAAAAAACTAACAAAAAAAACAAACATGCTTTTATTTGAGTCTATAGCTTTACTATAAAGTTACTATAAAGTATAATTTATAATTGGCTGAACAATAAAAAAAAAAAAAAAACATAGTCCAGCCACACAGAGCCTGTACTTTTTTGAAGCTAATCTAAAGACCTTTTTGTTTAGAAAAGCTTATTGTTGATGTTTTTAGCTTTTAGCAATTTAGTATTGGTTTAAAGTTCTTGTTTTATTGTAGCACTCTGAGATTCTATGGAATGAAGAGTGCATGATAAATAAATATGTACTATTATTATTATTATTATTATTATTATTTATTATTATATTATTATTATTTATTATATTATTATTATGATTTACTATATTTTGTAAAACATTTATTTTGCCTGCACATATATGCACCTCTGTATATCTGTGCCTGTTTTTGCCACTTTTATTCACATATATGCAGTGCAATCAGTTTTGTTTCTTGAGTAAAAGTACAGATAAAGGAGCAAAAAAAATACTCAAGTTAATATTTTTTCCTAACTGTTTTTATTTGTATATTTTTGTTATGAGCTTGTTTAAAATAAACCCTCAACCTTTTCAAGTGTCAAACAATAACATAAAATACTGTTACTTTCACTAGTGCAGAAAGTAGTTACCTGCTCTCAAATATTGTGAAATAAAAGTAAAAAGTATCCACTGTCAAATTTACATAAGTAAATGCCCTAAGGATGTTTTTCTCACAGGTACCTTCACATTTCCATTAGAGTCTCTCATCATGTCCCACTGCTTGGAGTGGGACTATGAGCTGACTGAAGACACCTGGAGCTCCATCCATCCATCCATCCATTTTCTTCCACTTATCCGGGACCGGGTCACGGGGGCAGCAGTCTAAGCACCTGGAGCTCTACTCTGCAAATATTTATATATCAATTTTAAATTGATAACATTTTCAAAGCTAAGAAAGTTTAGTATCTAAATTATCTGGAAATGATGTGTTCTAACAGGTTTCTTACCTAATATTTTCACAGCGCTATTGTAAATCGTTGTAAGTGGCTTAATTGTAGATGCAGTTGCCTGTGACCAGCAGGTGATACAATAACTGATCTGGGAACAGCTGAAGCTAAATATCCCACAAACCGTCTTTATTTTTCAAGTAGTATTTAGGAGTTTTAGGTCCATCTATAAAACCACTTCGTGCAGTTTTTCAGTAACATTTTCAATAATTTTGCAGTTTGCTTACAGAAAGACATTTTTGGTCCAAACCAAGTTAAGCATCCCATAACAGTACACATTTTTAATATCTTTACTTAAATATCTAACAATAATATACATATATTTTAAAAAAATCAAACAATGCCACAAAACACTACTTTAAAGCTCCACTGTGTAACTTTTCTGGTGGTTCCCTCCTTTGCCTCCATCATATTGCATTGCCTGGAATGTTACACGGTATGGTATTACACTTATCTTTTCTTAAGCATTTATTCAACTACAGATGTCTTTATTACTAGAAAATACCGTAATATTTATTTTACTGTGAGAGGGTTTGCCATAGGTCCGACTAGTAACTTGGGCTTATTTAATGCCATGCCACGGAATATTGCAGGGAAAGTCATAACATCTCCATGGAGACAAGCACCTGAAAAGTTTCTGAGTGCATCTTAACGCCTAAATCGGTTCTTTGCTTACCTTTAAGTTACCCACACAAAAATAAAATCAGTTGTAACAGAAATTAAACCTTAAATAACTACATATTATATATAACTATAATCTTAAGTTATTAAGTTAAGGAATAAAATATGTAAACTGTACAAAACAAAAAATCTAGAATTTAAGCAACTGAAAGGAGTATAAAAAAAAAGCCCTTGGTTTTGGTGCTGATGGAGAGATCAGAGATTTATAAATGTGTCTATTAGATACTGGTGCAAGTATTACTTAGGACTAAACTGGAGAAGTAGACAAGAACAAGGAATTTTAACATGTAGTGAAGTTGGAATCATATACATGGCGTTCATGGTCTAGAATTTGATGCCATTATTTCAGATGGACGGAAGGGGCCTCTATGGGAGATTGGGATAGAATAGTAACACTGCATTTTTTAAACTATTTCACTTTGGTTGATTTATACTGGCAGAGAGACGTTGAACTTTGTTCCAGTTTTTATATGTCTATATCTATATCTACATCTGTATCTATCTATCTATCTATCTATCTATCTATATATATATATATCTATATATATCTATATCTATATATATATATATATATATATATATTATATATATATATATATATATATATATATATATATATATATATATATATATATATATATATATATATATATTATATATATATATATATATATATATATATATATATATATATATATATATATATATATATATATATATATATATATATATATATATATATATATATATATAGATATATATATATATAGAGAGAGAGAGAGAGAGAGAGAGAGAGAGAGAGAGAGAGAGATCCTGGCCCCCTCTGTCAAATTTTTGAATCCATTGTGACCTGTGCGTCAAAAAATTTGTTCAAGCTATAGGGATTCTAATAAATCTGCTCCTAATAAAGAATATTTTCAAATACTGTTGGCTATTTGGTTCAATGTGCTTGTTCTGGGGTTAAACTGAACAATAAAAGAAAAGAAACAACATACCAAAGCCACATGAAAAGCCCAAACCGATTTGTGATTTGTGAATGAAACAACCTTCTCACTAAGAGGCAGGGGTACTAACTACTCTGCCACTGTGTCACATTGTAATTATTTGCATGAAATCAATTAGCAGCCTTCAAAGTTCCCACCTACTTCACCAAAACTTGCAGCGAATACTGACCAGTGTCCAAGACCTCTGTTCTCCCCAACACCAGCACATTTTACTTGATTTGAACAGCTCCACTCTCCAGGTACTGCCCAGTTTAGCAGCTCTAGTTGAAATGTTTTTGTGGGAGGAGTTTAGGTGTTCAGTCCCCACTATAAGTGTAAATTTGTAATAATGGATGATGATTTTTTATGTATTATTTCTTATGTCAAGTACTGGTCCATGGAGTAAAAAAAATTCACCAGACTGTCAAAAATCTCCATCCAATTTTGCATTGAAGAATGTATTGAAACTAGGAAGTTTTAGTTAGTGATTTTCTGGTCAATATAAAGAATGTTTTTTCTTGTTGTTGTTTACCTATTAGGTCAACTGAAAATGTCACTAACTACTGCTTAAAATTAGATTAAAACGTTTCAAAAAGTCTTAATAGGGTTGTCAAAACTTGATACCCAGATACTAGTATGAAAACGTGACTCTTTTGAACATACTGAAATGAAAGTTGGATCTTTCCTGAATAATACTGGTTTTGATCTATATCTGAACTAGTATAACTCCAGGTGGTAATCTTAAAGAAACTAGCAAAAAATTGTGTTAAAAATTATTTTCATTTTTGAATAATTTTGGTATCATAATTGCTATTGATTATTATTATTGATTTTCCTTAGTATTGAAAATTAGTGCTTCGATAACCAGTCTAAAAAATTCAAAGATAAGTCAAAAGTATATATCTCATCAGGGCTTAATTAGTAAGCTTGTTAGTTACTTCCCAAAACAGCTTTTAAAATCTCTGAAATAGAGGCTGATTCCCCCAAAATGTTATGGATTCTTAATATTATGTTCTGAATTGTGTCCCTTTTAGCATCGGTTTTTGCAACGCTTCTCAGCAGCAGTTTCTCAGCAGCAGTTGTTGTTTTTTCTTGATGTTTCCCACCAAAGTTGACACCAGTTTTTCAAGTTGCTCCGCGCGCATTCGTCCAGTCTCCAGCACCTCCTCATGATTGGCTCTCTCCTCCGAGTCATAGTCCATCACGGCTTTGTTACTGATAAGAGACAGAGCGAAGCAGCGCATCCCGGCATGACGTGCCACTATGACCTCATGCACCGTGCTCATGCCTAAGGAAAACACATAATAGTACAAAGGTTACTTCTTAAAATGCATATTTGTTGTAACACAGTAAGTTCTAAGGTCTAGTAAATGTAACTTGTGGATAATTTGTGGAAAAGTACAATGTAATCAATAGTAGAGATTAACCAATATATATTTTTTTTTTCATGGCCAATACCGATTGTTTTATATTGTTTATATATTTTTGGGCCATTATGTTGGTCCAATTTTGATTATTTTCCCCAAATGATGTAATTTAAAATTGACTATAAACTCCCACAAACCTTAAGAAAGCTGTGTAGTCCATTTTTTTTGCAGCTATCTCAAAACATTAATATAAAGCTTTGTGTGTAAGTTTTAGGCAGCAGATCAACCAAAAAAAAATATTGGCCTGTGCTAGAGATTTAAGGCCAGTAGCTGGTGCGCTAAAAAGTCCAAATATCTACTCAATAAATCAGCCAAGCGAAATACTGACTCTTGTCAAAATTTCAGATGTGGGACTGATGCCAATTGAACTCTATCGGAGTTTCACTATTTTTGAAAGAAATATCCAAACTTACGATTCACAAATGTTTAACCTTTGGTCAACCTCATTATTTTGTTAGAAACAAGCTTGCCATATTAAATTTAAAGTCCTTTCAACTGACAACAATCATATCTTTGGGGTTGAATAATGGCACCACTTTCTGAAGCTACTTTTGTGTATTTATATTGACAGAGAAGACGTTGAACTTTGTGTCACTTTTTGTTTCATGTGGATAGGGCTGGTGATTACAAAGTTATTAACCAAAAAAAACCCCAAAAGGTCTGCCACTGTCTTCAGGGAGATGTTATTGTTTCCCTTAAATGTTTCACAGTATGACATTAACCTTACCTAACTCCATGGAGACATGCAACCAGTCCAAGTTAAAGCAGATCTCTGGAGTGCCAAGCCCAAGGAGATTTTAAGCAATAAAAACAGCAAACATTTCAATAATGCAAGATAGAATGCCATACAGTGGAACACTCCAAGCAAAACAAAAATATCTCCATGGAGCAAGCAGCAGATATCCCCCCCAAAAAATTACGTAGTGCACCTTTAATGTAAATGTGTTTTTTTTATCAGTTTCATAAAAGCCTTGACTCACCAACAGCATCCGCCCCTAATCTGTTCAGCATGCGGCACTCTGCGATGGTTTCGAAGGACGGCCCACCCAGCACACAGTACACGCCCTCTTTCAGGAAGTCACTGAACCCGAGCTCCGCCCCCACTGTCAGAGCTAACCGACGCAGCTCCCGGTCGTAGGCGTCAGACATGCACGGAAATCGAACCCCAAACCTGCAACACAACAAAACATTCAGTAGGATTGTATGTACGTGTATACATGTTAAAGTGGCTGGAGAAATTGTTTTCCCCATGCATTTGAGCAATTTGACTTGCTCCACTACAAATATATTCTATAAGCAGCTCTTGAGGTAAGATCAAGCTGTTTACTGACTGTCTCGATAAAGCCTTTTGTCCTCCTACAATCAGGAATTGCGCTGTTAGCATGTTAGTAGTCCTTAGCATTATCGTGATGGCAAAAGTCCCCTCTGGCCTCTGAACAGTGAAAAGCATATAAAAACTCTTCTTGGTGAATAATAAGGATGCTCAGAATGCATAAGGTAAGTCGGGAATAAATTTGGACTGCTGCAAAATGTTTAAAATGAACTAGTTCTGTTTTTTCATATTTTTTAGATGGTAAAATTCAGGACAATCTGGATGTTGGATTGGCAATCCACACGATATATATATTCATTATTTGCACGCTTTAGTTATTGACTATTAATGATACAGAATAATATTTTCAAAGTCAAAGCGAAACATAAAAGTTCCATAGTTTTCTTTATCAGACCACCTTAGTGCTGGGAAAACCACAATTCAAATATTTAAACTTCATAGTTTCGTTTTATGGACTTTAATTAGTTACTAAACCACTGTTTGAGTTAGACCCGAATTAACCCTAACTAATTAAGTTAGGGTAATTAACTCTAAATGTTAACCTAAAATGTAGTGATGGGCAAATGAGACTGAGCTCCGGAGCACGTCTCGTTCTTTCTGAAACAAGTTGCTCCGAAGCTCTGCCGTCACATGACCAAAGTGTCAAAGTGTCGGTTTGGGATCACACAAAACTTCTATTTCTTAATAAAAACATATGTGATATATAAATTGTTGTATTCTTTTTATGTTCAAAATAGAATATATACTATTTATGACTTCTAATAAAATAGAGTTTTGGGTTCCCAAATCATGGGTTGTGCGCTGGTTTGCAATGGTTAAATTTGTCCACTAGAGGTCAGTGTTTCTCCGAGGCCTCAGACACTTCGAACCATTTGAGACAATATTGCGACTGAGGTGTCAATGCTTCACGAGGCTCC
This sequence comes from Periophthalmus modestus, assembly GCA_019594935.1. Lineage (NCBI taxonomy): Eukaryota > Metazoa > Chordata > Actinopteri > Gobiiformes > Gobiidae > Periophthalmus > Periophthalmus modestus. The sequence goes on along the minus strand of JAIEZT010000001.1, from coordinate 304,076 downwards.
ATTCACCCATCCCTACTAAAATGTGACAAAACCAGAATAACACATGACTCAGCTGTGCTCTATAGCAGCAGTCTCTTTCAGCATGGTATTTCTTTCTACTTTCTTTTCCCAGTTGCTTTTAGTGACAGAGATCCCAGATGGATAATGTGTATAACTCAAATCATAAGACTGTATATATATAAATGGATATAGCTGACCTGCCAGTCGCCACATTCTGAATAGGAAGTGAGTATGGGTGTGAAGTGGTTCCTTTCGAGCTCTGGTCGCAATTGACTTTTGAAAAATCTTCGCCCGTCTCTCTGTAACTGCTGCTGTCAGGCTCTTCATTCTGACCTTACAGTGTTCGCTTGAACCCACTATACATGATCCTGGAGTTTTTATTTCATTATTTTGTCCCTATATTAAGATATTAACAATAATACGAGACCAATCCAGTGTCTGCTTTCCCCGAGGTCGCTCTCACTAGCATTAGCAACAAGTTGATTGACAGTTTCATTGAATCTGGAGGCGTGTACCTCCAACAGCCTCACTCCTGATTGGTTCTTTGTTTTTGCAATTAGATTTCCAAATATAATCTTTGGTTGCAAATTAGCTGCTATAACTGCTAGTCCTGATAAGCGTCATCCCCTCTCCCTCTCTCTCACATACCTGTCTTCGTTATGTCCGCACAGGGGGTTGACTCCAGCGAACCCGGGCATGTTGATGTGGTCCTTTATGATCATGACGTCTCCCACTTTAAAGTCCGGGTTCAGACCTCCGGCCGCGTTGGTCATGATCATGGTCTGGACTCCCATCAACTTAAACACACGCATCGGGAGGGTGATCTGGAACACCAGGTACAACACATGAGAAGGAGGAGGGTCAGTTCAATCAGACTGCATTTCCTCTTCCTGTCACTATCAACCAATCACAGCCTGTTACCTTACCGCACAGCCAACTCTGAAGCCATCCATATAAATACAATCTTTTCCCCCTCAGTTCCACCCTACATATATATATATATATATATATATATATATATAATATATATATAGGGTATATATATATATATATATATATATATATACCAGATATGGAGTGAATAAACAAGTGTCTGAGTGTTTGAAAAAGCACTCTATAAAGAATCCAAAGTATCCCCTTGTTTGTTTGCTTGAGTCTCTCTTGGTTGAAATATTTTTACTCTGAATGATATTTTCAAGCCTGATTTCACTTTCGTTTACTTGTTTGTTGTTTACCTTTTGTATGGGGTATCCTTCGTAGAGGTGGAAGCGTCCCTGCATACAGACACAGGGCTTTCCTTTGAGAGTCCCAAAGATGAGACGACCAGCGTGACCGTGCACTGCAAAAACAGGAAGGACAGTTTGTTTGTTGGAGGGAGATGGGAGGATGACCTTTGTGTGCTGGCAGTCTCTAAAACAGTGAATAGATCATATAAAAAGAATATAAACAAAGTTGGGGTGATCACAATATCCTGGGGTACTCTAGATTGCACTGGTAAAAGTGCAATCTAGAGTTTGTGTTTGTGTCAAGTCAAGGTTATAAATGTGTGCTCTGCATTAGACCCATCCTTTAATTCCACTGCACTAACCTATCACGAGTTAGTCTTGGTCAGAATGACCTTAGCTGGAGTATTTGACGTATTGTGAATGCTTTGGGTTGAAGGGCAAAACGGGGGAAAAACCCCATCCAGACCCAGGAAACACACAAACTCCAGACAGAAAGGCCAAGGAGATCCGGGGGGTCAAACTTGGAACCTTCTTGCTCCGATTACTTAAGTAATCAACTACCCATTTGGTATTACGTTTGACCTCCAATACCAGATGCCACAGGTTTATGTAGGATGGCCTTGTGTGGCACTGTTGAAAATGCACTATTCAGGTCCATGAAAATGTATTTTCTTTTACAGTAGTAGCTAAGTATAATGCACAAATGAGAACTTGTCAGTTCTCTGGCAAATAATAATCTGGTTTAACATTTGTGGGTGTTTTAGTTCATCAACAGAGTGAGGCTCCTGCCCTGCATCTAAAATAAGGATATAATCAAATACTCTAAACAGGCAGCTGTTACTTGTCGTTGTATAAATAACTATAAAATAGTAAATCCACTACATGAGACCATTTGTTCTATAAGCAGTAGTAAAACTGTCCCATTGTAAATTAAGTAGGACTGAAGCTCTCACAGGTAGGTGTATGTGGACAGAGTGTAAACCAATATATGTTTTTGGGAAGTTTGGGAAGAAGAATGAGGGAGAGAGATAAAGAAGAGGGAGAAAGAGAAAAACAAACCTGTGCTTTTGGGAAGTTTGGGATGTCAGAATATTTGAAGATTTCCGGGTCCTTGATCATCATTTCGGCGAGACCTCCCAAACCTGACCCACACACAATTCCAACCACGGGTCGCACCTGGGTCTGACCCCATCAACCAGTCTGCAGTCGAGCGACATACCTCATAACTCACACTGTAAAGGGAAATAGAAAGAGCAGTGTGAGGAGAGGAGGACAAAGAGAGGAGGAGAGTAGGGGAAAAAAGATAGGAGAGAAATGGGGAGAGAGAGAGAGAAATAGAGAGGGAGGGGAGGAGATGGTGGCAGAAAGACAGAGGAGAAAGGGATGGGATGTGAGAGGAGAGGGCAAGAGACAAAGAGAAAAGAGAGAAACAGAGGAGAGTTATATGAGAGGAGAGGGAGGGAGAAAGAAAGTGGGTCAGTAGGGAGAGAGGGAAAAGAAAAGACAGAGCAGGAAGGTAAACAAGAGATGGAGGACAGAGGAATGGGTGGAAGAGGAGAGAGGAGGGGTAAACAAAGAGGGCAGAAGAAAAAAAAAAAAGGGAGAATTTAAGCTTATATATATATATATATATATATATATATATATATATATATATATATATATATATATATATATATATATATATATATATATATATATATATATATATATATATATATATATATATATAGTCCCCGGTGTGCCTATTCTTGACTCATTTGATCCCCACCAACAGTAAAAAGGGGAATATGTTGTCATTAGTTTAGCTAAAATACAGAAAAATGTGCTTGAACATGAGCAGAACACAAAAGAATCTACTTGAACTGACAGGAATAGCCCAGGTGCATAACAATTACACCCTCTTTCTCGGCTGTGTCCCAGTTTTTAATTTTGAAGATCTGGCCACCCTTAGTGGAGTAGAAAGTACAGATACCTACTCTCAAATGTAGTGAAGTAAAAGTTGAAATAAAACTGCTGAAAATGCAGTTTTATGTATCGGTATTTTGCTTGAGTAAGTAAAATACAGACACCTAAAATTTCTACTTAAGTACAGTACTTTATTACTTCTACTTCGTTACAGTGCACCACTGGTTACTACCACGTGGAGTTTTCATCAGCCCAAACCAACGTTTTCCACCGCACCACACAGAGCGACACAAACCGCTCACTCATCTGCTCCACGTTCGAGGTCACCGAGTTTGCACAAGTAACGTGACGACGCAACACTCGTCTCCTCAGCATCACGCTACAATAAAACCAATGTTAATATGTCCGTAATTCTGGCTATGTCTTTGAATTTGAGTTTTGGCTTATTGTGTACGTTTAGGTTTATAGTCTACTGTCCTTGCGCATTGTACGCGGAAGAAAATATATGAATGGATTCTAATGGGGAAAAATAAAGCAAAAAATGAACATGTACCCTACTATTTCGTTAAAGTTATCTAAAACTACCAACATCATATTGATCAGAAATGAGTTTAATTGCAATTGCGAGACTGAATGTGTAGCCATCTGTAATTACTATAAATACGACACTCCCGAATAGTCTGATGTTTACAGGAAATTATTCTAGTCTAGTATATTCTAGTCTAGCTCAACAGTCATCACAATAAAGTCATATTATTGAGACGGGCGCGTAAGGTTACAGCGCGCCCTCGCCCTCCACTATGGCACGGTTTCATTACGTGCGTTTCTGTGAAACTTGGTTTATGATGAAACGACAAGGCTAAAAGGATAAGTCTATCGTGGATTCACCGCAGAAACGAGCAACGAATTGATAAGAAGGATAATATAAATTTCTGGATTAAAAAATATTTTTTTTACTTACCCGTGAACGCGGTCAGACATGTTGGTATAAGATTATACCGTAATAATGGAACACTGGATGCTTCTCCGGGTTTTCCGCGATGGCGAAGAACAGATCCGGGGCCAGTTTTGACACACGCCCGCCGCAGCCACATCCCACGTTACGTCAGTGCTCTCGTGCGCTCCGATTGGACAGTGCGCAGGCGTTGTTTTTGCTCGGTGCCTGTGATGCGGTTGGAGTCATGGCAACGGGGGTTTACGGTCAATGTCGTAGCGAAAAAGGCAAACATGGAATTGAAAAGAAATGCAACATGGCTAAAATAGCTGTAATGGTTTGGCAAAGCGTACATGGTTATGTTTAAAATAGATACATATACAAGTGCACAGTACATTAGTGGTAGGTCCGATTATTTTCTATCATTGACCTCTCCTACTCATGTTTCTTTTTTGGCTTTCTTTAATATACAACAAAAAAGCTCTTGATATAATCTTAATACAATTCCATTCAAGTAAAGGACAAAAGTAGTGTGGCTGTTTACGTAGATATCCAAATAAAACGAACCTGTTTATTAATTTAATAGTGAGCATATCTAGTATGGATGTAAATACACACATGCCGTATTATAAGCATATTACATGCCTACGTCGGTCTAAGTTAGCCTAGACCTCCATAGCCTATACAGTTTACCCCATAAAATGTGTTAGTGTCTGGAACAACACTAGTCCACTTCACGCTTGTAGATTCCACGCTTATCTTATATTCATCATCTTTGTATTGTGGTCTATTTAGTCATTATAATGAATGGGGGAGTGAAAACCCCAACGCTCTGAGTCATTTCATCCAAAGATCGGCTGCCCACGTGGTCTTGTTTCTGCACGTGCACATGAATGATGCAACACCCGGCAGGAGAGCAGAACATGGATCCAATGTGTGTGTAGATAAAAAAAAAATTAATAATAATATAATAAATAAATAAATAATGTTTGCATTGACGTTTATCCATTCACATTACACTCTCCTAAAATTTTTGAATGGAAAAATATATATAATATTTAAAAGTAGGATTCACATTTGATTTTTAGTTAGTCTATATAACTATTATAAACTATTATTATAACTAACTATTTTCTGATATATGTTATAATGTTGTTCCCTCACCACAAACATGCCTGTGTTTCATTCGCACATGTTCAACACACAAACCCTGCATATTCAGTCTGTGTTCTTCTCTGAAATAGAAAACACTCTGTTCCACCTTGTGATGTCATGTGGTAATACAGGAAGTGCTCCACTGTGTTTTTAAACTCCAAACACCTTCACTAGAATCATTTGGATAATATCAGCGCTGGAATTTCCAGTTTCTACTGAACAAAACGCAAAAAGTTGCGGTCAACTTCAACTTGAAAACTACCATTTCATGACATCACAAGGTGGATCAGAGCATTTTGAGCTTTGAGGATATAGACAGACTAATAATAAATATTTACTCAAACACGTGTAAATGACCTTTCTGTGTGGAGTTTGCATGTTCTCTCTGTGTCTGGGTGGGTTTAATCTAAACACAGTTCTGTTGCAGTTAAGGGTCAGAATATAGAGCAGGTGAGTTGTTACAAGTATTCGGAGCTGTATTTTGATTCTCAACTTAACTGGAGCAAGCACGTAGAATTTGTTTGCTCACGAATCAGTCGGCGCCTGTACTTTTTAAGAAGATTGAGGGTGTACGGAGTGGACAAAAATGTAATGCTTCTTTTTTATCGAGCATGTATTGAGTCTATTATCCGTTATGGGATATCTACCTGGTTTGGTACTCTATCTGTAAAATCGAAAGCTCAAATCCTAAGCTTGACTTAAAGGGCATGGTCCCCTGCCCTCTTCTGGTGATCTTTCAAGACACATTTGTGAAACTGGGGAGTAAAATATGTAAAGACCCGACTCACATTGTCCACAACCAGTTTGAGTTAATGCCTCAGGAAGAAGAAGAAGGTACAGCGTCCCAACCAGCAGACTAAACAGGTTTAAGTACTCATTTGTTCCCCTTTCAATTTTCTTACTGAACTTGAAGAAATAATGCTCTACGGTATGGCCATCAGGGACTGTGCAATACTATATGCACATAGGCTTTGGGAATATGCAATACTGTTTATAGGTAGGCTCCAGGGAGGTGCCTTTGGCACCTTAGGCAGAAAGGCCCCAAGGGATGTGCAATACTCACTCTACACTTTTAGGCCCCAGGGAATGTGCAAAATATGCTAATTATGGAAAGCCGGTGCAATATTATCAAATGTTGAATGGTTGTTTTTCTGATGAACTGCATTGATTGATGTGTCCACTGTGTGTGTATTGTATGTTATAATGTTATAGGGTTTTTTGTTTGTTTTTTTTATGTGGCATGGGTTCCCTTGTCCCAAGACAAATTTTCTCCTTTGGGAGACAATAAAGGCTAATCTAATCTAATCTAATCTAATCTAAACCATGAACAATATAAAATCTTACAGCTAGTCCTGACCAAGACTACCTTAAGATCTGGAGATGGGTCCCACTGCTCCTCAGAGGTTGCCCCAGTGGCACTGAAGGAAAGGTCAAATGCAGAGATCAACCAACAAAATGTACCTTAACCCTAAGATAGTCTTTCTATTTTACAGTGCATTTCTGTTTTCCAGTGCAGATGCTGTTTATCTGAGCTGTCTCTCTTTTGTAACTCTGTTTTGGTATTTGTCTCAGCCTGTACATCACTGTCCAATTCTGCAACATTGGTTAAAACAAGTTTACCAAGACGTTTTTTGTTAGGGCTGCGCAATTCATTGCTACTGTTATTGAGCTTGTGCAATTATCAAATTGCAAAGGCTGCAATTTTTTAGACGATAGAATGTTTAGCATTGGAGAACAAAATATCTTGCCTGGCAAATCCAGACTGACATCTCTCTGTATTTTTTTTTTACAAAACTGATAACAGTCTGGTCCATGTGCCTTCCGTTGCATCTCAAGCCCGGTCAAATGTGATCGTCCAATCAGATTAGTTTTTTTGTCAGTGACATGTGAAACGAAGGACCTCATTGGTCATCTATGATTTACACATACAATCACATTTCTCTCACCTCGGATTAACAGACTGTAGTGCTTTCGCTCATTCTGCAATGTTTTTCAGCCCTGTGTGATTTTTTTGTTTTGTTTTTTTTCAGTATTTTTTTCCCATGCCTATCTGAAAATGGGGGGAGATTCACCAGTTACCAGATTCACATCATTGTAAAGTATTGAAGAAGTGTGTGTTCTGGATATCCTGTCTTTATTGAAAAGTCCTGCTGTCCCTGTTGGACCTTGAACGTGTTCTGAAACACATGGGATTTTTCTCTTAGTTCATCAGTTTATTTCAGTCTTTAGTCAGGTGTGGATGCTCCTGTAGTTGTTTACAGTGTGCACTTTTTACCAAAATTGTGCATCACCACTTTATGTCCTCTTCATGCATGCTAAGCTTACTACTTTTATCTATGCATGTTGACATATAAATAAATAAATAAAAATAAATAAATAATATAAAAATAAATAAATAAATAAATAAATAAATAAATAAATAAATAAATAAATAAATAAATAAATAAATAAATATTTTCCACCGTATAATTTTAAAGCAGACCTTTCTGCAAAATTGACTTTTCAGCCTCTAACCATGTTCTAGTTGTTTCTTCTCATCGAGCCTCCAAAGTTCTATTTGTAATTATTTGTTTTTCTTTTTATTGATTTATCTATTTGTTTGGGAAAATGCATGTTAATGAACAGACATGATTCAACATGAAAGTAAACACATCAGATTATAGCCGAAGGCTAATTTGCATTCGCTGTCCCATGACATGAGTCAACATGAAAGTAAACACACCGGATTATAGCCAACGGCTAATTTCCATTGGTTGTGCATGTTTTAGCAATCTTTAATTGCTTATTTTCAAGACGCCATATTGCTGATCAATCCCTGTTTTCACCACCACTGGTACATGCACACTGCTCTGTACGTACTCTTATTAGGCAATATGCTTAGGATTTAACAGCGTTGTGTAGTCATTTTAGTACAAATGAACAAAACAACAACTCAGCTACATGTTAGTGTTATGTGCAGCTATACACAGGGGTGCCAACAGCCTGCGGCCCTCTGTTGTAATGACATTTACGGCAACAGAAACAAAGAGAAAACTCCGATAAAGAAACAACTCCGTGCCCCATTGGGCACGGAGTTGTTTTCTTTATTGTTTCTTCATGTTAGATGAATATTGTGATTTAAAAGGTGCAAATTATAACAACCATGGGTGTCCTACGTTATAACTATAGAGCACACACAAGGACAATATGTCTTTTTTAATATCTCAAAAAAGATTAGATATTCCCCAAAATAGCTATTCCCCTAAATAAACTTATTATGACCCATTTTCCGATGTAATTATTTTATTTACTTTAAGTGGGGTCGCCTCTCCACAGATCTAACCACTAACTTGGTAATTTTAGGAACTTAACAAAATAATTTACAGTAAGAGCTAACGTTACAACACTGAAAATAATACTCGTCCTGTACTGCCATCTGCTGTTTGAAGAATACTCGAGTCAGTGCATACTGCTGTTATGTCCCTAGGCAAGACACTTCACTCACTTTGCCTAGAATCAGTTTTGGCTGTGAGTGCCTTTGGTGGTGGAGATGGTGTAGATTGGCAGCCTCACTTCAGTCAGTCTGCCCCAGGTCAGCGGTGGCCACAATAGATTGGAATGAATTATGCAATGCAATGTCTTTGAGTGCCCAAAAAAGGCCTATGTAAATGTATAGTTTTTATTATTATTAACATGTGTCGTAATTGTCAGTCAAATTATGAAAAACTAAAACTATATGGAGACAATGAATTGTCTCTGACCTTCTTGTGGCCTAAATAAAGCATTTTTTGTTGAAACTGTGGTGACATGCATGTCCTGCTTAACCTAACCACACACATCCTCACATGATATGAACAACATATCTGACTGTCAACACATTTTGTACATAAAAAATGAGCACACTGCAATAAGTTAGATTTATGTTTTAACATATTTGAGAAATCCTGCATATTCTCTCCTGTCCTTTTCATCTCCCATCCACAGACCCCAACCAAACCCCCCACCCCACCCCCCCTTCCTTCTCCATTCACAGCTCTGATGTGTCCACATTAGTTGGGCCTCAGATTCACAGCAGCAGCTCAGTATTCAGAGCAGAGTTTGGTGTGGGAATCTAAAACAGAGGTCGACGAAAACATTTCAAATAACAGGAAGCAATGACCATGGAGACCTGAGGAACATGCGCGCACACGCACACAGGCACACACGCACACAGGCACAGGCACACAGGTACACGGACACAGGCAGACAGGTACACGCACACACAAAGGTATATGCACACACACACACACACACACACACACACACACACTCCTTCTCGTTTATTTGTACTTCCTGTTTCTCTAATCACACACTTGTGACAGTCACCTACTCACCAGATGACTGATATCACAAGATAATGGCTATTTGCTCATTGTAAATCTTTGTTCATGCTTTGTTAAAGCTAATTAAAACTATTATAAAGTGGTACCAAAATGTGTTTTTCTCAGCTGTGTGAGATGACCAGGGTTAAGCCTGAGTTTGCTTGGACACAGTGGGCAGTTTCTTCAATTACATCATGGTTTCTCCTTTAAACCCTGGCGCTAAAGCAAACGCTAACACCACCATTCCCTCTTTACATCTTCCTCTGTCATTCTGACCTCCACACTTCCTTGCCATGCATTCACCAGCACACATGGCCCCCCCTCAGCACCCACCCGGCACCCTCTTCTCCCCCTCTCAACCCGGACCTCCAGACCACCCCCTTTGCTGCAGCCGTATGCCCCTCACGGATGCCTCTCTGTGGACAGGGACACGGTGTCCAGATGGGCTTGAATGGGGCTCTGTGGTGTGTGAATGCTGGGTGAATTTTGGGGACTAGTCTGTTTTTTGGATGGAGAGCGAAGAACGCGTGCCTGATTTATTAAAGACCAAACTGGATTCAGCTCCTGTCACTGTGGAGCCCAGTGCAACAAAAGCTCTGCACTACGGTTCTAACCTGCAAATAACCTCAAAACATTTCACTTATTAGGGATATATTAAAGTAGACCTATTGTGCAAAATGGACTTTTGGAGAGCTTTTAACCATGTTATAGTTGTTTCCTTCTCATTTGCCTTCTCAAACTTATTTAACAGCAAAAAGTGGAGAGTTAAAATTGACATTCACAGAATCAATTTTAAACACTCAACAAAAATGAGTCCAATCTGTTTTAGAGTCAGTTTAACATTTTCTGAAGTGTTAATAAGTAACACTGGACCCGAGTGCCTGTTTAAACTGAAATCAAGAGTTTTGAGAGTAAATAGACACTTTGTATGGTTATCCTGAATTAGCTAAACAACACACAGAGATGTATTATTTTTACTCTTAATTTTAGTTAATTAACATTTTGACGAGTAGTAACTATGTAAGTGTAGCTTAATAAAAAAAATAATAATAATAATAAAAAAAATCACAGCATTTCAAACTTTTACTGAGTTTAAATATTGTAAATGTTGCCTTTTCTATCTTCAGCCCCTTGAGATTTACTTGATCCACTTGCAGCGTCATAGAAGTGTTCCTGAATAAAAAGGAACAATACAAATAAATAATGAATGTTAACATATTTTACATTGCTTTAAAAGCAAAATAAATCATTGCATAGCCTTTCTTCGAATGCAGATCTTAGAGAGAAGGAAAAGCCATTGCAAACCCAGGGGCATACTGTTCCAGGTAGTCTTAGAGGGGAAGCTACTGAAGTAATTAAACTTATTAGAAACATTAAGAATCATGTATAAACTTTTGAACAAATATAAAAACACACCCATGGTTTTCAATCATGTGAGACCATAGATCTATTAAAATAACAGGTATTTCTGCTTAGACATGTCTCGAGTTGGATTAGTGGCCACTCATTGGTACTACAACAAAAACCTTCCGCTGCCCAGAAAGGATTTTACTCATAGAGAGCAATGTAATCACAAACTTCTCGTGTTCGCTAGCTTGCAACATGCGCCATTGAGCACGGCCCATTGACTTCAATGGGCAGCCATGTTTAGACCCTAGGGCTTGTGTGAGACATCAGTACGTAACCAACTTCCTTCTTGTAGGATGAGTTAGAGTTTCTGTTGTTTCTTTAAGACTTCACCACCAGCTTTTTTTCTTTCAAAGCTGCCTTTGTTCACTGTTAAAAACAGTAACAGGTGAAAAAGAAATACAATTAGAATAAATAACACAAAAAGTTGAACTTGTCTCAGACTTTTTAGAGTCATACTGCATGTGGACCAGCATCACCATTCTACCCAGACCTACAACATACATGTAGTAGCACAAACTTTACCAGTACAGTCACAGCCATATGCAACTCAGTAAGTGAAGAGGCACCAATGGTGACGGACACCAATTTAGCTCTGCCAAATGCAAAAAAGTTTAAAAGCTTACTTGAAATATGTGGGATAAAACCTAGTTCTCAATTGATTTCTACTAATAAAAACCTGCAAGATATGTAAAAATACAGATAAAATATGATTCAGTCGACATTAGCTAAGAGCTAAAAGACCGTGCGGTTACATCTGCTACAAAGAGCAATGTCTTTGACAAAAGTGTTCAACCTATACAGATTCCTGAGTAAAGAAGATTTCTTCAATAAAAATATTGTATATACAGTGTAAATCAAAGTGCACTTATTGAAAAGAGCTGCATGTCAGGAAAAGTGAAAAATTTACTGTGTGTTTGTCTGGTTCAAACTGGTTCCAACCAGCCTTCTCTCCAGGAGTTTTAAGTGGTGGGAGGTGCTAAATTAACACTAGGGGAAGTTGAATTAACACTCTGGGAAGTTGAATTACCTTCAACTATATGAACTCTGGCAAATAACTCCAACTTTAACTTTTAAATAGTTAAAATGACAATTTTTCTGTTTATTTTTTTTTTTTTATATTTTAAATATAAAATATTTGACCATGATTTTTTTTTTTTTTTTTTTTTTTGTGTTGGAGTGATTTGCACATGTTTGAGCAATCTTTAATCTCTTATTTTCAAGACACCATACTGCTAATCAACTCCTATTTTCAACACATGCAACCACTGGTCTCTGCTTACTTCGTTCTCCAAGTGGTTCTATATGAATATTGTCATTTTAAATGTCCAAATTATAAAATAATGATTCACGGTGTCAGAGATTATAAGTATAGAGCAGACACAAGCACAATAGGTCTTCTTTAAAGGCCCCTTATTATGCTATTTTCTAATCTATGCTATAATATTGTTTCATTACAAACATACCTGGAGTTGTGTTTTGTTTTGTTCGCACATATTTAACACAAAAAATCCAGCATATTTAGTTCTTTCTTCTCTCGAACAGAAAACAGTCCTTGTGATGTCATTTAATACAGGAAGTGTCCCATTGTGTTTTTAAACTCCAAGTTAAGTTCGAGTTAACAGCTCCTTTTACCTTTAGTTCAGTAGAAATGGGCAATTCCAGGTCTGAAATTAACCAAATGATTCTAGTGAAGTTGTGTGGAGTTTATAAATACAGTGGAGCACTTCCTTTATTACCACATGACATCACAAGATGAACAGCATTTTCTCTTTGAGAGAAGAACATGGTCATATCCTAAATATGTAGGGTTTGTGTGTTAAACATGAGTAAATGAAACAAAACAAAACACAACTGTGGGCATGTTTCTGATGAGGAAACAACACTAAGACATAGATCAGAAATAGTGTAATACAAGCAATTTAATAAAACAATTTTTATACTATACTATACTATTACATAACTTTGTATGACTGGTCACAAAGTTTGTTTCTGTTTGCAAATCAGGCAAAAAAAACAATGTCCGCTAGCCTCTAAGTTACAAAAATATTCTTGAAGTGATAAAAACTTATCTGGTGCAAGTGTTAAATACACATGAATGCACAATTCTTATATATTTATACTGCATATCTATCCCAGTAAAGCGAATCTAACCTGCATGTTCCTAGAAAGATAATGTGTCCTTTATTGTGGTAATGACCGGATCTCGGGGTAACTCTGGTGATCAATTATCCCACAGTGACCCAACGAGAGGAGGGGGGTGAGGAGCTGGTGCATGCCCACGAGAGGGTCCAACGCTTGGGCACGGGACAGCAGCAGGCACCCCCCTCCCTCCGCCATACATGATTCTGTGAGGGTGAATGGGGCTGAGTTAGCTTGAGTCAAGTCCAGGTCCAGTTTTGGTCCAGTTCTAGTCCGGCTCTGGTCCAGAGAGTGTCGGGCGGACAAAGAGACATGTGGACCCAGGACTGAGAGATCTCCATTCTGCACCACTCTAACGCATTGAACCAGAGAAACACAAGGAAAGGTAAGATTACAATCCAGACTGCAGTCAAGAGGTGACAGGAATGAAACAGGTCTGAAACAGGACTGAAACAGGACTAAACCAGGTCTAAAACAGGTATAAAAACTAGTCTAAAGTTGGTCAACAAGAAACAAGCAAGAACCAAAATCAGGTCTAAACACAACACTGGGACTTAACCAGAATTAGACCCAGACTAAACCGGGGCTAAACCAGGTCTGAAACAGGACTAAAACTGGGATTGAAGCAGGTCTAAAACAGGATGAAATCAATAAACTAAACAAGAACTAAACCAGGGCTAAACCAGGTCTGTAACAGGCCTAAAACATGGCTAAAGCTGGACTAAAACTGGTCTAAAGCAAGACTAAACTAAGACTAAAGCAGGTCTAAAACAGCACTAAACCAGGACAAATGAGGTCTAAAACAAGTGTAAAACACAGATCTAAACAACCAAAACCACTGGGACTATACCAGAACTAAACAAGGACTAACCCAGGTCATTACAGCATTTTGATTACAACATTCAACGTGTGCAATATTTGCTAAATTACAAAGATATATATGTTTTTGCATCCCTTTTTGGCTACACACAGCACTTTCTATTCTCCTGTAATTAAATCAAAGTTGAGATTTTCAAATGGTCACGTCTGATAATAAACAATATCTTGGTGAGTTGCTATATGATATGATTTAGGATTATTTTTTACTATTATTATTACTATTACTAATTAAGGACGCTAATAGATTGTGTTTGTGTTTTGTATTTGGACATCCAGGGGATTGCAACAGTGAGCAGGTTTTTCCTTTACTTTTCCTTTTGGGCTGCTCCCTCTCTTCCCACACCTGCTCTCAGGAAGCTGATGTGTGAAGCGCTCGTTTTTACTAATTAGGATGAGCAAAAATATGTGACAGTTGTAAACAGATTCATGATAATTTAGCGCACATTTACACCATATCACCATAACTTGTTGTGTCTTGTCAGCCAGTCTAAAACAGGATTAAAGCTGATCTCAAACAGGTCTTAAACAGGACTAAAACAGGTCTAAAACAGGTCTAAAACAGGACTAAGCCTAAAGCAGGTCTCAAACACATCTAAAACAGGTTTAAAACAGGACTAAACCAGAACTAAAACAGGTCTAAAACAGTACAAAACCAGGATCAAAGCAGGTCTAAACAGGTCTAAAACAGGACTAAAGCAGATCTAAAACAGGACTATTATTGTTATTGTTGTTGTTGTTGTTGTTGTTATCATCATTATTATTAGGATTGCAACAGTGTGCAGGTTTTTCCTCTATTGATATTTGGGGGCCACTCCCTCTCCTCCAACGCACCCGATTTCAAGTTTGCCGGATTGTGTTGTATTGTTAAAAAAAAAGCAGAGAGGGAATTATATTATAGACCAGTGTTTCCCAACCAGAAAGTACAGATTTTGCACATGAAAATATTAAAACAAGATCATATAAAATAGCAGTAATTTACAATATACAGCAAATGTAAACAACTGATTTGCCTACACTACTTGTTGTGAGCGAAAGCTTAGGAGGTACTTGAAAAAAGAAAAAAAAAAAATGAATTTGAAAAAATTTTAATAGGATCTAGCCATTTTTTATTTATATATTGTAAATGTAATTATTCTAGACCATGACCCTTTGCTCCATTTAAGGATAGCCGGCACTAAGAAATAACTAGTTGTGTAATCCATTTGTATTGTATTAAAATATTATAATTATTATATATTAAAAAATTAAAATCTATCTATCTATCTAAAATCTATATATCTATCTATATCTATTTTTATGTTTATATTTATTTTTAATTTTTTTCAACAATTTTGAAAGTTTTTGACTAACCTTACATTTCATACATTTTTGCTTTTCTTTAAAAAGTCTGTTTCATTGTCAAATCCTGCATCTTTTGTTTATTTACCCAACAAACATTCTGCCTTGAAAAAATGTTCACTCCAGTCCAATCGCTATATATATGGGTTTGATTCTCGTTCGGTGCCGATTATTAAAGAAGGTCTACTTTTGGCACTAATGATTCTGAATTTTTTCTTGTCTCTCTCGTTTGTTGGTGACTGGTCAGTGCAAACTCTACCTTCCATAATTGTATATCCAAACGGGCACTGTCTATTCAGGCTTAACCCAGCACAAAACAGGTTTGTGAATGTCTCTATTGTTCCTTTTATCTGTGCTGTAACAAAGCATTCCTGTGAGAAGAGAAGAGAGAGACACAGGAGAGGGAGACAGGAAGAAGAAGGAGAGAGAGAAGAGAGGGGAGGAGAGAGAGGGAGAGAGGAGAGGAACAAAGAGAGAAATAGATAAAGGGGGGAGGAGAGAGAGAGGAGGGAGGAAGAAAAGAGGAAGAAAGAGAGAGAGAGAGAGACACAGGAGAGAGGGACAGGAATGAGAGAGATAAGAGACAGATGACAGAAGAGAGAGAGCAAGGTGAGGAAGAAAGAGAGACAGAGAGAGAGGGAGGGAGGAGAGGAAGAACGAACGAGAGAGAGCAGAGAAAGAGGAAAGGAAGGAGAGAGTGAGAGAAGAGGAAAGAGAGAGGAGAGAGTAGAGCGAGAGGGAGAGAGGAGAGCAGAAGAGAGAGAGGACAAACAGAAAAGGGGGAGAGGGAAGGAGGAGAAAGAAGGAAGAACAAGAGAGAGAGGAGAGAGAAGTAGGAGGGAGAGAGAGGAAGAAGAGAATGAGAGAGAGACACAAAAGAGGAAGACAGGAAGAAGGAGAGGGAGAAGAGACAGACGAGAGGAAGAGAGGGATGGAGGAGAGAGAAGAAAGAGAGAGAGGAGAGAGACAGACAAGTAGGAGAGAGGGAGGGAGAAAGAAAAGAAAAACAAGAGAGAGAGACACATAGGAGAGGGAGACAGGAAGATGGAGAGACGGAGAGAAGAGACAGATGAGAGGAAGAGAGGGAGGGAGGAGAAGAAGAAAGAGAGAGAGGAGAGAGAGGAGGGAGGGAGGAGAAGAAGAAAGAGGGAGAGCGGAGAAAGGAGGAAAAAAGAGTGAGAGAAGAAAAAAGAGAGAGAGGAGAGAGGGCAAGAGGGATTGAGTCCCTAAACTGGGACAGGACATTGAAGTTGACCACAGTTAGTGATGCGGCTTTCAGCTATGGGATCCAAATATTTTGGATCTGTTTTATTTCAAAGAGCCATTCAAACGTCTCTTTCACTATTTATTTATATGACAGAAGCCAATGTGAAAACTAATTTTATCTACAGAGCATCCTCATCCTCATCATCGAGGAGGAGCAATAGCTCTAGTTCGAGCTCCTCATATCTCTGTAATACCTGCAGGCCTAAAGAAAACCTGTTACCAGTAAACACTGCAAAACATTCAGTGAAGCCACACACAAAGCTTATATGTACTACGGGGAAGTGTGGCACCCCCTCCCTGTGAGAAGCAGAGTGGCATAGGACAGTTCAAAGAGCAGTCCTGTGAATAGTGTGATTGTGATTATAAGTCTTCTGAGAGGAGCTTCTTGCATAATATGTGTTTGTACTGTAATTAAAATGGGGGGTTACATAATGTCATGACTCACACACTATACATGTGAGGTTCTGACCACACGCACATTGCTCTGAGTCTGATCTGAGGCACCTGGGTGTCTGCAGAACACTAGATGGAAAAAAAATATATATGGGAAATGAATCAATTATTTAAAGAGTTGTTTTGAAAATTCTATATTTGCCAAAAACAACATATTAACATGCATATATTACACACATACACATATCTGAGTCCTTTGCTCCCCCCTCAGAGCGCTATCACACACACAATCAGCATGCATCCTGCTAAAGAAACGACTGCACATAACATCAGGTTTGTGTATTGTCATGCTGGAGCATGGATGATGGAGCATTGGACAAAATCTTACTGCTAACTGTAAGGAGGGTTCAAATAGGGCCCGGGAGAGATTGCTAAAATACTCAAACATGTATGGATGGCTTCTAAAATCTCTTCAGGCATGTTTTGATAAGAAAACAACCTGTTAAACAGTTAGGTCCTAGCAATATGTCCCATTTCTCAGTCTAATTTGCCTTTCTTTAGCTGCTTTACAGTGAAGTCATGGGGATTCAAAATCTAACCCAAATCTATTCCCTTGGGCATGGGTGGTAAGGGGCCAGTTTTAAATGGGTCTTGCTCCTTAAATCCTGTGAACTGTCTCTGGTTTCAGTGCAGGGTCAGTCTTTGTCCAGGTCTGGCCTTTCCAAATGTCTTTATTTAAGTGGACTCAGATAAATGTGCTCTTAGCTTCACTCACTTCAATTCATTCAAGCTCCACAATCAGGACTCTGTTGGATTGGAGCATCTCAGTCACTGAAAGGCTCTTCTCTTTGTTTCTTATCTCCTCTTTGCCACTATCTAATTGTGAAACTTAAAAAAGGAATGTCTAATGTGTCCATGATAATACTACCTCTGAATTATCTCATGAATTAACATTACAGAAGCTCCGTAACAGGTCTGCAGTCAAAATTCTATATGATTTGGATTCTAACTGTCAAAATTAAGATCTATTGACATGGTTAATATCTTTAAAATTACTTTAACCTAGCTCACACATACTGATATCAGATATCAGAATCAGAATCAGAATCAGAATCAGAATCAGATCCCCGAGGGGAAATTCTCTTTTAAAGATCCCCGACCACAGATTCTCTTAGTTAAAGATTTAACCACAGAATAGAAATTTAAACAGTAAAATAAAAGACATAAAAATATAAATATAAAATAAAATAAAATAGAGTCTATAAATAAATAAAATAGATCTCACATCAAGCTATTTGCATCAATGTACAAAAAGGAATAATGATGAGTATTGTAAGTACTGTAAGTGATTGGTATGATGTGATATGTTTAAGACTCTGAATTGAGTTGCATATTATCTGCATATTATCAATCTGGGATCACAGTGTCACAACAGTGGAAACAAGACAAAAATCAGACTTTTGTTAAATCCAGTTCAGAGAAAAGCACAGACAGCTTTCCCTCCACAAATACACAAAGCTCTTCCCTCTGCACAATTTTCACAAACAAAATTATATTTCCAGTCAAATAGGCTGAAGTATGTATGTTGGCGTCCATGTTTGTTTTGGTTAATTTGGGTGCTTCATATTTGGCTTTGTCCAAATGTCAGTGCTGCTCTGTGATTGGTCCAGACTCCCCACAAGCAAGCAATGGGAGTCCGCCAAGATGGATTCTTGTTTGACCAGCCAGTCCCTTCTACATTCTGTTCAAATGCAGAAGGGTCTGGAATCGGACCACAGAGTGTGAAAAACCTCTGTCCAAACTTGGGACAGTCCAACCACAGGTGCCAATTTGTATCTTAATCTTTCTTTACTAGCCTTGTGGAACCCCGAGTTACACCTCCACAGAATAAGTCACTGATGGCAGGGTGGGTTAGACTGTTCTTTATATGGCAGGTGTGAAACAGTAACAACAGAATACCTAAATAAATATGTCTAAGGTACTGTATGCGTCTGGCATGCACTGATTACTGATCCTTCTTCAACTGAGTTGTCCTCGGTCAGAAGGAAGAGGCAAACTCCACTTGTATGGTTCATTGATGTTTATTCAGGAGAAGGGGGCAGGTGACATCGAGGGACTGACAGGTAGTCTTGTGGTGGTGTATCCATATATAGGTGGTGTGTGTGTGTGTGTGGTTATCTGAAAGGAACACAAAGTATACTGTATATTCATTAGCAACACCAGTAAACTATACATTGAAATAAATAGAGGCAAACACAAAGACACCACAGGGGGGCGCTCTAACACAATAAATTAACTTCAATGTAAACTTGTAGTATAAATATAAATGCAATAATGAATAAATGGGCAAAACTGTACAAATTGGGTAAATAGACTATTTACAGGAGAATGCAGGGAAGAATATTGGCTATTGCAATAGGATGGACAATGGATGAACACAACTGAAGCGTTGTTATGGGGTAACTGCACGTGGAGCACATGGAATGATAAAAATACACATTTGTAAATAAACTGGGACAGATCAGAACACTTACTGTTTAAACCTTTGTTTAAACTGCTAAATAGAAGTGCTATTTTAGATTTTCTCATAAGGCTTGTTCCCTAGGTCATCTCTAGTTGTTCCATAGATCATCTCAGTCTTTTAGTAGTTGTACTTCTGCTTCTGTACGCTACTTTTGAAAATGGTTTATATTAAATTTATTGCTAAACATTTGCTGGATTTTACTAGGGAACTAGTTGAGTCTTGTTTTGTACATGATTTGTAGTGTTTTGAATTTGATCAAGTCTAAGGTGCATGATTTCAAAAACAGTGGACTTGTGTGGTCCCTGTATTCTATTCCCCTTTTCTGCAAAATAAAGAGGGGCTGTGAATTGGTTCAAATAAACAGAAGTGGCATTATTCAGTCAAGTTGTCATGATAGTCAGTTGAATAAGTCAGTTGAAATGACTTAAAGCCATGGAAAAAAACTGACCAAAACTGAAACTAAACAGAACTAAACCTGGAACAGAGGTAACAATGTGCAGGTAGTGGTGCTCTCACATGGTCAGGTCAAAATCAGGTCATTTGGTGATTTTTGAAAACTTAAAACGACATAAAGGAATCATCTATCTGTCTGTATTTGTAGTGGGATTAATGTGTTAATTAATGTGTAGAGTGAAACACTTTGTATAGAAATTTTAGCAAAAAGCCCAGGGGGCAGGTGTTGGGACTTTTGGCTGTGGTGCAAACCCCATGACCGTGTTGCACAGTCTGATGACTCTTCATTTGACTCATTCTGATCTCTAGTGCATGATACATTACTGATGCATTTAGGCTTGTTTATTTCATGGGTAAAGTTATGAGTTACAGCTTGAAGTACAATTGACAAGAGTGTATGTTTTTCTCAGTATTTGGCAGGATATAACTGTGGTATACATTTATCAGTAGTTTTCAAGTCAAGTCAGTCAAGTTTCAGTTTGTGAAGAAAAAGTTGCAGGAAGCAACATCGAGTTCTATGAATAAACATATACGGAAACTAGTGAAAAAACTGAGAAATGGCTAATAATATACATTTTAGTTTTTTCAAAATTAGTCATCCTTTGTGGTGATCTTTGGGCACTTTCTATTCCCTAATTAACACTGACAAGGCACAGATGTGAAGTGAAAACTATTTCAGGAGACCTCACCATAAAAATCACTGAGAGAAGGTTTTCCAGCACCGTTAACAAAACAAAGAGTGGATACTCTGAGGACCCTGAATCTAAAAATGAGAAACCTATTATAAATATCATTTCATTGCTACATAATTCTACATAATTAATACATCTTGCATCATATATTTGATGACATATGTATCTAAAATCTGGAAAGTAATAAACATAAAGAATGAACATTGAATGAGAAGGTGTGTCCAAACTTTTTGACTTTTGACACTTTTTTTTTTTTTTTTTTCAAATGAATAGCTAGTTTTGATTTTGTCTTAATATGGATTAGTATCTGGGTATTGGTTTTTTGACAACCTTACTGAATATATTACAAATTCTGTTAAAAAATATTGCCTGGGATCCAGAATACACAGACGTCTGTCCATTTCAAAACAAATATGACTGTTTATGAGGAAGAAGAAGGAAAAAATATCACAGGGTTAACTTAAAAACATTGCACATTTCTGTTAATCAATTAGCGAAACACTAAACTGTTAATCCGAGGTGAAGGAAGTTTGATTTTGTTTGTACATACAGATGACCAATGAGCTTCATTTCACATGCATCACTGAAAAAAACCCTGAATGTTTGGTACAGAGAGATATCATTCTAGATACACCAGACAATTAAGTCTATACTATTGCAAACAAGATTTGTATACAATAAATATAATGTTATGTTTTCTTATTTCTTTGTCCAGATGACGTCGTCCACACCCTCCTCGTCTCGTAGCTCCTCCCCCAACAAAGTGTGCCACTCCCAGACACAGACTGATGTACTCAAGCCTTTACTGGGTGGAGCTATCGCGGGAGTGGGCGGAGCTCTCAGGAAAAGGAGGCGTGTCATGTCCAAAGATGGACGGAGTAACATCCGCATCGAGCACGTAAGCGGCCGCAGCGCCCTCTACCTGCGGGACCTGTGGACAACCTTTGTGGACATGCAGTGGAGATATAAGTTCTTCCTGTTTACAGCTACGTTCGCTGGGACCTGGTTGTATATTCGGAGTGCTGTGGTACCTGTCGCTCTGGTGCATGGAGATCTGCTTGGTAAGACTCAGGAGACTTACTATTAAAGGTGCATTATATAACTTTTCTGCTTGTCTCCATTAAGATATTTTTGTTTTGCCTGAAATCTTAGTATGGCTTTATGGACTTATGGATCAATATCCATGGTGACAAGCAGATTGATATCTCTGTATTTTTTATACAGAGAGATATTAGTCTGGTACCCACTCCCTCTGTCGCTCAAACACGGCCATCCAATCAGATTTGTTTGTTTCAGTGCATGCATGTGAACAAGGAAGTTCATTGGTCATCCATCACTCTGAACAAAGTCAAATTCCTCTCACCTCAGATGAAGTTTAGTTTTACACTCATTGAATCTGCAGAATTTCGCAATGTTTTTTGGTCCCTTATGATATTTTTTTTTTCCTTTCTTTTTTTCCTTGAGAGCAGCCATATTTGTTTTGATACAGATGGACCATGCTTGTCCCTGGCTAATCCATCTGTCAACCAAAAATCAGCAACGACAGTGATTACAATGGCAGAGTAGCAGAGTTTGACGACCTGTCAAACCATACCCATCAACAAGTCCTATATAATATTATGTGCTTCCTTCTCTTCATGTTTTTACATCTTAGAAAACTACTATTGACTTTTGTTCTGCCATTTTTGCCTCTAAATGCTCCAAACCACGCTTTCTCTGTGGTGGTTCTCACACTTAAGAAGGAATCCTTTTAATTTCAATGGACAATTTGAGAAAAGTTTTGCCGCCAGTGCAAAATGTTCAGCGTTCATGTGCACCAAGTTAACACTACACCAATTCTCTGGGAGGCTCTGAAACAGCTCATGAAAAATAATACAACCTGAATGACAATGGCGGTGTCTACGGCAACTTCTAGAATAAGGTAAATAATATTACTGTGAATCTAACTCATTTTTCCTGTGGTGATGTGGCAGAGTTCGACCCCCCCGTCAACCACACCCCATGTGTGATGCAGATGCAGTCTCTGACCGGAGCATTTCTCTTCTCTCTGGAGTCTCAGACCACCATCGGATACGGTTTCAGGTGCATCACCGAGGAGTGTCCCGCTGCCATCATCCTCCTCATTGTGCAGCTCGTCATCACCATGCTCATGGAGATTTTCATCACCGGAACCTTCCTCGCCAAGGTATGCATGGGGGTCAGAGGTCAGCTAGTGGTCTGTGTTTTATGGTTTCACTGGGTTTCTTTAACCAATAGCCTGGAGCAGGGTATCTACATTGTAAAGTTATTTCACATGTGAGGAAAATAACTTATCTTCATTTGATCCACCCTTAAATGCTGCTGGGCCAACCTGAGCGGGAACCATCTCCAGGGGCCTCATTCGTAAATCTTGTTTACGCATTGTGTAGGCGCCTTCTTTGCCAGATGTGGGATTTATAAAACTCCTATTAAGTGCAGCACTTTGCTTATCTTTACACCAGCTAGAACCCTGGCGTGTTCTCCTAGTCTGGAGACACTGGGAAAAGACAACACTCGGGGAGAGGAGCAGAAGTGAAGAGAGTTTAAGGAAATGTTTGATCAGGAAATCATCAGAAAATATGCTACATCGTATAAAATAATGACATTCAGATTTACACATTTAAACACATGGCCAAAACAAGGAGAAGGACTGTTTATTCCACTCATTATTCTCAACAATATTCTGCATTTGAAGCCATGCGCTCTTGTGCACGAGTGCATACACTTTCCCAGTGCAGCACTGGATCTCCCTCAGTCTGTGCTGTTACCATAGACTTCTATATACTGTCTATGGTTGTGATCTAATGCAGATAGGATGAAATAAGGATGAGACCTGAGAGAAAGCTCTTCCCTCAATCAGAACACATGAGCGAGGCTTTAGTTTAATGAAGCCCCAGGGGAAAACGCAGCTCCAAGACTTCACATTTGAATTTGCGCCCCATGTGCCAGTGTCTGTGCATGAGCCTACTGTCCGAACCTGAACAAAACCCAAAATTTTCCCTGCATTTTTTTTTTTTTTTTTTTACTGAGAATTCAAGCAAATGAGAGCTTGCTCTCAAGGGCCCTCCCTGTCTAAATAAAGGACATAATTAAGTCTGTGCCAGTCTCAACTCAGGCCTGTGCAGTCTAACAGGCAAGCAGAGTTTTAATGTTCCATGCAGTTTTTTATTGGCAAAATGAGAGCACCTCTGCTTGGGAGAAGCATTTGTCTCCTGGCCACTTATCCACGTATCCCTTCCTCACTCTTTTTGCTCTTTCAGGGAGGCCATCTGAACGGAACCAGCCCTAGCTTTCAGGGGTCCCTGAGTTGAATTTGTCTCTGGGGCCTCCAGCAGTGGATGTACCCTGGCTCAGCTATTGGTGATTCACATTTGCCAATATTATGACTATGGTCTCATCACCTTGACCAATTATATTTGTATTATATGACCAACATCAGACTGAAAACACCCTGAATGTCAAAACTACTACATTTAAGAGGGGTCTGAAGGGATATTTAAGCTGCCGTAAACACACAAGCCCTATTTCATATTTTATTATTTTCAATATAAATGTATGGGCTCTTTGGCGCTCTGTGGTGGCCTTGGGGCCTAAGCAGCTGCTTAGTTTGCTTATAGGCTTATACATGGTCACATCCCACTTTAACCATTCAGACTCCGTTGAAATGCACAGCTGTTTATGCGCATGAACATGGCCAAATTCTCAGGCAAATATCATAGACATATTTGAAAATAGTGATATACAAACCTGAAACACAGCAAGAAAACAACTTCACTGTAGGCTTATCTGCAAAGATGCACTGCGTAAATATTATGATGTGTAAATACTATAATGCCATTTTCAGATTTAGATTAAGAGATGAGTGGTTGCTATAACTTTTATTTTTGTGTTTATTTATAATAAATCCTATGATGTGACTGGTACTTTGTGGAGCATCTCCCTCTCCATCTCTGTGAGCATTTCCCCTTTCCTCTCTGTCCTGCATGTCTTGGTCACACCCTTTCCACACCTCCAAGGCGTAGAGAGGGTGTGACATGATGTGGGCACATATTTCAGCTGTAATTCTTTATAAATGAGGCCCCAGAACTTGAAAATCAAGATCCTTTATATAGGCTGTATATCAGCAGAGTGCATTTCCACAACATTTAATTATATGATTAAACAAAACAGCATCTTAAAATATTTATAATATTGCCCAAATGTTTTTTTCCATGTGTGTTAGGTGGCGCGTCCAAAGAAGCGTGGAGAGACCGTGAAGTTCAGTCAACACGCTGTGGTGTCCTCTCACGACGGAGTGCCCTGCCTCATGATCCGAGTGGCCAACATGCGAAAGAGTCTGCTCATCGGCTGTCAGGTCAGAAACATCTTCAGATCTGATAATAAAACAACATTAAACTGAGACAAGAGCCAAGACTACAGTGATGAGAGGGTTAAATGTAGCTTGAGAATGTCTACTCCATTCATCATACACTTCCATTGTGAATGAGTCTTTACAAAAAAGTCAATCCATTTTGGACAGTAAAGATAAATCCACTGCAAGGGTTGGTTAGAAATATCCTTTCGGCAAGAAGCAAGGAATGAATTATTCTGAATGCACCCTGCAGAAAATAAACTTCAGAAGAAAGTACAGCACCCATGTAAGGCACTGTTCTTGTTGTATAGGTGACAGGTAAGCTGCTCCAGACCTCCCTGACCAAAGAGGGGGAGACGGTGCGCTTGGACCAGAGGAACGTGCCCTTCAGTGTGGATACCTCGAGTGACAGCCCCTTTCTTCATTCTCCCCCTCACCTTCTACCATGTGATTGATGACTCCAGCCCACTCCGAGCCTGGGCCAACAAAGGTGAGCCACACAGACATAGTATACGTCAAAATAACTACTTAAAGAGTAGGTATTATGCAAAATTGATTTTTTAGAGCGTTATACTGACTTTTTAGAGCGTTATACTGTCACACTGTTGTTTCCTTATCAGGTCATCAAGTCATACATGCATGTTTCAGTACTTTAGCAATCTCTCCTATGCCCTATTCACACCCTCCTTACAGTAAGTAGTAAGATTCTATCCAATGCCCAGCCACACAAGCCAACATGGGCTATGATCCTGAACAGCAATTTTCCATTAACAAACAAAAGCATGATACAAAACAATACACTACAACTTCGCAGACCTGAAGCGATGTGCAGTAATTTCATTAGCGTAATGCTCACTCATTTGAAGCATCCCTTCTGAAGGGGGAGTGGAAACTCAGAGTGTCAACAATCAAGTGAAACTTATTAAGCATGTTAGCAGTGACGTGCAGTGAGGTTCGTGGCTGGTGAGGCACTGATGTTGTCACAATCAGATTTACAAACATATAAACCAGGTGTCAGTACATTAGGCCCCAGGTCAGTTTCTCTCCCAGTGACTTGGGGCCAGAATAAAAAAGAATTTCAAAATAAAAATTCCGAAGTCAGTATAAAATAGCTCTAATAGTATGAAATAAAAAGCAAGCTGGCTTTGTATTGTTTTTTATCCTTATTCTGGTTCCCCAATTTTCAGTGGATTCAGTGGATCTCTGTTTGAAAAGAGCAAATCTTTCGTCTCGTCATCTGGAGCAAACCATTTAGCCCCTTTAGCGTTGGTCTCGGTCCTTTAATTATAACCTCCTGCTTCGTCCGAAAGTCCAGTTTAGAAAACTGCTTGAGCTTTTTTAAGAGCATCTCTTCTCAGGATTTCAATGGTAAACATAAAAATTCAGCGATTTTGAGTAAAAAATAAATAAATAAATAGCAAAGTTAAATAGAAAATAACTTTATAGTACAAATTATTGGATAAATATAACTATTTCGTTTATTTTTCTCTGTAATGACAGGTGAGGCACTGCCTCACCTGCCTCACCTGACTGCACATCACTGCATGTTAGTATGTTGTTTTCATGGAATACACCATTTTCCAAACAATAAAAGGTAACATGGTGATTTAAATATGGTATGTGTTAGTAGTTAATACCCCATAGTGTAATAACCTTGCTTTAAGGTTTTTGTAATATACTCATACTGAGTCTTGTTTTATGTGGATGCCAGGAAGAATTGTTAATGGGGGTCCTAAATAAAGATTAAAGTTCAAATCACATTCAAATCAAAATGTCAAAAACACCCTGATATAAACTGATAGAAAAACGAGTATCGATACAACAAAGTTTGACCTTTCCTGAATAGTTTTAGAATGACCTGGATCTATATCAGTACTAAGAGCACAAAGCTGATTGCTACTGTGAGAAGAGGAAGTGCTTACTTCCTTTTTTTTGATTTCCTGTAGCTGATGTGGTTTGTAGATGTGTCAAAGTATGACTTCAAGAGGCATATGCTAGAGCAGTTTTTTTATTTCCGTTTCACATTTGTAATAAAATATTCAACAGTAAGGACACCTACCATAATCTATTTTAGCTTGTTATTAGAAGGCGTGTGTGGAAAAGTCAGTTTCAGCTGGCATGTTAACTTACATTCCACCAACCTGAACTGTGTCTTGTGGGTTTCCCTCTTAAAGCTGAACTAGGGATGTCATGATATAAATTTTGTGTCTTTTAGTCCTAATAATATTTCTAAAAATTACAATTATATGTTCACAATTATTGACACCATAATAAAACAACAGCACAGTTTTTATTCGTATTATCTAATCGATCACCACTTCTCAAGTATGGGACCAGGTTTTTTTTTGTTTTGTTTTTTTTTTATTAAACTTTCTGAATGATGAAATTAAGTTATTGTAAAATAAAAAATAAAGATAAAAAAATCATTTAGGTTTGGTATGTAGATTCAATTAAAATCGCTTATTTTTGCTTATAAAATTTTTGTGATTAACTTAACTTTTACAATTATTTTGTGATCTGAAGGATCACAATTAACGATCAACCAAATAATCTTGGCATTCCTATAGATTTTATAGAACAGTTGCCTGGCTAGCCAAAACCACATGCTTTGATGTATTAATTTGACAAAGACATTAAGGTCTGGAAGAATATCCCGTCTTCCCAATTTCTATTGGCCGTGACTGACAGGTAGATTAACCAGAAAGATGCGTGGTCCATTCATGTCAAAAACAAACATGATGGCTTACGAGTAAAAAGGGACAAAAACAATGCAGAGGAATCAACAACTGAAGCACCAAATGTATGTATCTCAGGTGAAAGAAGTTATGTATTTTGGTCTAAATGGTGCAAGAATTTTCAAGAGGAGATGTCTTCTGCATTTAAGAGACGTGCGATGAATTAACATCTGTGGTTGGACCGTCTCAAGTTAGAACGGAGGTTTTTCACATTCAGTGGTTCGATTCCAGATTCTTTTGGATTCAAACTGCTTAGGCAA
This sequence comes from Periophthalmus modestus, assembly GCA_019594935.1. Classification (NCBI taxonomy): domain Eukaryota; kingdom Metazoa; phylum Chordata; class Actinopteri; order Gobiiformes; family Gobiidae; genus Periophthalmus; species Periophthalmus modestus. The sequence goes on along the minus strand of JAIEZT010000001.1, from coordinate 276,055 downwards.
ATAGAACAGACACCTTAGACATCAGAAAACACATCTTTAAATTTGGCTTTTGTAACGCTCTCTTGTGTCCAGCAGGGGGTGGCTGGACTGACACAGAGCTGTCTGACTTTGAGCTGTTGGTGATCATGAATGCCACAGTGGAATCAACCTCAGCTACCTGCCAGGTTCGTACCTCCTACCTGCCTGATGAGATCCTGTGGGGCTACGAGTTTCCTCCCGTTGTCTCCCTCTGCCCAAATGGCAAATATGTGGCCGATTTCGCCTTCTTCGACAAAGTGGCTAAAACAAAAACTACTCCAATCTTCAAAAAGCCAGGGAGTTTCCAGAGCAAACGGAGGTGGGACGATTTCCGAGGGAACCGAAACCGAGAAGATCCGATTGGAGCAGAGTTACAGGGACAAAGGGGAGGAACATGGCCGCCGACTCAGTGTGCGCATTAGTAATGTGTGAGCAAGGGCGGTATCTATAATATAAAGGCTATTAGAGACTTTATGAACAAAACACTATGTACTGTGCCTGCTCTTCATGGACATGTTATTGCTTTGCCTGGAAGATTTCGCACTATAATATTAAATATCTATCTTACAAGTATTCAAGTGCAAATTTTTTTATTGCTAAAAGTACATTGATAAACATCAATTGTTACTGTGAGTGGACTTACCTCTCCACAGATCTGACCTGTAACTTGTCCTGTCTGGATTATCTCCTTGTCTCTATCTACAGAAATATATAAGTTTAATACTATACTGTGGAACATTTAAGGCAAAGCAATAACAGCTCCATGGAGACAAGAGAGGGTGGACCCTGCACCAAAAAAGTTAGATGGGAGACAAATTATGCAAAATCCAGTTTTAATGAAATTTTAACCATGTTATAGTGGTTCTCTCATCACTAGATTACTCCAAACAATTCTCAATTTGCACCTATCTTGTGTACGTGTCAACAGATCACATTTTATGAGACGTTCTCCAGGTTTTACATGTTGCATTGTCAGTTTCGCAAATAAAAACCCTTCCGTAGCAAGGACCACAACACAATGCTATTCAATAAAGATATGGTGGTGTCTGTGGGTGCTGTGGTTTGCTGGAGAGGATCAGTAAGATGTCTGTCCCTGAACCTCAGTCAATCATATTAACACATACAGTAGTACACAGAAATCAGTGGCTACCAATACTGCTATGAAGGGGTGGGGTCAGCTGCATGGTCCAACAACAGCCCTGTTTAGTGATGTTATGTTAAGAGGCAGGCGAGAATCTGAAGTCAAATTAGAAACAGAAGTCAAGGGACCTGTCTCTATTATTAAGTAGACTGCCGATTTCGATTATAAAAATGTAAAGTAAAAAGTAATGAACTGTTGACTACTACTACAATTACTTACTAAATACTAGAGAAAATATTAGGTCTTCTTCAACATGCAAAATGGAAATATATATAGAGCATTATATAGGTATTTTCTGGTAATTTTGTAGATTAAAAGAGTCCAGCCCTCCTCCTCAACTTCATAAAACATAGTGGAAAATGGGATGATGTCATACTCTCAGATGGGGGCAGGAGCAAAAGTTCCCTAAAGTTTACATGGTATCCTCATAGGAAATATCTTAAAGTTAAATGCACAAATGTTGAACTTGATCATTCATCATATTAGTGACTAAACCCCAAAACTGCTATATTACCACAAAAATACCAATCATACTAATAATACTAATACTACTACTACCACCATCACTACTACTGCTACTACTACTACTACTACTACTACTACTACTACTACTACTACTACTAATAATATAATAATAATAATAATAATAATAATAATAATAATAATAATAATAAATAACAATAATACATTCTAGCTGCATCCATCTGTATTGAATATTATTGAGCTATAGAATGTTGTAATGTCATCTGAAACCCAGCATGTGCATGGTGGAGTCAGGCAAAGTTGCCTTTTATCATCAATTCTGTTAATTTTATTCATCTAAAAAAAAAAAACAACAACAACAACACAAACAAAAAAAAAAAAAAAAAACAAAAAAAAAATACATTGACCTTTTTTCTTCTTTCACAAATGAATTTCAATTAAATAATTCTATTATTTTTTTATTTCATGCTGGCTTCATTGAATATTCTTTAACTTGAAACTAAGCATGCTAACTTTGTGATCTTGTAATAGATCCTCTTTTGTATGTATGTGCACTTCTTTGGTGAGCATAAACTATAAAAGCTCTTGCACCACAAACCATTTGCATATGTAACTTCTCTTTGAGTTAGATGAAGATAAGCCATTTTAAAGCCTCCCTGAGAATCGGTGCAGTGGTGACTTGTTGGTCACATGAACAATATACATTTTACACAAATGAAGGATTCCCACTGAACTGAAAGTGCCACCACAAAGAAAGTGCCGTTTAGACACATTTACGGAAAAAAAAAATTGGGAGTGGTGGAATAAGGTCAATAGTGAGGTCTTCTTCTGTAGAAAAGGCAAGTTTAGTTGTACAGCACAATTCGTACACAAACTGATTCAAAGTGCTTTACAGAATAAAAAAAATTTAATCACAATACAAACTGCAAACTTAATATTACTTTTTCTTTCAGGCTCATTGAATGTAAATATTATCCAAAATGTGACAGGCGAGACATGAGTGGTAAGAATAGCTGTAAAGACAGGACGGCCCACTCACAGAAACTCAACATCACACAGGGGAAGCCTTAAAGGGGAAATATGTAGTCACATTTTGTCTTTGTGTTTTTCTCTGTTAATCAAATCTGTTTACTGTAAGATGGTGATAATATTCAGCTTTTCTAACCGTAGGTTTTTCTGGTAATAACTTTGGTATAGTGCAATATGAGTACTTTTTAACAGTACTTTATCAGAAACTATAGCTTATTGTAAATTGTGTTACAGCTTGTTTGTATTGGGCACTTGGTACTTCAAGATCGTTTTTTACTTGTATCTATGAAACAAGTTGAAATTGGTTGAAAATGTGTAGCAGTAATTTTTTTTTTTTTTTTTACATTTTGTGATAAAATTAGTCTTTGTCACATGAAAATTATCTAATTCGCTGCACAGAAAATACCCCAACAGAAGTCAAATTCACTCCACAGCCAATGTATTATTTTCCACTTTAACTTACCTATTTCAATGTTTACAAGTCGTGCAGGTATTACAGATTCCAGTTCACATTAACCTAGACTTTGGACAGCACTTTAGTTAGACCTGAGACAGTGTAATCCCTCATTCATTCAGGAGTGGTTTGATGTAGAGACGGTTTCAAAGGTGATCATCTGGACATTGTTTTTGTGATCAAGATGATTCTTCATCGTAGGTAAGGTTCACTTTAAAACTCCTCCCTTTGGGGCTGCTGGGCTTAGTAAACTCAGGTTTGGATAAAGTCCAGTGGTTCAAGCCAGTTCCATGATGGCTTGAGCACGAGTTCATCACAAAGCAATGTCTGGTTGACCACCATTCAAACTGTCTCTATTAAACCCCCTTATTCTTTTTTATAATATGAATAACTTGTATTGTTTTGTGCATACATGTTGTATTCCCATTGATTGATTTGTAAATACATTTTTTGTAACTAATAGTAGAGTATTTTTTTTCTATAGTTTCTGTGTTAGATAATGTTGAATGTGAGAGACATGAAGACTCAAGTGCAATAAAAGTGCAGTGGATTGTAATTTGAATGGGAGAACGTTATGTAAAGTGGCTTATCATAATGCAGAACGCTATGTTTGATAGTGACAGGACTGACCAGTTTAATATGTGTTTTTTTGTACATGTGAAGATTCTAATAATATGAAAAATTTAGCTTTTTAAATTTACACCAATTTAATAAAAAGTCCTTATTTTTGTGTTTTTGTTGTGTTTCTAATTTCATTCAATGGATGATGCAATAATTTGCACCACTGCCCCAATGGTGGAATGTAATAAAGTATAAGTAGTAAAGTACGGAAAGCCTACTTAAGTATACTGTACATTTTAGGTATCTGTATTTTACTTAAATACATTTTAAAGTAGATACTTTTTCCTTTTACTTCACTACATCTGAGAGCAGGCATTTGTACTTTCTACTTCATTGTATTTTTCAACAGGACCAAAAAGTAAAAGTATGAATTAATTATGTGAGACCTGCTGAAAAGGCCACTGGGTTTATTTTTAATACCTTCGGGGCTGCTTCGCCACAGAATGTATGTGCGTATACCGTTATTTCTGTTCCCTGTATCTGATGTCCTCTATCACTTTTATGAATGAGAGGCGTGTCCGAGTGCTCGCGGACGCGTGCTACAGGTGCGCGGGGAGGAGATTGTTGTTTGAACCACTCAGCGTGCCCGCGTGAGACTCGAGTCGCTCTGGGAGGAACCGGACTATAAGGACCACTGGGGACAAACCCGGTCAGAGACCCTTGCTGCCGCTGAATACGGCCGTGACCAAATGCACCGTTTGATGTACTGCTCGAAATGCGGGTCGAAGTACCCGCCCGACCCGAACGGCGCATTTAAGGGCACTTTGGTGAATTTTTGGTGAATTGGGACACGGCCTACGAGTACTTTGCTCGTCGCGAAGGGGCGCTAGTGTGAGCGGTGTGAGCGGGCGCCCACACGAAAAGCACGCTGCTCCGCTCTTTTTTAGACTACTTGTTCGTGGAATACTGTATATTATTTCCGTTGGGATTATGAAATGGATCGCTTTTCATTTGGACTGTATGTGTGGATTTATTCCTTTCTGTTGGTATTATTGAACACGACGTGATAAACTGTGGGTGCGCTCATAACCGCAGGAACGTAATTTTGGAAGGGGTACTGAGATATTTTTCTTTCTTTATTTTCCAAGGAACGTAGATACAATTTAGCGTTTACACTATCGGCCTTTATCACCAACTCAATCAGCTTGTGGACCCTCGTGATCGTGCGTACAAAGTAAATCAGACCACAGAACATCAGAGCTGTCAGCACCATAGACACATGCACGACTCAAGCAGGTGGGTCAGACAAAGAGAAATAATTAAACTCGCCCTCTACGCGTGAAAATGTCCCCACTCTTTTGGTAATAGTCAATAGGGCGTATGCCAAACGTAAATATCAATTGTTTAACAGCCTTATGGCAGCAACATGTGGCTTATTGGTCTTTATTAATCTGACTGCACTGCCCCATATGTATGGGCCACATGTAACCTCCCTGAGATGTCCTCCTGCGCACTGTAACTTCTTAAGTTTTACTCACCGCGATGCTGTCCTGCTCAGATGAAGACAAATCCACCACTGAGACAGGGGACACGTGATGTTCTCACCATCTGCACATCTGCACACCTGATGTATTAATTTTAACAAAACGCGAATCAAATCCAGCAAAGTCCAAATATTTTAGGCCACGTTTGTTCCTTCCTCTTGATCCAGTTTGATTCCAGTCCAGTGTTCTCCTTTTCTGTTCTTTTGCTAAAAGTCCGCCACAGAATATAAACAGCAGCAGCTGCGGCATCACATTCAAGTTTATTTTACCCACAATTTAACCTTCAGGCAGTTTACTGCAGAAACGATTTAATGAAGTATTTTTCACACTCCACTAGGCAGATCGACGTAAAAGAGCACTCCTCCGAGAGCGGTGCTCGGGCCGGTGTGAACCCAGCAGTCACACTCTAGTAAATGGCCAGTCTGAGAGCACTTGAAACGAGAGGTCTGGTCCACTGTGACAGTAAAAGTGCTTGGAAATGAGCAAGAGAGCCATGTACGATGTTTGTAAATCCTTCAAAAAGCCTTTTCTCCTCCGCATATAGTTCTCCATCCATTTTCTTTTGCTTATCCGGGGTGGGTCATGAGAACAGCAGTCTAAGCAGGGACTCCCAGAGGTCCCTCACCCCAGACACTTCCTCCAGCTCCTCCTGGTTAGACCACAAGGTGTTCCCAGGCCAGCTGAGAGATATAGTCCCTCAGTGTCCTGGGTCTTCTCCAGGGCCTCCTTCTGGTGGGACATGCCTGGAACATTTGCCTAGGAAACAGGTCCCGGAGCCACCTCAGCTGGCTCCTTTCAACGTGGAGGAGCAGCAGCTCCACTCCGAGCTCCTCCCGTGTCACTGAGCTCCTCATCCTATCTCTAAGGGAGCGCCCAGCCACCTTGCGAAGGAAACTCTTTTCGACTACTTGTATCCGCGATCTTGTCTTTTGGGCCATTACCCAAAGCTCATGACCATATGTCAGGGTAGGAAATTAGATTGACGAGTAAGTCAACAGCTTTGGCTTTCAACTCAGCTCCTTTATTACCACAACAGACCAATACAGCGACCGCATCACTGCAGACACTGCACCGATCCACCTGTCAATCTCACACTCCATCCTTCCCTCACTCGTGAACAAGACCCTGAGATCCTTGAACTCCTTCACTTGAGGCAGGGATTCTCCACTCACCCAGAGAGGGCAAGCCACCTTTTTCTTGTCGAGTGAACACAGCTCCTGCTCCGGTCATACCAGGGACCAGACAGCCCTTAGCAAAGGGCCCTGGACCCCTTTCACCCCCCACCTAAAAAAGAAAAAAAAAAAACAAACAAACACCTAAAATGACTATTTGTTTATTTTGATCTTATCTCTTTTGGAAATACATCTAGTTTTGCACTGCAATTGGTTGATTTAATTTCATGACTGTTAATAGCAGTAAACGCAGGCATTAGGCATCACTTACCTTTGGCACCATAATGTAAGGGGGCACTCCAAGGAGCTGAGTGTTACACTGTAGTTTGAGCAAACAAAAATATACAAATAAAAACAGCTAGGAAAAAAAAAAAATCTATTCAATCGTTTCTGTTGAACAAAATTCAGCGCAAAAAAAAAAAAAACACCCACTAAACCCACTACATTTGAAGCTTTATTAAATCTCAAAATCTATGTGAAATACTTTTACTTTTTACCCTTTCAGTAAATTTTTAAACGAGGACTTAAATAGCTTTAGTTAAGTACATGTTTTCCGGTATACCACACCAGCACATGTAACACACACACCAGCACACTTCCTTATTTAGTGTTGTGTTGTCGTGACTTGCTGCAATGGGATGTTATATTTTTGGTATATGTTTTTTTCTCTGTTCTCATGTAATTAAAGGTAAGTTAAATAATATCCATTCATATGAATGTAGTAGTTTGAGGTTCAGATGTTAGAGTTGTGACAGGATTATCAAAATGATTGTCAGTCGCATAGAAATGGAACAATGTGTGCTTCTTCCTAGTTCACAATACAGACAACTAACAGCAACTAGAAAGTTGAATACATAACAACTCTTTGAAAACTTAAAGATGCATTATGTAATTTTTCAGTGCGTGTCCATGGAGATGTATTGTTATTGCTTTTTCTAATACAGCTTTAAACTGAGATATCTACACTGAGAGACGAAGGTGACACATTTAGCACAAATTAAGAGGCAACCCATCTTAATTTGAGGATGCATATTTTTCAAAATTATAATCTTATAATTAGCTATAACTTCTCAATTTAATTCTACTTTATGTAGCATATTTAAAATACAACCGAAACTACCCAAAGTGCTTCACACAGAAGTCAAATGTGGTCTTTTGAGAAAGACAGTTATGTCGCAAATGTCTAGATGCCATTTGAGGTTTGTTGACAGAGCTTGACAAAAGTGCTTTTTGTATGTAGTCAAATAATTTTAGGTTCTGGCTATCCACTTATTGACTGTTAATAAAAACATTTGTTTTTAGAAAATTTGACTCTATAGACACAGGAAGACTTTGAGAGTGAGTGTTACTTTGAGATTAAAATTCATGAACGATACCAAAGATTGTGATTGTGACCGGATGAGGGCGCTATGCAATGGTAAATGAATAATTACAGTGATGTTGATAATGGGCCTCTTTCATAAAGTGTTCTTGCGAGCTAATTTGTGCATAAGGCCTTCTTACAAACATTTTTGGCATTCATAAAATGTTTTTCTGAACTAAAAATGTTCTCTGGAAGAACAAATCCTACAAACAGTCAGGAGCACTCATAAGAACAAAAAAAAATACCTGTTTTAGAACATTATTATTCTGATAACACACACAAAAACAAAACAAAAAAAGATAATAAAAAAAAAAGATAATAATAATTATGTGTGTATATATACATATATATATATATATATATATATATATATATATATATACATTATTATTATTATTATATTATTATTATTATTATTATTATTATTATATTATTATTATAATAAAAATATTACTATGTGATCCAATCACATTTATGAGGAGTTTTACAGCATGTGGTCTAATTAGTATTTATTTTCATTTATTTACTCTTGTACTTTACAACGTACAGAAATAATGTATAAATATATACAATTTATAAAATAAATCAAAAGTACAGAGTGCAGAAATTATTATTAATGCTAATAATAACGCTAATAATATTAATCATTTCAATAATAGACCAAACAGGGGAGATAGACGTAAACGCCAGTGGGGGGGTGAAATAGTCCAATGTCACACACATAAAAAATTTTCAATTACAACTTAAAATGTATATATTCAAATGTTCAAGGATTTCCAGGCTTCTGACAGTTTTAGAATATGGTTTTCTTAATACTGAATTTTGGAATACATGGGAAAAGGGGTTTACAAGTAGGGATAAGGATTTTGCTTTTATGGATGTAAAAGTTTGTTAAAATAATTAAAATATGAATGATAGTATTTCTTACTTTTCGAGTGATGTATTTAAAAAAATTCCTTCCATTAAAACAGTGTCTGAGCAGGTCCACAATAAATGAGATGAGGTTTCATTTTTTAGTTTACAGAATGTACAATTTGTGTACATTATCTTTCTACGATTGTTCTTAACTGCATAGCCGTGATGTAGAAGTTTACAACAGAATCTCTTTGCCTATTGGAAATTAGATATTTGTGTGGTAATGTCCAAAGGCTTTTTCACTGGAAACTGTCAACAAAATGCCACCAGTGATGAATCATATATGGAGCCGTAACTATGTTTCTCTGAAACTCTTCTTATTTTTCTGCTTTGATTTAACTGCATCAGAAATCAAGTTCTTCCAAAAATGGTATTTAAAACAGACGATGGATATGATAAGTCTGTGTTGGTGAAGTACTTGAGGAGCATGAGGACCCCATAGCAGCAAACTGTTTTGGGGTAATGGATTTGATAAGTATCCATCAGAAATCTACTTACAAAAAATTGTTTACAAACCAACTGGGGAAAATTTTTCAATGTTGTAATTTACACATTAATAGAAAAGAGAGCCCCGCAGTTTGGAAAAAAATGACATTGGGAATGAAATTCCAGATTGACTTAGGGTTATGTAGAAAATTCCATAACAGTTCTTTATATAATGACTTTTGTTTTTGCAGATGAAGTTGTATAGCATTTCATTCACTGATTTACATCAGTAACATCAACATTAAGGGCTACAGCTGCATATGTCAGTCTGGAAATCCCTTGTGAAGTGAAAGAATCACATTGAAACCACTGATTAAATCAATAAATAATAATAAATAATAATAATAAATAAGTCTATCAATAATAGGGTTGAAGTTCAGTTCAGTCATGAATAAGAGTACCAAAAAATGATGTCCTCACTAGTGTATGTTGTCCCAAAAGGCTTTAGAAAACATACATTACACTGTTGAGTCGATATTTACATCACAGAAAGAACAACAATTGTCATCCATCCCAAAACCCTGATGTGATATCTAACGATGGCTAACTTTATGCCCAGTATCAAATGGGGTAATGCATTTCTGTGCACTCAAACCGCTCAGCACGTTGGGTGTACTTCTGTAATGGACAGAACGTTATGTTATATGTTTTAGCAGCTACATGTGTTCTTTGTTGGCAATCAGCAAAGTCAGTCACTCTGTAAAAATAGCAAGGAGCAACTTAAGCCCTGATGTAAAGTCAGCCCGAGGCTAAAAGTAACATATTTGTGTTTTCGGGGGAAACTTTTGAATGTTATTATTTATTTACATAGTATTTACTCTCAAAACCATTGTGTTCTGGTTGTAGTTACCAACAATGGAAAACCCACACCTCATCTACATCACCGTCTTTACCAGTGTCTCACACAGCACGGACACAATATATTTACAAGTTAAAGTAAAAGACATCACCCACCTGAGACATTTTGTTGCTAAAGTTACTTAGTTCTGCTTTAAAATACATGCTCCTGTTGGAAGAATTTGGTTAGGATTTTCAAAACATCAGTCCAGAAAAAACATTTCACCCAATAATCAACATGTGAAGAACTGGAAGTAAACCAGTACCATTTTGGACATGTCCTCATGTTGTTCCTGTGTTCCATATAGACATAGCATTTCAACTAGAAACAATGTATCTGGGTCTCCTAATGGGTGAAATATGTGACACACAAAGTTAAAGGTACAGATGGTTTCATACAAAGTTAAAAATCTGTTCCAAATTTTGAGCACAATTTTGAGCATTTTGGCTTAACCCCCAAATACCAACAGTGGATGAGTGGTTTGATATATCCGCCCTTTTTTTGTAAATGCAACTAAAACGTGCTTTCTTTGTGGTGACACTTCCAGTTATGTGAGAATCCTATTCTTTCAATTAAGGATTTGGGACAAGTTTCAGCACGAAAATATTATATAAAGTAGGTTGATTTGTGTCAAATGTTCAATATTTGTATGTGCACCAACAAGTCACACTGCATCAATTCCCTGGGAGGCTTTAAAGGGGCTCTGTAATTCTACAGAAGTTATTTACTGCCAAGATATAAGAGAATACTGCTACTACTCACACAATAAAGTGAACAGCGGTTATGCAGACGACATCACAACATTCCGCGTTTTCAGAATGTGCAGCAACATTATATAAATGTCAATGGTACATTTCAATTTTCATTTACAGAAAAATGTATATGAACTTAGTGAGAAACCATCTAAACTTCCATATATGGTCAATATGGGCTTGCCATTATGACGTGTGAAAGCATGAGAGAGTGAGAGGAAGCAGGAGTGCATCTACTGACTAAAAATGTGCAGCGATTAAAAAAGTCATAACACACATGAGCACACTCACTGTGGGCTATTAAGTCACCAACTTATTGAAATACTCCACCGCTGTCAGCGTATTTTTCACACTTTTCATGAGTAGAGACTCTGGGGGCACCAGTGACGTCCGATGAGGTTCATGGCTGGTGAGGCACTGATGTCCTCACAATCAGATTTACAAACATATAAACCAGGTGTCAGTGTGACTTCTGCTGTTGCCTTTGAGACTATTTCAGAAATGCGGCTTCACCTTGTGCCACCCTCATGTCATTTTCACAGCAAGGTCTGTTCCATGTCTCATGACGTGAGAACAGCAGATTGAGCGGTGCATTTGGCGAATTGAGACACGGCGTCAATACGACAAACGCGCCATTCAATGTACTGTCCAAAGTGTGGGTTGAGTACCTGCCCAACTTAAATGTGCCGTTTGAACAGTGCATTTAAGTTGGGCGGGTACTTCTATAGGCACATCGATGGGGTGCATTTGTCGAACTGGGGCACGGCGTCTGGAGACGCTCGCAGTCCGCGAGTCTATTGGCGGTGACAGATTCTAACACTATAGAGCAGGGGTCCCCAAACTTTTTCCTGTGAGAGCCACATAACTTTTCGCTGGAGTGCCTAAACGTAAAAATTTCTTGTTTTCCAGAAAGCCACACATAATCAAATAACCCTTTCTGGATTCTTCAGAACAAAAGTCAGGAAATAAATAATAACACTATTAATGCAATAAATAATAACCAAATTACCCTCCCTGGGTTCTAATCATCAATCAATAATCGTTTGCCCACTTCAGGTTAAATGGCATTCTGAATCAATTATACTCTTACCTAACCTTTTCACCATGATTCCGTTGTCTTTGAGAGGGGCAGGTTTAGGATTTTTTTTTCTGGGGGGTGCCAGATAGGGGCATAGACCGCAGAAGGGTGGAACAGAATGTCACGTATCCGGCCCGCGAGCCGTAGTTTGGGGACCACTGCTATAGAGTTAAAAAAGAAATCACACGACAAACCATCACGACAGTCACAAGTTGATACTGAGTCACTAAATTCTCTGCAGCACATACTGGCCAAGCAGCGTGATCACCTGCAGCCAGTGATGAACAAGCGTCTCATCACGAATCATATGAGTCGGGTGTGTGTCTTGACCTCCGCTGAACCCCTGAGACTGACTCACCGAACCCCGAGGGTTCAATCAAGCCCAGGTTAAGAGCCACTGATCTAATAGTATGAAATAAAAAGCAAGCTGATTTTGTATTGTTTTTTATCCTTATTCTGGTTCCCCAATTTTCAGTGGATTGAAGTAATTAAATTTCTTACCATTTTGTACGTCTCTATGTGAGCGAGTTTTTCGTCCCGTCGTCTGGAGCAAACCCATTAGCTCCTTTAGCGTTGGTCTCGGTCGTTTAATATAACCTCCTGCTTCAACTGAAAGTCCAGTTTAGAAAACTGTTTGAGCTTTAATATGTATCTTCCTCCATTTAAGGGCAAGACACAAAGAAAAAAGTGAATTGCTAAAGTTGACTTGCTAACTCTAAATTGTAGTCTGTGTCCCCTATTCTGCGGGAGGTGCAAGAATCCCTGGGCTCACGAGCGCCTCCTAACTTGAGGCAGGGTAATTGGTGAAGCACGCCTCACCCGGCGCCTTTTCACAGCCGCTGTAATGTGCTCAGCCCTTAAAGGGTTAAAGCAGCAGCTGAGCTACAGCACAGTCATAGCTCGGTGCTATGCCTCACCGCGCGTCTTTTCTCAGGTTTTCAACGGTAAACTTAAAAATTCAGCGATTTTGAGTAAAAAAAAAAAGGATAAAATTTCAAAGTTAAATAGAAAATAACTTTATAGTACAAATCATTGGATAAATATAACTATATCATTTATTTTTTCTCTGTGATGAGGCAGTGCCTCACCTGCCTCAACTGACTGCACGTCAGTGGGGGGCACATATGAGTGAGCTCTCGTTAGTGATGGGACTTGCAGCTTTTTTATGGGATCCAAATATTGTGAACCCATTCATTTAAAAAAGATCCGTTCAAAAAACTGTCTCTTTTAATATTTATTTATATGACAGAAGCCTATGTGAGAACTCATTTTATTTACAAACTATAACAGAGAAATGACCAAGACTAAGATGCGTTTAAAATGGTTCAAACTGAGAGTGGGAGGGTTTACCCTTTGAAATTATGCATAATCTAAACATTGCACTACAATAATAATAAATTCAAAAACAAACAGTTATAATGATGCCAAATCTGTTTTTTGTGCGCAAATCTCTCACTTGTGCTCCACTTCTGTGTTGATTCTTGTGTTGGTTCAGGGTTAATCAAAAATTTGAAAGAAAAAGATTCAGTTATTTTGAAAAATGAGATTTGGTTCCAACCTTTCACGTTAAGGAACCATTCAAAAAAGGCGACTCGTTCACTATCATGTCACTAGCTCTGGTCATAGTATGTGCTGGGGGTGAGGGGTGCTAAATTCAGAATGGTGACTGGAGCTGTAACAGTGGCCCATATGAACAGCACTGGGGCTGGGACAGCCTGTAAAGTCTGTTAGACCTGCTCTATAAAACTCCACCTACGTGTTCTTGGATCACATAGTAATGTTTTTTATAAAGCAATTATTTGTACATAACTTACAACTGGGGAGGAATTACAATTTTGTGTCACATTATCAGAGTAATACTATTCTAAAACAACAGATTTTTTTGTTCTCACAAGTGCTCCTGACTGTTCGTAAGATGTGTTCTTCCAGAAAAACATTTTCAGTAAAGAAAACATTTTGTGAATTCCAAAAATGTCCGTAAGAAAGCCTTAAGCGCAAATGTATTTTAGAACACTTCATTAAAGAGGCCATATCTTCTGTAAAGGTTTAGAACGTGAAATAATAATAGATGTAAAAAATAAAATATTTTATTTGTACCTGACATTTAAAACAAAAAAATCAAGTAGAAAATCAAGTCAAGAAAGTCAAGTCAACAGCAGTAGCCACTGTAGACTACACTCACATTTATCACTGATACACACTCTGGATCAGATACAGATGAACTGAGCCTTTCTCTCCCTAAATAATATGTTTGGGTTTGTTGAGGAGCATTTTTTGATTAAAATGATGTCAGTGCATAACCTCCACTATTTGTGATAGTTTAAGCTGGAGAGAATCTCTTTTAGTATCAGGCTCCAACAAGACAAATTTAAGAACACATGAGAACTGAGGGGTTTATTACAACTATAAGACTTTATTTGACTATTTATTTTTAATTATTCCTTTTTCATTTACAACGTCACAATTTTGCCATGCAAGTGCTGCTGGGACAATAGTTCAGACAAATAACCTGCACCTACATTTTGAAAACGAAGGCTACATTCAAACCCTCTGTAAACCCAGAACTTGTTGGTGAAAAAGAGTTAATATTACGGGTGGCAATGTGGGCACCCACCAAGTCATTTTTATTTCATGTTATTTTTCACTTCATGTGATTATTTTTGTTGAAATGGCATACATACAGTCAGGGCCAGCCCTAGCTTTCAAGGGGCCCTAAGCTGAATTTGTCTCTGGGGTCCCCGGCAGCGGATGCCTCCTGGCTCAGCTATTGGTAATTCACATTTGACGACATTATGACTATGACTATCAGTGTAAACACATAGCTCCCCTCACCTCTGCCTGGCTCAAAAACAATTGTAGGCAGGAGCAGATATTTTGCTACTATAAAGGAGAAAGGATTTTTCTCATAGAGTACAATATAATCACACTCTGCTCATGTTAGGCTGACAGTTACTGACAGGGCACCTACAACTTTCACAAAAGGTGAATATTGTGGCGATTTTTACCTATTTTCAGATCATAAACAAAGCTCAAAATGCATCTGTTTTTCATACAAAAAAAAAACAAAACACTTTTTAATCGTTAGCTTTGGCTACGCTCCTCTCTACCGCTGATTGGTTAGAGTGGTCACGTGGTACAACATGAACGAGCGTGTGAGTGATGTGAACGAGCCCAATTGTCATGACTGTAATGTCATGATTAAAAAGCGATTCTTTTTCTTTCTTTTTTTTTTTTTTTTAAGATAGATGGATTTTGACTTGAGAAAAGGTTTATGATCTGAAAATAGGTTAAAACCACCATAAAATTCGACTTTTGTGAAAGCTATTGGTGCCCTGTCTGTCGGTCCCTGTCAGCCGAACACAAGCAGTTTGTGATGGCATTGCGCAGGAGAGATTTTTTTGTTGTAGTACCAATGAGTGGCCACTAATCCAACTCGAGTTAGCTCTAAGATAGCAATACACTCTCTAGTTATTTTAATAGATCCAGAGCAGCACAGAGTGCGTGGTAGACATGAACACTGAGGTAGTGTCTATTTAAAGCAACTATGAGAAGCTCTACTGGTAGAGGTAACTATTTGTATAAGGGCACACCCCACATGTTACTTAAAATCTGAAAAATAAATAATAATGTCTCTGCTGTCCACTTATGACCATATAAAGATTTTATTTTTTTTTTTTAAAGATGTGCAAATTAGAACATTTAAAAAGGAAAAACATACTTACTTGTTTTTTTTCTCTTCTTTTTCAGGTTCCCAGTTCAAAACAAATATTTATACAGACCAACGACAATCTTGACTTGCATGTCTCAGATAGTGCAAACAAATTTTCATATATTTCATTGGAAATTCAATGGCACCGCAAATATAATAACACTAACTGATACCAAGACCATACCAGCTTCTACGTACAAGGACCGAGTGGAGTTTTTTCCCTCAAAATCTGTCCCTGATACTGAAAAATCTCCAACTTAATGACACTGGGATCTACAAAGCTGTGGTGTCTGAAGATAAAGACAAAATACTCGGTACATTTGACGTCAGAGTTGAAGGTGAGTTCAGACACATATCTATAATAATCATAAATATAGAGATGTATCTGATCAGTTCCATGTTGTCTCCACAGCCCCAGTGAGTAAAGCAAACCTCAGCCTGGTCTCTGTGTCCAACAGCTCGGAGTCCTGTAATTTTACTGTGAGCTGCACAACTGAGCTCTACAACATCAGCCGCTCTTTCACCTGTGACACACATGGCTGCGAGGAGTCCAGCCCACAAACACCTGGATACCCCTTTCTAGACCTGAAAAGGTCCAATGATTCAATCATCTGTAACCATAGCAACCACGTCAGCTGGATTGAAGTCACCAGAAACTATCGAGAAGACTGTCAAAAAGACGGTAATGAGGCCAAAGCAAACCTGTAAACACGTATGGCTCATTTATGCTTGTGCACGTTGGAGGCACATACAGATACACAGATACAGAAACTGCAGTGGGCACCTCCATATTTGTTGTTTTATTGGTTGTATTTCTTACATTTTGGTCAATTCTCTAACTGACTTTGAGTGCCCTGTGGTGGTTATTAAACAGAACACAGACCTGCCATTAGAAACATTTGGAAGTATATATGCAGTGACTGTTACTATGCTTAGAGTGCACGAATCATTTACGCTGAGAAAGTTGAGCATAAATTAGCCTTATGCTATGTTCCAGTTGCCCTTGGAGGTCGGATCTCAGAATGATGGAATCTTAGAGAGCGTATTCCAATTGTCAAGTTGGAAAAAACAATGGCCAGTATATTACAATAGAGCTTTTGTTGACATTAGCTCCATGTAACAGCATTGGCATAATAGTGCCCAAGACTGCATTTACAAATGCAGAGGCAAAATAACACAAGTACCATCAATATTTGAACTGTGGGATCACAGAGCATAGCCATGTGGTATTTTCTAACTCAGGATTTGAAATGTTGAAATTCCGTTTGTCATGTACAGTGGTGGAGGAAGTACTCAATTTTGTTGCTTAAGTAAAAGTACAGATAAGCAAAAAAATTTGATTTTGTGCCATAGTTTTACTTAAGTAAAAGTATTAAAGTACTTGTTTAAATGTACTTAAAAAGTAAAAAGTAAAAGTATTTTGCACAGGTTTTGATGAGATTTAATGAAGCTTCAAATGTGGTGATTCTGATAAAGATTTGAGCTGAATTTTGTGAAACAGAAACAGTTCCATTGGAAAAAAAAAAAAAATAGAAAAAAAAAGAACACTGGTCATGTACAAGTCAGAACTCAAAAAATCCCACTTCTGAAGATGACTGGAAGACTCCTCCTCAGCTTTTAAATTTTAAGAGTAAAAAACTAACACTTGTCTTTTTCTCTTTCTGCTATCAGCACACGGGACTGTTGTGTTATCCATAATCTGGACTGTTGTGTTCCTCATCATTGCCTTTGTGTGTTTTCTCATTGCTGTAGTCTTTGGAGTGCTGAAAAAACGACGGCGTGAGTATTAACCGTTACCTTAACATTACATTACTGTTTGGCATTTGCACCTCTGTACACAGTATCAACATGTATTCTCTGCTTTTGTTACAGAGGGAAGAGAAATCATCTCTCAGGTAAGATTATGGTATGCATTTTTAACATCAAAATAACAACTGCATCACAGGTAAATCTGGTATTTGTAAAGTGCTTGGAAAATCGCTCTATAACAGTATAAAGTAGAATTATTCACATATCACGATAAAAATGAAATCATAATTTGATATTCTATTTGGTGAAATCATCAGATTGTGATTCAGTGCTTAATCAGACCTATTCTGCAAAATCCTAGAGCTTCTTAGAGCTTTTAACCATATTATAGTTGTTTCCACTTAATCTGTAATATGTATAGTATTCGGCAATGTGATATTGCAATTTTGGCACACTTTGTAAAATCCACTAGAGTGATGTGGAGTTATCGATAGGATGTGTCTCCAACTTTGCAACTCTTTGTTCAAATCACGTGCGCAGACATCAGCGTTCTTGTTTGTTTTATTAAGTCATTTTAGATCAATTTTACGGTTTAAAATGTCCAAACTGTAGCATAATGATCCACAGGTGTCATAGATTATACCTACAGAGCAGACACAAGCACAATACAGGGGTATTACATGAAGCAAACTAAAGAGAAAGCCTGACTTATATGGGCAATCCAGACTTGTCTCCAAAAATATAAAAAAAAAAACAACACACTTAATAAAATATTTTTGTCCCATTTTCACTGGACATCCTGTCTTGACTAAATATGTTCAAATGGCAACCACAAAGTGCTCAGAATGAGAATACAATAAAAATAATTCCATATTAAGTTTTATAAATCAAGGGGCTAACTAACTACACCACTATAACCAGCATCAAATGAATTGTGTTATTTTTGGTGTAACAAAAATAACATTTTTTGTGAAGAAAGAGAAACCCTCTTTGAACTGAAATAGCCGACTGAGGTTTAATCTACGAGCTGTTTACAGAGGCATTTTGAACCTGTGGACAACAACTACAACAAGACAATTAAATACTAATTGGGTACTTAATGCTGAAGGTGAGACAGCCAACACACGACAGGGGCCTAATGACCCATAATGATGTTCACTCTAAAACTGGACAGGGCTGGACTTAGTGAACTCACAGTAGGATAAATTCCTAGTGCCCCCAGCCAGTTCCATCAGATTGCAAATGGCTTCTGGAAGGGACAGCAAAAACAGTGTCCAGATGACTACCGAAAAAAAAAAAAAGTCCATCAGAACTACTCTGTGCTGCCCTCTGTTGGTCTGAACACCAGTATTTTAAATCACAATATTGCACTATGCTTTAATACAGTATTTGCCTGTGTCTCATAGGAGTCACCTGTGCCGTCTCCTCCGGACATGCTTTTGGAGGAGTGTCCGTCCTCCATGTACAGTCTTGTGGGACCCCACACTGCCCCTGCTCCTGCCACGGCTCCTGCCACGGCTCCTGCCACGGCTCCTGCCACGGCTCCTGCCACGGCTCTTGTTACAGCTCCTACCAAAGGTCCAGACCAGATGCCAGAGAGCCTGTACGCCACAGTGGACAAGCCCCCTCGACACAGCTCTAGCTCTGGTTATGAAGTGTTAATATTCATCCATTTTCTTCTGCTTTACTTGGGGGTGGGTGGAGGAAAGACCTGATCAGGGATGCTCAGACTTCAGTACCACTTTATAATAACTGCAAATTAATTAGCCTCAATAAACCATGAAGAAAGACTTAATTCATAATTAACAAATAGTTTATTAAGAATGACTCTTAATAATGACTAATAACTACTTAATTAAGGGGTTAGGAGCATAGACTGTATAAAAAAGTGGACTATGGTAGTGTGATGTCACCCATAGCATTTGGTTCCAGCCAAACGAAGCTCATCCAGGCTAATAATTATAGGGGTGAATTTGGAGTTATGACCAAAGAGCCATTCAAGAGCGAGGCTGACACCAGGATCATGTAAAGCGGGTTAATAGGGGCTTTTCAAGCCCAAAATGCAGTACAGCAGCAATTACAGAGAGAAGGGCAACAGTTTAGTAGGAGTAGTTCCTAAACCTGAATTATTCTTCATTCATAATGAACAAATAGTTTGTTAAGTCTTTGTTCATGCTATATTGAGGTTATTAAATGTAGTTATTATGGCGTTACCCTTCCCTCATCATAAACACTTTGCCCACCTCCTCCAGAGAAACAGAGAGTTTTAGTCCCTCCCGCATGTCCTGGCCTCCCCCCCCTTGGGACCTGCCCCGAACACCTTCTCTGGGACCTGCCTGGGACACCTCCTGGGACCTGCCCTGGACACCTCTTCTGCTTGTGTACAAATCTCTTCATGTCCCAGCAACAAAGTACATCTCCGATATGTTCAGAGCTAAACATGGGGAATCAGCATTTCCGTTAAGAACAGTGTTCCTGAGAATGTGAGACAGGCCTCTACTTTGATGTTTAAATCCAGGCTCCAAACGGTTCTGTTTAGCTGTGCATATGACTGAAAGGTTTTTATTCTGCACTCTTCTCTTTTAATGTTAATTTTAGAGTGACAGCAGGCTCTATTTCTGGCTGCTGTCACAGTTGTTTATGGCACCTACCTCTATTTTCTGTGACCTGGCAGTATTTCTGGCAACTTACGTGGCACCTATCACCATTTATGACATCTGATGAGGCATCTGTTTAAATAGTTTGTCATTTTCTAGTTTTAAATTGTAATCAAGGCAACATACTGTGGAATCTGCCTCTTGTTATTGATCGCGGCTGCCTTTTGTGGCATCTACCTGTCATTACTGATCAGGCCTACCTTCTGTGGTATTTACCTGTCTCTGTGGCATTGTCATGATTCCTGCCTGCTACTGCCTCCTGTGTCTCCTCTCCCCCTCCCTCACCTGCCTGACTCCAGAGCTGGGCGGAGCCCTGGCTCTTCCCACACGCACCTGCAGCCCATCAGGGCAATTAACGCACCTGCAGGATGATAAAAGGAGCCAGGACCCAGCTCTCTCGGCCAGGTCTGCTGATTTTCACCGTGTGTCTGCGTGCTGCCCACATCTCTGTCCTCGTGTCTCTGCTGTGCTTCCTGTCCGTGTCGTGCCTGTGTTCTCCGACCCTGTCTCCCGGTACCGGCTCTTGTCTCGTCGTTCCCTGCACCTCTGGACCCTGACTGGCACCCCTGCACCCAGCTCCTCGTATGTTCTCCCGTCACCTGTTGTGTCTTTTGTCCTGTCCATAAACACCCTTAAACTTGCCCCGAGTCCCGCATCTTTGGTCCGCCTCACACCCCACATTACGACAGAACGACCTGGCCACTTTGGACCAAGTAGACTCGGGGCCGACAGAACACGGACTCACTGTCCCGCCTGCCTGCCCTGTTTACCCGCCTGCCCTGTGTACCCGCCTGCCTGCCCTGTGTACCTGCCTGCCCTGTTTACCCGCCTGCCTGCCCTGTGTACCCGCCTGCCTGCCCTGTTTACCTGCCTG
This sequence comes from Periophthalmus modestus, assembly GCA_019594935.1. Lineage (NCBI taxonomy): Eukaryota > Metazoa > Chordata > Actinopteri > Gobiiformes > Gobiidae > Periophthalmus > Periophthalmus modestus. The sequence goes on along the minus strand of JAIEZT010000001.1, from coordinate 255,232 downwards.
TTTTCTGCTCCCCGCCTGGTTCCGTCCTGACCTGTCCGCTCCGGCCCTGGACCATGGCGGCTCCGCTGGACATGATCTTCCGTCCAGGGACCTCCACATGTCCTTTGTTTTTAACCGGGTCGATGTAGCTCCGCTGGACACTGTACTCCACCCAGGGACCTCGTCGCGCCTCCTTGATTCTCGTCCTGATTCTCGTCCTGATTCTCGTCCTGATTCTCGCCCTGATTCTCGCCCTGTAGCTCGCCGTGAGCGGACCCTGTTTTTGGACATACATTTTCTTTTTTTGGTCCCTCCTCCAGGCCCCCCCCCCGATTTGGTCTTGCTCCTTTGGGACATCTGGGAGCCGTCCTTTGGGGGGGGGGGGGGGGGTACTGTCATGATCCACGCATCCCTGCTCCTGTTTCGCCTCCTGTGTTCTCCTCTCCCCTTCCCTCACCTGCTTGACTCCAGAGCTGGGTGGAGCCCTGGCTCCTCCCACACACCTGCAGCCCATCAGGGCAATCGACACAGCTGCAGGAGCTTAAAAGGAGCCAGGACCCAGCTCTCCTTGCCAGGTCGTCTGCTGATTCTCACCGTGTGTCTGCGTGCTGTTCACATCACTGTTGGTCCTCGTGTCTCTGCTGTTCTTCCTGCCCGTGTCCTGCCCGTGTCCTGCCCGTGTCCTGCCTGTGTTCTCCAACCCTGTCTCCCGGTACCGGCTGTGTTTCCCGTCTCGTGTCTTCCCTGCACCTCTGGACCCTGACCTGCACCCCAGCACCCAGCTCCTCGTATGTTCTCCCGTAACCTGTGTGTCTTGTTCTGTAAATAAACACCCTTAAACTTGCCCCGAGTCACGCATCTTTGGTCCGCCTCACACCCCACTTTACGACAGAACGACCTGGCCATCCACGGACCAAGCAGACTCGGGGCCGACAGAACACGGACTCACTCTCCCGCCTGCCTTGTGTACCTGCCTGCCTACCCTGTTTACCTGCCTGTTCTCCGCTTCCCGCCTCGTCCCGTCTTGTCCTGTCCCGACCTGTCCGCTCCGGCTCCGGACCGTTGCGGCTCCGCTGGACATCGTCTTCCATCCAGGGACCACATCGCGTCTTCTTCCCTTACGGGCTGTTGTTGCTCTGCCGGACATTGTCTTCCGTCCAGGGACCTCCTCGTGTCCTTTGTTTTTATCCGGGCCGATGTAGCTCCGCTGGACTCTGTATCCCGCCAGGGACCTCATCGTGCCTCCTCATCCTGGTCTGGACTATTGTGACTCCGCTGGACATTGTCTTCCGTCCAGGGACCTCCACATGTCCTTTGTTTTTATCCGGGCTGATGTAGCTCCGCTGGACACTGAACTCCGCCCAGGGACCTCGTCGTGCCTCCTTGATCCTCGTCCTGATCCTCGTCCTGATCCTTGCCCTGTACCTTGCCGTGAGTGGACCTCAGGACATTCTTTTATTTATTTTTTTTTTGCTTCTTTTTTTCTCATTCTTTAGGGATAAAGTCTCTGCTCTTAGACTGCTAAGACACACTGCTCTGGTGTGGACCTTGTTGCTCCAACAGTCTGTAATTCAGTCTTTGAAACAACCAGACATCAGAGACAAGTTCACAACATTAGCAATATAAGGTCCAATAGAATAAAAAACTTCCTTGAACAGACAACTTGGAATAATATCTAGAGGACACAAGGAAGGCTTGAGCTGTTGAACAATTTATTTATTTTTTTTTCAAGTCCAAGAGAAAACACCGGCTCTGTTAATCTGTTAAGATTTCAGGCAAAACAAAAAGATCTTAATGGAGACAAGCAGAAAAGTTACATCCTCTGTCATCTTATTATTGTCCTGCAGTGAGGAATCTTGGGCTGACTGTGGACTCCATATCCAAACTTGACAAGCACATTATAATAAAGTCCAGCTTATTTCAGTTGAAGCTTCTTGCTAAATAAATCCTTCTCCAGGCAGATTTTGAAAAAGCAATTGTACTTCTTTGTCTGTGGGGCTGGGCCAGGGCTCCCTGCAGCCCTCACGGAATGTCTAGAGTGCTGCAGCTTGTCTGCTCTCAAAAACTAAGATAAGACATATCAGGCTTGTGCAACTTACACTGGCTCCTGTTTCATATTGAGTCAATTCAGAATGTTCTTGATAGCGTTTAAATGTGTGTACTCTATGGGTCCTCTTTATTTGAGGGAGTTACTGCAGCCCTATACTCCACCCAGAGCCCTGAGGTCAGCTAACCAGTGATGACAGAGCTTTTTCTGTGATAGCACCCAGAGTATGGAACAACGCCCTATGCCAGATTCCTCTCAGTCTGTAGTGCAGTTTAAGACCAGACTAAAAACCCACCACTTCTCCCTGGCAGTTGGTTTTAGCTCGGCAGGACATCTTAGTGTTTTATTGTTCTTTGCCTATGTGTCATATTTTTTGTATATCTGTTTTTGTCGACTTTTATGTGGAGCACTTTCTGTAGTTGTATTTTAAATGTGCTATATAAAATAGAATTGAATTGTTTCTATTGTGTTTTTTCTTATTTTTGTAAAGCACTTTGAATTGTGCTATACAAATAAACTTGCTTTGCCTTGCCTGAAGCTCACTAGTCAATTTTATGTAATATAGCACTTTTAAGTTCTGTCCTACAGGTTCTCAAAAGAGGTCACCAGAGGGCATTCATCTGAGAAAAGCATTAGAGGAACATCTCCTGAATCTAAATTTAAAATGTACACTTTATTCATGTGTGATTTTTGACTCTCTTGACATTTTACATCACATGTTTAAAAAAAATCTGCATATTGGAAAAGGAAGATCGTTATTTAAAATGTTTCCAGTGAATGCTCTATTCAAGGACCAGCAGATGAAAGTTTATTTTTGCACTGTGCAGTTCAGCCTGAAAGGGGAAGCAATTATTGTGACAGTAGCTGGAGAAAAAAATAAGTGCTATGGAGAATATAGTGATGCAGTCAGGTGCTGATCAAAGATTCCTTGGAAACGTGCAGCAAAAAAAGGAGAAGAAGGATCTGAGGCACTCTGATATTTAACTCAAACAATGTCTTTAGTTTGATTAATACTTTTGTGGTCCTACTTGTCTGATTGAAGCAAACTGATAGTTCCTGGTGTCATTGGTCCAGCTAACTTGGTTGCTCAGGTTACAGATGATTGATAGGTCAGACAGAGGAGGTGTGTCTGGAGAGGGTATGTCCAGCTGTTTGTGGAAGGGGCTGTGTGCATGCTGTGTGTGTGCTGCACGTGTGCTATGTGTGTGCTGTGTGTGTAACAGGTGAAAGAGTGGCTGACACTATAGAGCTCAGTTGTGCAGCTCACAGTGAAGTTCCACTGCAGACAATGGGACCGTGACATTCGAAAGCAGGGCAAAAATAAATATCTTCATTAGTTAAATGGCTTGAATTCAAAATATGAATCTTTGTTTATGTAGTTGCGACTTTCTTTGTTGTTAGATCCTGATTTTCTTATTTGCTTTAAGATATTTCAATTTTCAACAGTGGGGTGTCAAATTATGCATGATATTAGCTCAGTTGGTAGAGTGTCAGATCCATTGATCCGAAGGGTGGTGGTTTGATTCCCGCTCTTGATGTAAACGTCATCAGTAGAGTGGTCAGAGCCACTCACTTACAGGCTGATGATGTGATCCCAGCTCCCACAGATGAATGCTGTCATTGTGTTCTTAGGCAAGACACTTTACCCACATTTTTGGCCACATTTCTGCTCAGATAATAGACTTTAAAACAGCTCTGCTTGTGTACAAGTCTCTCCATGGCCTCGCAAAAAGTACATCTCCGAAACGTTAGTGCCATATGAACCATCTCGCACTCTGGTGACCTCAGGGACCGGCCTCCTGCTGGTGCCCAGAGTCAGGACTAAGCATGGAGAATCAGCGTTTCAGTTTTATGCTGTTAAAACCTGGAACAGTCTTCCTAAAGATGTGAGACAGACCTCTACTTTAACAATGTTTAAATCCAGGCTCAAAACGGTTCTGCTGAGCTGTGCATATGACTGATGAGTTTTTATTCTGCACTCTTCTTTTTTAATGCTCATTTTATATGATTATCAGTGATTATTTATGTTTTGATTTGTTTGTATTGTGATTTTAATGTCTTTCTTATTCTGTAAAACACTTTGAATTACTTCGTGTAAGAATTGTGCTATACAGATAAACTTATTATTTATATTATTATTATAGCTCCATGACTGTACTGTACACGCAGATCTCCACTAAAAAGTCTACATTAGTTAGAAATTCCTCCTGTTTCTTCAACAACAGAAACTGGTCCTATTGAGTTTTTATATCCCAGGTAGCCTTAAGAAACACCTGGATTTAAACGACACATACCTTTTTCTACATGTGAAGATTACACATGAAGGGTTGTAAGTTACCCCATGTTCTCTTTTCTCAACATAGACATAGATGGAGATAGACTCATAACAGAATTATGTAACGCATGAAAGTATAATAAAATGTTTATTAACTACAGCCAGGAGACATTGGACACACAGTACAGCGGTGTTCTGTAAGGATACTAGCAGGATTTAGTAGCGAGAGGCAGGTACTGTGAGCATGGATGCATTGTCGAATGACTTGGCCCACTCCACTCAGATTTATTTTGCTAACTCTGCTTAATGGTCTGAACATGTCACTGAAATGTATATGCTTTTGTTTGTATTGTTCTGTATTTTAACAGGACATTCGTGAAAAAGAGAATCTGGTACTCTCATTGGCCTGTATGAATAAAAGAAACATGAAAATTCCACCAGAGACAAGAATCTGTAACCAGGATGATCTTTATACGCGGCAAAACCCTGAATTTATAGTTATAGGATTTGTTGATAGCAATGGATATATTTTGGAAATTTCTACATGCAAACACAAAGACATAATTGAATTAAGAGTTTAAAAAAATTGGACTAAATTGGGACTGCATAACAGTATCCATTCTATAGGACAAAAAACAAATTAGGCATAACACTGTAACTAAAGATTTTCATAACAGGTACACAGGAAGAGTTACCCAAAACCCATTTTCCCCCCCAACATTATAACAGAGATGTCTGTGTAGTCCCTCAGTCATCCAGATCTGATCCATAGTAAAGTCATAGTCGCGAGAGATCCTCTGGACACCAGTCTGCCGTACATCTCCATCTCTGTTGTAATGTCAGGTGAACGGACCAACACGCCAGACTCGGGGCAAGTTTACAGTGTTTATTTACAATAAGGTACAATATATACAAGGTGCAGTCATGAAGGGTGAGTCTCTCTCATAGAGTTAGTGAGCAGGTGACAGCCAGAGTTCGGTGACAAGAGGGGAGCAGGAGGAGTGAGGTTACGATACCAGAGTCTAGAGCTGGATCCAGGATGGAGCAGAGGCAGGAGCCGAGTGCGCAGGAAGCAGGAGTCTGAGGAGGCAAAATATCCAGAGTCAGGACAATGGAAAACGGGCAACAAGCAAAAACTGAGCAAAGCTGGGTAATTCACAGGAGACATGCAGACGGTTTGGCTCCGAATGACTGGAGAGCTGCTCCTTTATCCGCGGCAGGTGGTGATGATCAGGCTGACGAGCTGCAGGTGCGCGTGGGAGGAGCCCGAGGCTCCGCCCAGCTCCAGACTCAGGTGAGGCAGGTGAGGGAGGGGGGAGGAGAGCACAAGATACACAAGGGTCCCAGGAAATAGGCGGATCATGACAATCTCAAAGCCACTAACTACTCCTTTGAAGATAGTGAGCTACAGAGTACAGAAATGGTTTGAGTTAAATAAGCTATTTTTGTTAGGAAAGATAATTCTTCCTTGAACAGGAATGGCGGCCATAGACATTTTGTCCGACGAGAGAGCAAAAGACGCTGGATCATTGTTATACTACAGTCAGTGGAGCCTACAGGGCCGTGCCCCGCGCTGCTCTGGGATTCTCTGACCACGACATGGTTCACCTCATCCTTGCGTACAAACAACGGCTGAAGCTCTCCAAACCTGCTGTGAGGACTTCTAAGAAGTGGACCAGTGAGGCTGTGGAGGAGCTTCGCTCGTGTTTGGACTTTACAGACTGGGACGTGTTCAAGACTGCCACAGACAGTTTGGATGAGTACGCAGACACTGTGACGTCATACATACAGTTCTGTGAGGACAGTATTATTCCATCACATACCAGTCTGAGGCAGCATTTCTCCACCAACAACTCTGCTTCTGTCTGGAGGGGGCTTAGGCAAATTACCAACTACAAGCTCAAAGCCCCTCCCGCTGCGGACAACAAACAACTAGCAGAACAGCTAAACGGCTTTTATGCGAGGTTTGACGTCCCACCCTCCTCCATCACCACCATGGACATCACAACCAAACCCATCTCGGACCCCTCCTCCTCCCCCACTGCCCTCACTGTGTGGACTTCAGCTCTGCGTTCAACACCATCCTCCCTGCGCTGCTCCAGGACAAGCTCGCTCAGCTCAATGTGCCTGACTCCACCTGCAGGTCGATCACTGACTTCCTGACGGACCGGAGGCAGTGTGAGCGGCTGGGGAAGAATGTCTCGGACACTCGAACAATTAGCACAGGATCTCCACAGGGCTGTGTATTTCCCCCCCTGCTCTTCTCCCCGTACATCAATTGCTGCACCTCCAGCCACAACTCCGTCAAACTGGTCAAGTTTGCGGATGACACCACCCTCATTGAGCTCATGTCGGACGGGGATGAGTCTGTCTACAGGAGGGAGGTAGACCGGCTGGTGTCCTGGTGCAGCAGCAACAACCTGGAGCTCAACGCCCAGAAGACAGTGGAGATGATTGTGGACTTCAGGAAAGTCACAGCCCCCCTGCCCCCCCTCACCTTGACTGACTCCCCCATCACCACCGTGGACTCCTTCCGCTTCCTGGGCACCTGCATCACCCAGGACCTCAAGTGGGAGCCGACCATCAGCTTCCTCATCAAGAAAGCCAGCAGAGGATGTACTTCCTGCGGCAGCGGAGGAAAGCCAAGCTGCCGGTCCAGATGATGGTGCAGTTCTACATGGCCATCATTGAGTCCATCCTCACCTCCTCCATCACTGTGTGCTTCGCTGGGGCCACTGACAGGGACAGGCAGAGACTGCAACGCATTGTGCGCTCTGCTGAGAAGGTGATTGGCTGCAGTCTTCCATCTCTCCCGGACCTGTACGACTCCAGGACTCGGGGGCGAGCAGGCCGGATAGCAGCTGACACTACTCAACCTGGACATGGACTATTTCAGCCACTTCCCTCTGGCAGGAGGCTACGGTCCATCAGGACCAGAACCTCTCGTCACAAGAACAGTTTCTTCCCCTCTGCTGTTTGTCTCATAAACCTGCACTAAACAGGACACTTTATAACACTGGTCACCTTAATAACCCATGTTGCACTGTTGTTGTTTTGATGCCACTATTGTATATATTTCTACCTCTTGCATGCCCTTATTTGTATTTATTCAGTGTGGGTTTTTTTGTGTGTGTTGTTGTATGTGCACTTAATCACCGAAGTAAGTTCCTAGTCTGTGAGCTCTGCTCACGGACAATGGCAATAAAACTTCTTCTGATTCTGATTCTGATTCTGATCTTCTTTCCCCCATATATAACTCCATCCTCAGACACAAAACAAATAAAAGAAACAAAGAAACCAACAGAGCTAGTCAATAAGTGGGTAAGCACTCATTGAGAGTTGTATGAATATACAACTATTATGACACAGAATTCATTGCTCTGTATGGAGACGGGCACTCCTTCCCAGTAAAATCCTTTCAGCCGCTTCGTAGAAAATATATTGGTGAGTACTATCAGCCAGTACAGACCACTGGCTGCCATTTGAAGGACAGATCCTTGACTATAACTTCAGAGGACTTTGGTGGTAGTTTTACATTGTTCTGTTTCAGTCTAGAGCATGATGAGGGACACAATGGAAATGTATTGTATTGTAAACAGGCAACAGTTTTTGAGTACCATGTACAGTTAATCTAGTTTGTTATTCTGTCTCAGCTGGTTGAAGTACCAGAGTACCAAATAATTTGTGCTTAATCAAATTGTTGTTTTTATCTGGTGATGCATCCCATCACACAGTCTGGCGACCCCTCAAAAACTCACAGCACTCACGTTTCACAGCAAGAAGCTTACAGGTTCAATCCCCGGGTCGCTTGGCCCTTCTGTGGAGTTTGCATGTTCACCCTGTGTCTTGGTGGGCTTTCCAGTTCCCTTCTTCAACCCAAAACATCTTCTATAGGTCAAATGTAGTCCTGACCAAGCCTAGCAACAAGATCCCTGGGCGCGGCACTGTACGCCCATTGCTCCTGCCATGGTGGCATTGAGGGATGGGTCAAATGCAGAGGACAAATTTCCCCATGGGGACAATAAAGTGTACCCATACCCTTTACAGTTGCCAGCATGAGCAGATGTACACTATGTTATAAATATTGTGTGTAATAATCCTTGCATTTTCAATAACATGCTTGACAAAATAGGTAGTTACAATTATTGTAAAATTATTAAATTTGAGTTTGAGACCCCTGCTCTACAGTCTTCACGACACTGAATGAGATAGATTCAGCCAGTTGGCTGCCAGAAGTAAAACAACTAGCTTGCTGAATGTTCAACCAGCCCATGATATATTTTTTCCGTTTAATCTGAAACCAGTGTGGCTGTTGTGTTTGATTGTTGTGCTGCTTGTTTGTTGTTTTTGTATTGTTTGCTTGTTTTATGCTAGTTGTTGTGTTGTTTGGTTGTAGTTGTTTGGCTGTTGTGCTTGGTTGTTTTTTTGTTTGGTTCTTGTGCTGCTTAGCTGTTGTATTGTTTGGTTGTTGTTGTTTGACTGTTGTGTTTGGTCGTTGTGTTTCCTTGTTATATTTTCATTCTTGATGGGTTGCTATTGTTTGCTTGTTGTGGCTTGGTTGTAGTTATTTCATTGCTGTTGTACTAGTTTGTACCTTTTTAACAGATTTTTAACAGCATGTTAGATTAGTATTTTATATAAATGAAACAGTTTAAACTCTGGCCAATCAGATCAGGAGATGCGGAGCTGTTATGTGAGCTTGTTGGTTTAGAAAGGAGGAGGGACAGCGGTGAGACAGATGTGGATTGGGACGAATGGGAGCTGTACTCCGTATCGGCAAGGCAAGGCAAATTTATTTGTACAGCACAATTCATACACAAAGTCATTCAAAGTGTTTTATAGAACAAGAAAGGCTTTATAATAAAAATACAGTGGTCCCTCGTTTATCGCGGGGGTTGCGTTCTAAAAACCCGCAAAGCAGTCAGCTTTATTTTTTACAATTATTATATATATTTTAAGGCTGTAAAACCCTTCCCCACACTTTATACACTTTTCTCAGACAGGCATTAACATTTTCTCAGATTTCTCTCCTGTTTAAACACTCTCAAAGTTCAAACCTTCTAGATTATATCCCCCTCCCTCAATGTTCACTCTACATGTGTTGTTCACGTATGCCTCTGCTCCAGTGGTATCCGCAGAGGCGGCCTCTCCATGCAGAGAAACACTTTTGAGTCCAAAGCATTTCTGAAATTTGTCGGTGCAGAATGTTTCATCAACATTGTGTTTTTTTTCTGGGGGGGGGGGGGGGCTTTCAAATATACAGCACTTCAGAGTCATACTGCGAATTAACATTTACATAAATTTGACTGAATGCATTCTGTACTGTACAAGACACGCGGCATGAAGGAGAATGATTGACAATGGTCTACAGTCCCTTAGCCAATCAGGATGCAGAACACAATGCACGCTCATACGATGTAAAAACACATGCAAAATTGCACAAATAAAATCTGCGAGACCGCGATATAGCGAGGGACCACGGTACAAAACAAATTAAAAAACTAAACTAAAACAAAATAAAATTATATTTTAAAAAGAAGAGTGTAGTTGTATGCACAGCTTAACAGAACCATTGAGAACCACACTGCTAAAACAGAATCGCACGTGTATGATTTTAAATGCAATTAATTACAATTACATGGCTAGAATAATGCTCAGTTGCAGTTCTTAAAATCTACTCAGAAAGGTACAATTATGCCAAAAACCTACTCCATTACAGTAACATTTGTAATGAGTCACTATCTACCCCTGAATAATGATAAAATTACATTTACAGCTGAGTTCAGTCCTGTTTGTTCCTGTGTTCCAGCACATGTACAGTGATGAGAGCTGACAGCATGAGCAGCAGCCCCACAGAATACAGCAGAGTCTTCAGCAGGCACACACTTAAGCCAGGCACCTCCTCTGGGCCTGGGGATCACACAGAGACAGGTTAGACTACTTATTTTACTGAAACATCATCATTACTTTGAGAAATGACTTAAAATCTTGTCTATTTTTCCCTAGTGTTTTTGATTTTGGTGAAGTTAATAATAGGATTGTTAAGTGATAATGTCACTTCCAGGTTCAACTGGTTTAACAACTGAGTTCTAGCTTTGTTTTTCATCAAGAAAGAAATACTTACCTTTCAAAAATGTATGTTTAACCAAAAATACTTTCTCAGTTAAAAATCCTTCAGTTGTCTTGAAAACTGTTTTTTAATCTTTAACTTTGACTCACTTTGCTTTGCTCTAGCTCTGAGAATGTGCGCGAGAAAAGCACTACTGCGCATGATAAGCTAAACTGGCTGCCATTACCCGATTTGGCACCTTTGTACTTTTTAAATAACTGTGTTTATAATGTCTTCTGTCTGCTGTAGCACACAAGTATTGCTAAGATTAAATGTATTCCTGCCAAAGTTTAACAAGTTTAGCAAGAGTTTATTCTTAAAGATAAAAGCAAAAACAATCGTATTTGACCAGAATTATCAAAGTTAGCCTTTTTACTTATAAAGTCAGACTTAACTCAGCTCTGCTCCTTTTTCTCATGTTTATTAACAGTTTGAGTAAGTATTTATCAATAAAACAGTTTATATTCCAAGAGTAAATGTAATCAAACGAATCTCAAAAATGTGATTATTATTTTTATTATTATAGCAACTTCAGCGCTTGCGCCAATGTATCTGGGCATGCGCAGTTTGAAAAATGTTGCCAAATTGGGCAGTTAGACTGGCGACAGACTGACATGTTTGAACTCTAAGCCTCGGGTCCTACCTGTCTCACTGGTGATGCACATTGCATGTATGTCTTTGGTGTCAGTGGTCCAGCTGATGTGGTTGCTATGGTTACAGACGATTGACAGGTTGAACAGGTAAAGGTTCAGAGAGGAGGTTCCAAAGTGGGCATGTCCACAGTTGCCATGTCCAGAGGGAGTGTATCCAGGTGTTTGTGGATGGGGCTCCTCACAGCTGTGTGCGTCACAGGTGAAAGAACGACTGATGCTGTAGAGCTCAGTTGTGCAGCTCACAGTGAAGTTACAGGATTCTGAGCTGTTGGACACAGAGGCCAGGCTCAGCTTCAGCTCCACTGCAGACAATGGACCTGTGGAAACCACACAGACCACATTTCTATCTGTATTTGTGAGATTATTATTCATAGGTTGCAGGCAGATGATTCCTTCCTGATTTGAAGGATTTTGTGAGGACCTCCCCTAATTGCATTATCGCTATAGGCTTATTAAGTGTGTCACAGGTCCAGGTCCAAGGCGCATCAACTGATTTGTTTCAGTAATGTTTACAATTCCCTCTTTTTTTTTTTTTTTAGCAACAACACATCTCATGTTAGAAAAAGACACTAACATGTTTATAAGCAGAGATCTATGGTTATAACTGTGACATGAAGTGTACAAGGAAGATTGAGGTAAGACCCTATGCTAGGCTAAAATAGCATTAGGGAATAATATTGCCATGTTACTTACATATTTGATACTATTTGTGGTTAAATATGTGCTTTCAAAAAAGCGACTGTCTCTTGTATAATGAATAAGGAACAAAAAAAAAAAATTGTAATTGTGTCAAAAGTTTCTGGTTAGGGGTGACATAAAAATCCCATAATCATTGCCATGCCAAAGCTTTCAAAGTGGGAAGAAACTCTTAGGCCTGAAACCCATGAACAGACATGTGTTTGAACCCACCTTCAACTATGACCTCAAATTCAGAGAGTGTTTTATCGCTGTTTCGAGACACCATGGCTGAGTAGGTCCCACTGTCGCTGAGTTGGACATTTTTCAGAATCAGAGACAGATTTGTGGAGGAAAAAACAATTCTGTCTTTGTAATCCACATTTATGATGGTTCTATTTCCAAATGATCGTACAATGTTGTAACCGTTACTATGTCTCCACAGGAATATTTCAGTGCCTCCCGTATAATTGTCTGGGAATCCAGCTGTAGATCTTGGTTAATCTCAAGAAACAGTGTCTGTTGATTTAGACCTGGAAAAAAAAAAAAGTCCTACATTATGCAGAATTTACTTAAATGAACTTTAACTCATGTCAGAATGTTGTTACATCCTCAAACACATACCTGGAGTTGTGTTTTCTTTCATTCACACATGTTTATGTAATCTGGGTTTATTAGTCTCTTTACATCTCCAAAGCTCAAGTGGTAGTTTTCAAGTTAACAGCAATTCTAGGGCTGAAATTATCCATATGATTCTAGTGCAGGTGGATAGAGTTTAAAAACACAGTGGAGCTTTTCCTGTATGACATCACAAAGCAGAACAGAGTGTTGTCCATTTGAGAAAAGAACTCCTAAATATGCAGGGTTTGCATGTTAAACATGTGTGGAACAAAAAAAAATACTTCAGGTATGTTTGTGATGAGGAAACAACAATATATCATAGATAAAAACATAGTTATATACACCCTTTGAGTTAAGACTTTTTGGAAATGCAATTCTGGCAGTAACAACCATCTCCATCTCAGAATGTTATGTAACATAATTATTTATTTTAAAAGACAGGTTCAGAGACTGTAGCTGTGGAGAACAAATTTTTTTTTTTTATATCTTTCAGCATTTTATTGTGCTTTCAATGGAAAAGACGAGGACTGTCTGGCAACAATGTAAATGCCTAAAAAGTTGTTATATTATAGGGCAGAGGTTGGCAACCTGTAGCTTATACTGTGGTTCTGCATGGCCTGGGAAAATAAATTATAAGTATTTAATTGGAGTGTATTTTATTTGTGTTAAGTCATTCATTAAGATTTCAGAACACCTATTCACGGACTTTAAAAACAAGAGTGAAATTGTGCAGAAAATCAGATGCGTATGTGAGCAGCTATTCTTCACAATAAGCTATATTAAAAACACACACTGCTCAAGCCTTCCAGACGAGAGCTTACAGTCCTGCATAAAGATGAAAGTGACTTTGTACAGCCCCGATTTGCAAACGCTGTGTGGAGAGGTTCGGGACCAGAAATCCCATTAACCAGTTAAATTAAATATTTATGCAGATATTTTACTTTTTTTTTTTTTTTACTATTTAGTGACATGGCGTATACAATATATACAGTGTAAGCTTCATTTTAGATGCCAAAAAGTATTTGCAGCTCCCATAGAATCCAGTCCATGGAAACCAGGTCCAAATGGCTCTTTGGGTGTTAAAGATTGCCGACCCCTGTTTTAGGAGCACACAAACTGCATATATTGTAGAAGCAGCTCTTGTTAACTTTACCGTCACAGCAAAACTCTGGTCTCTGAAAGTTGTGAAAAGTGCTTATAAACTCATCGTCGTGAATAATAAGGATGCTCGGAATGCATAAGGTAAGTGAGGATTAACTGGACCACTACAAACTATTTAAAATGAACTAGTTCTCTTTTTCAAGTCTTTAAGACATTAAAATCAGGACCTTCAGCACTTTTCAGGATAAAAGAAGGACAAAAAGCAAGTTCATAAATTATTGAAATAATCGTCTACTAATTTAATGATCAAATAATCAGCATTTAAAGCATACATAGTCTAAATCAGGGGTCACCAACCCTATGCACCAGGTCACTCGCAAGGCCTACATGAGGCGCCCGCAGGCCGCTTCTAAAAATAGCACAACTCACTAATGAGCTGCATCTAAAATTGTATTTTATTCTGTTGCTATTTTTTTTTTAATTACCCTTACATTTATATAGATTTAAAAATGACAACATCTTAAAAATATATTCATTATACATGAAGTTTAGAAAAGTTAAGGTGAACTCTGACCTCCTCAGGTCAAAGGTCAGTATTGTGCGCGTGACAAAACCAGTGCTCCGCTCGCGAGCGCTGTGAAGATTAGCTCTGAATGTAGTTTCACGACTGTAAAATAAACCTGCGTGTGTCTCATCTGCGGCGCGACTGTGGCGATGGCAAAGCGGCACAATGTGGAGGGACATTTCACTACGTGTCACAAAAGTTACTGCGCTAACTACCACCAGGACGTAAACTACCACCAGGACGTAAACTACCACCAGGACGTAAACTACAGCAGGAAAGGCACGTGAGCTACAGGCAGCTTCAGGTAAACAACATTTTTTTTTTTTCACGAGACCAGAGAAAAGAAAAAAAAAATCATAAAAAGCAACAGAGATTTATTTAAAAATATGTTGATTTTTCTTTAACATTACATAATTGATAACTTTTTGAAACATGGTGCAAAAAAGTGATCATCTGAAAATTTAACCAGTACTGAGATTTATAAAGTTAAAGTGCTGAATAATGATATCTGTTTCCCACCTTGCTGTCATTGTTGATTGTGAGAAATCATGAACGTGATCAGTGTTTTCAGAGATGATTATCATTAATTATTATTAATAATGTGTAACTAAGGGCAAACTGAGCATATTTGTCATTTCAGAAGAGCGAATCAAACTGGTCGCCCTTCGTATGACTCAGTACCCATGAAGTAGCCCTCGGTTTCAAAAAGGTTGGTGACCCCTGCTCTAAAACATTCCTTGTACCAGGTTTTATGACTAAGACAGAGCAGTAATAATACCAAAATGTGTAAAGTGTAAATATTCTCTTTAAAAATCATCTCAAAAATAATTTATTAAATGGTTCAATGAAACTAGAGTTAATGTAGTTTTTATTGATTTAAGAGCTCTGTACATTTGTATTGTCCCTTAAAGGTCCGACAAGCCTCTCAAAGTCATTACTCATTCCCTCCACACTCAACTAGTGTTTATAATACTAGAATATAGATAGAAGATGTATAGAGCAACTCATTTCATTAAAATTAAAAGGTTCTATCAGACATTTTTGTCGAGTGAGTTATTCATTACTCTACCAGTCAAGTTTGGATGCACCTTCTCTTTCAGTGTCTTTTTTCTTTGTTTCCTATTTTCTATATTTTATATACATACGGACGACAATAAACTTCTCGATGAAACTTCCTGAAATGGTTTTCATTTCACAGTTGTGCTTTGTCAGGGTCAAGAAATGCTAAAAGGCTTCAGAGGGGGAAAATAAATAAAAAAAATTTAAAACTAGTGTTGAGTTATTTTTATTTATTTTTTTATTTTTTGTTTACTATATGCCATTTGTGTCATTCAGAGTTCTGATGCCTTCAGTGAGAATCTACAGTGTAAATAATGATAAATAAATTTAAAAAAAGATAAATAAATAAGAATAAATAAAATAAATAAAAAAGAAACATGAAAAAGTGCACCAAAACTTTTGACTGGTGTAGATGAAAATATACAGAACTCATCCCATTAGAATAATAAGGCTCTATTGAACGTTTTGTTGGAATTTTATTCATATATTCTTGTTCCTAAAAATATTCTGTAAGCTTTATGAACATTTTGTAGGGTTAGATACATTTTCTCAGGTTTTCAATAATTAAAAAAAAACATTTTCCCCGTTTCATTGTGCTCTATGAGTGGTCAGAACTTTCAGCTTCAATATCTCAGAATGCAGATTGAATCTTATAATTCCAAGGGGACAAAATGTGTTGCAAAGTGATTAGATATTATGAAAAAATATACTGTCATTTAAGTCCTACCTTCAGAACTTGTCCACAGCAGCAGTCCCACAGCCAAACACAATAACATTTCCATTTCCCTAGACAGACGTAACACTGTAACTATAAAACTACATTGTTCTTGTAAGTGAGGGCCAATCACTTTCACTTCTGATCTTGACTCTGCAGCCGCTTTTCAAACTACATCTGACCTATGGATATTTAGTCTTAAATGCATTAGATGAACAGTGAGAGGAAGTCCGAAGAGCTAGCTTTAGTTTCAGATCAAAGAGGGGTTAACCGCTCAGCTAAAGACAGCCAACCGCCACAGAGTCAGGGCATCTACATGCCTTTATTTTTAATTGAATATGGTCTTTTTTTAAGATGGTGTACAATTCAATGTATAAAAGGCCTTCTTGGAGCACATGTTGTATCTTCTGGCATTTGAGTGATGCATTAGCACGTTGCACCACACATCCAATCACTAAATCTCCTATGCACTAACTTTACTGGTGAAGGGTCAGAAATCTTCTTCCATGGAGATTTTATTTTTTTGGCCAGAAAATTACAAGAAGAATTACATTAATATATCTCCACAGAGACAAGCATGAGATGCCACCAGCCAAAGCATTTTTAAACAATAAAAACTGCAGCTGAATAAATGCAAGATAGATGAGCAATAACATCTCCACGGAGATAAGCAGTTGGCGGACGCTCCACCAGAAACCTGACATATTACACATATTTGTGACATGATTTAATATTGTCTACATTGTGTAGCTTCATGTTATCTAGTTCAGCTCTACAGGAGGATACAGGTAAGATGAATTTATTTAATTGTATTTATTTATTTATTTCAGGGACAGTGCATCTTAATCGACATTTTTGTAAATATGCCAGAATTAGCCAAAGGGCTATTTTTCATCTGTAGACCCTTGACAGCAAATACTGTATAAATGATTTGTGGATGGTAGATATTCATTTGCTGCAAAACTTTTCCTCAAATAAGTGGCTAACCAACCAACTTTGTCAACCCACCCATCAACCAACATGAAAACAACAACCAACTGAAATGGAACTAAAACACCTAAACCAATACTAAACTGAGTAAAACTACAGGAATTAGTCTGTGTAATTCCCCAATCATTCAGGTATGATTCATATTAAAAGTCAAATATAAAATCTGTCAATTGGACAGAAAGTTGTACGACTGAAGACGTTTCGCTGCTCATCCAAGCCGCTTCTTCAGTTCTGGTCAGATCACTGGTGGACACTGCCTTATATCTATCTGAAGGGGGGGGGCAACTAAACTGAAACTAAAAGCACCTCCTGTTTACAGTTTCTGTTTGTAGGCTAGGTCTACACAGAGCACACTTAGTGTAGCTCAATAGACCTAGCCTACAAACAGAAACTGTAAACAATAGTTGTAATAGTAGTAATATTGTTTTTAGTTTTCAGTGTAGTTAGCTGATGATTGATTAGCCAATCAAGGACACGCATGGTCCTTAAGTATCAAAACAAATATGGCTGCTCACAAGGAAAAAAATATCACAGGGGACTGAGAAAAGTTTGATCTTTTTCAAATTGATAAGTGACCAATGAGCTCCTTTGTTTCACATGTGTTACTGAAATAAATACATTTGACTTAATTACTGTCTGAAGCTGGCTCGAGGTATGATAGAGGGAGTGGTGACCAGACTGATATTCCTCTGTAAAGAATATAGAGAGAGATTCTGGACTTGCCAGGTTATGTCATATCAGTCCTGTTTGTCCTGTGTTCCAGCACATGTACAGTAATGAGAGCTGACAGCATGAGCAGCAGCCCAACAGAATACAACAGAGGCAGGCACACGCTCAACCAAAGCACATCCTCTGGGCCTGGAATAAAAACAGAAATACAATGTACATTTCTTTCATAAAGTCTATGTTCTTGACATCAATGGTTCCAAATTCAAATAGAAATTGTTGCAAGAAGAAAATGTTCTATCTATGGGACAGGCTAGAAATCTAGGGGTTATAATGGACTCAGATTTGAAAAAAACAGCCACATGAAATCAATAACATCTGCAGATTTTTACCATCTAAAAACATTGCAAAAACTGGTAAGTACAAGCACAAGACCTAGCATCATATGAACCATCTCACACTCTGAGGGCATCAGGGACCGGCCTCCTGCTGGTGCCCAGAGTCAGGACTAAACATGAGGAATCAGCATTCAGTTTTATGCGGGAATATTCTCCAAGGAGAATTTTTATGCCATTCTACGAATGTTCTCTGGAACATTCATAGAAAAGCAGTGACATTTCCCAGGAGAAAAGTGGTGTGCACAACTTTAGGCTGAGTCTAAGCTAAGCCTCTAAACATCTCCTGCTTTCAAATATCAGTTTGTTCACTCAAGATAATAAAGTTGTTCACTCTCAGTTTTAAAGTGCTACGTGCTGTCTTCCACTTTTATCTTCATTGCAGACTTGGCAAGAGTTTTGTGTTTCTGTTAAATTCTTAACTTCAGGATCTGAAAATTCATATTACAACAATAAACTACCTTATCTATTGCTTTGCGTTCAGTATCTCATTTGCAGTCACCTTGGACCGACAACATATTTAGCTAATGTTCCTTTGTTATCTTCAGCCATCTGGATTCCATTGTCTTTTAATGTTACATTTTTCAAAACCAGTGACAAGTTACTCTGAAAAAACTCCACTTGTTTTTTATAGTTTTGCCCAATAGAAACCACATGTGCAAAAACTGAAAATGCTACTGCCATTACATTTCCACTCACACAGATCTGTATATTTTAGCCCCATCTCCCCTGGGCCTTCCAATAAAAGGTTATGGTTGATCAGAATAAACAGCTGTTTTCTTGGAACAGAAATATATTGAAACAAGAAATGTACCATTTTAAATTAAAGTAAGTAACTTTCTGAAGGTACATGATTCTATGGAAATAGAAATTTAAAATCATACTTCGGAACATTCTCCATGGAGACGAGTTTTATGCCATACTGTGGAATATTACATCCAAAGGAACAACATTTCCATGGAAATAAGCAGGCCAAATAAGAGTTAAGTTTATGGAGATACAAGCCTGGATTTTTTTCATAAGGCTTTCCTGTCAGCACTGTGGTGATTGCAGGTGAAAATAGTTTGCGTATTCGGACTTATGAGTGTCGTAGCTTTCATTTGATGTGTAGATTTTGAAGTTTGCGTGGGGTGACGCAGAAGTACATGTACATTACTGTAGAGTTGAAAAGTAGGGAATATGCAGCCAGCACAATGGGAGACCGCTGGGAATACCAGTTACCATAGTGGGCCAGCAGTGGATCTAGTAGAAACTCTTGCTGTGTGCCTTGGGCAAAAGTGAATGTGACAACCATAGACTGGATTATGCATCTGTAATCCGACATGTTCACAGCATAAACAAGCAATAAATTATGCATCAATTCATCTACATTCTCAGTGCAGGAGGTGGGGGACAGGAGGGTCCTGGCTAAGGTCATCTCAATGCTGGACCATGAGTCTCACCCCCTGCAGGACGCTCTGTGTGCCCCTGTAGAGCAGCTTCAGTGACAGACTGATTCACCCTTGCTGTGTGAAGGAGAGGTTCCGCAGGTCTTTCCTTCCTGCTGCTGTCAGACTGTATAATGAACACTGTTAATACTGAACATGTGTCATTCACCTATGTGCAATACTCACTTTACAAGTCACTTTACAGAGATGTATATTTATATATATATATTAGAGTTTATTCTTGAGTCTATTTCTTCAATTATTTCTAGCTATTTATCTATTATCTTGTTTTATTTTATTTTTTTTTGTGCATGTACGATTTTCCTTCTGTCCTCTATGTGTGCGGTGCAATGCTGGAATTTCCCCACTGTGGGACTAATAAAGGCATATCTTATCTTATCTTATCTATCCATACCTCCATTGAAGTCCCAAGAAAAACTAAAACCAACCATAGAAGGTGTTTTGTGCATTAGGTCTCAGGTCTACCACCACTTCTGAAGTTTGAATCACTAAAACAGACACTTCCCTTCTGATATATAGAGTACACATGATAAATGTGTGTAAAAGATAAGAATGTCGTAACGGCGGGGGAACGGACCAACACGCCAGACTCGGGGCAAGTTTACAGTGTTTATTTACAAAAAGGTGAAACACAAAGTGCAATAATGACGGTTGAGTCCCTCTCGTGGAGTAGCAAGCAGAGTGAAAGCCAGGATCCGGTGACACGAGGTGAACGGGTGAAGCGAGTCTACAATACCGGAGCCGAGAGCAGGGTCCAGGACGGAGCAGAGACAAGGGAGCTGGGTGCGCAGGAAGCAGGAGTCTGGAAAGGCAAAAATCCAAATGAGTACGGGAGGAAACAAGCAACAGGCAAAAACTGAGCAGAGCTAGAGCATTCACTGGAGACATGCGGACGATCTGTCTCCGAATCTCTGAAGCTCATCTCCTTTATCCACGGCAGGTGGTGGTGATCAGGTTGATGGGCAGCAGGTGCGCGTGGGAGAGCCAGGGGCTCTGCCCAGCTCCGGAGTAAGGCAGGTGAGGGAGGGGGGAGGAGAGCACAGGACACACATAGGAGCACAGGAACAGGCGGATCATGACAGAGAGCAAATTTGCACAAGCAGCTAACCACCAGAGCAAATCACTTGCTATAACAAATCTGTTATTAGATGTAGTTTTTAGTTTTTTAGCTAAAGATCACTAGCTTACATCATGTTCATTTGAAACTGCAGGATTGAGCTAAGACAACTTAAAGGGCCCATTTTATCATATGTATGTTATAATGTAGTTTCCTTATCACAAACATACCTGGAGTTGTGTTTTGTTTCATTCACACATGTTTAACACACAAACCCTGTATATTTAGGTCGAGTTCTTCTCTCAAACAGAAAACACTGTTTTCCACTTTGTGATGTCATGTGGTAATGCAGGCGGTGCTCCACTGCCTTTTTATACTCTATACACCTTCACCAGAATAATTTGGATAATTTCTGCCCTGCTGACTTGAAAACTACCACTTCATGACATCACAAGGTGGAACAGAGCATTTTGAGCTTTGGCGATGTAGACAGACTAATAATAAAGGGTTGCTCAAATGTGTGAATGAAATAAAAAACAACTCCAGGTATGTTTTTAAGGAGGTAACAACATGATTTAAAGCTCACAAGAGGCAATTTTCCATATAATATATGACTAATATATGACTTTCAATAATAGAAACAATGATCCACACTTACCCAGCCCATAATGTGAAGTAACTCTGAAAACAGTTTAAATGAGCACAAAACGTTTTTAAGCTATAGTGCACCCAGTGATATATATATTTTATATATATATATATATATATATATATATATATATATATATATATATATATATATATATATATATATATATATATATATATATATATATATATATATATATATATATATATATATATATGTGTATATATATGGGCTATGTGTATATATATATATATATATATATATATATATATATATATATATATATATATATATATATATACACACACATATACATATATATACATACACACATAGTTTAAAGAGAGATTATTATTTCTATTGAGTATTAATTCGCCCATAACATATTTAAATCACCATGTTACCCTGTTTTGAAAATGCTATCTTCACAGAAAACAATGTATTAAAATGTTTCATTTCAGTTTACTTTTTGCGCTCTGAGTCCCAGCTCCCCGCTCTCTGTGCTAAGTCACTCCCATTTAAGAGTACTATCACAACACAATCAGTGTACATCCCACTAAGGGAACTTGCAGGTGAGTGAACTTGTAATGTATTGTTTTGTATCCTGCTCTTGTATATTTATGAGACATGGCTGTGCAGGAGCATGGGTGATATAGGCTTGTGGGCAGAGCATTGGACAAGGATCATAGGGAGGGTTCAAACAGGCCCGAGGAGAGATCACAAAATTAGTGAAACATGCATTGCTGAAATATAAAACCTCTTCAGACATGTTTTTGATGAGGAAACATTATAACAGGATAGAAAGCTCCAAAAAGTCCAATTTGCATAAACCCCCTCTTTAACTAACCACTTTTGCATTTGCTCCTCCATCCCAGTATTTTGTTGTGACAGTGGTAATAAAAAAATACTGTAAAAAAATAAAAATGAAACATTGCAGTACATAAAGCCTACCTCTCCTTCTAATGGTGCACTCTTGTGGAATGTCTATATTGGTCTAGCTGACATGGTTACTATGGTTACCAATAACTGACAGGTCGGACAGGTAAAGGTATAGAGAGGAGGCGAGTTCGGAGTGTGCGTGTCCAGGTGTTTGTGGGCGGGACTCCTTACAGCTGTGTGTGTCACAGGTGAAAGAGCGGCTGATGCTGTAGAGCTGTATTGTGCAGCTCGCAGTGAAGTTACAGGACTCTGAGCTATTGGACACAGAGGCCAGGCTCAGGTTTAATTCACTTGCTGGGGCTGTGGAGACAGGAAGTGATGTCAGAGCAACAAAACAGACCAAAATGGGAAGTGATGGTACAGAGATGATTCCATGTTGATGCTCAAAATAAAGGAGGTAAAAAATGAACCCCAGTCTACATAACTCTGTGCACATCCCTCCATGGTCTAGTCTAATAAGTGACACACAGACCTGGGTTTTGACTGTGGATTTCATGTACAAGTATATTTTATAGCTCCTTCTCCAGCTCAATATCAGAAATTTAAGAATACTCTGTGAACACTGATACATAACAAATGTATCTCCACAAACCTGACTCTTACTTACACCTTACTATGCTTGGAAGAGCGCCTTCTTCTGCTTGTTTCCCTGGAAATGTTGTTCCTTTGACTATAATCCACAGTACGTCATAAAACCATAGACTGCATATAGAAGTTTACTGAGGGAGTGTGATTTCACCCATAGCGTTCAGCTCCAGTCAAAATATGCCAATAGAGGCTCATGATTTTAGTGGCTAATTTTGAGCCAAGCTCTATAATTGGAAATCTGAGGGTGCAAACAAAGAGCCAGGATGCACCACTAATTTGGTATAGCGGCAGGTAAGCCAACCTTATGAAATGTAGACCCCTGGTTGTTTTGTTATTAATGTTTATATTTTGATTTAAAGACAAAAGATTGATATAAACATTTTTTTCAATTGGAGCCAGAGTTGATGGAGCCATGCAGAATCGCACCCATGCTTGCTGCTTCAGGAATGTGGCAGCTAGCATTCTAGTTATATCTATCTACAGTATATATAGTCTGTGTATAACTTATCTATCTCCATTAAGTATGGTTTTAAACTTTCTGCTTACATGGAACCATGCAGGTGATGTCTGTGCCACCTCCACAGAGTTACATAATATTGCTTTAATATTAGAATGTGTGTCAAACTCTCCTTGGACTGATAGACAGAACTGATACTTGTGCTCTACAGCTGCCAAAAAAGAATCCACTGTGCTCCCACTTTAGGTTCTTTAGAGTCAGAGAGGAGTTCTGTGGATGTAACGCACACCACTCACTTTCAAAGGATACCAGACCACCTTCTCCCGATGACGCTAAGATCTGACCCTCAAACTCCCACAGCAGAAAGTTTAAACCCGACGGGGCATCAAGGATAACCAGCGGGGCATCATTTTCTATCTGCACAAACAGCCTTGTGGTCTCAGAGCCTGTAAACCTCATTATATGTGGAATGCAATGGTTATATACAGTATACTATGCAAGTGGAGGTTGTTTACTTGCTCTTATTTAGCAGCAACAGAAAGTAAGCCGGGGAAAAAAAGCTGATTTAGAAACTGGCATGCTAACTGATCAGTGGTGTAGTTAGCTCCGTCACACTAATTAATATATGGACTGATCATTCTGTATATGATAGAAAGAACAATCATTTATCAGGTTCAATAATTAACATGTATTTTTGCACTTGTATGGAATCTTTTCTTATTTTTTGTAGTATATAGAATGAAGCAAAATGCAATTTAATTCGATGGCAAGTTTATATGTACAGTACAATTTCTTACACAAAGTAATTCAAAGTGCTTTATAGAATAAGAATAAGATAGACATTAAAATCAAAGTACAACAAATCAAAACATAAATAATCATCATAAAATTAACATTAAAAGAGAAGTGCAGAATAAAAACCTTTCAGTCATATGGACAGCTAAACAACTGTTTGGAGCCTGGATTTAAATATTGTCAAAGTAGAGGCCTGTCACATCTTCAGGGAGACTGTTCCAGGTTTTAGCTGTATAAAACTGAAACGCTGATTCCCCAAATTTAATCTTGACTCTGGGCACCAGCAGGAGGCCGGTTCCATAAGTTCTCAGACTGCAAGAGGATCCCATGATCGACAGTGTCAAAAGCAGAACTCAGATCTAACAGGATCCAGACAAGTCTTCTTGATAAGAACAGTCTCAGTGCTGTGGTGGGGCCTAAAGTCTGACTAGAAAACATCAAAGGAGTTGTTTATTTGGAGAAAGTTAGTAAGCTGTTGGTAAACAACTTTTTCAAGGACTTTGCCTAAAAACAGCAGATTTGAGATCTACTTGTTCAGTACTGTGGCATCTGCTCTTCTTTAGGGGAGGCTTGGTAATCGAAGTTTTCAAAGCAAAGTGACATGTAAACTATGCAAGCAAGTGGTTCTAGCAAACAGTTGAGCACAGACATTACAAATCTAGTAGATAACATATGGAGGCAACATGTAGATGAACTCAGACTGATGACGATCAGTCACTTTTGTCAGTTACAGGGTCAAAGAGACTTAGTTGTAAGTGACTAGGTGGCTGCAGATTTGTTATTTGCATTGTGGAATTGATGGTATTTTTGAAGCTCTGAATCTTGTCATTAAAGAATACCACAAACTCTCTAGTTCTACAGGCAGTGGAGCTGGAGGGTTTGTTAATCTGTTTACTGTTACAAACAGGACACAAGAGTTGTTATTGCAACTTTCAATAATGTCCAAAATAGACATTTCCCTTGTTATACATAAACTGTGGTTGTACATGTACATTTTTTCTCTGTAAATCTCATCATGAACCTGGAGCTTTGTCTTGCGTCTTTACCGGCACTCTCTTTTCTGTGCCCTGACCGAGTCATTTTTCCTCCACAGCGCTTTCCTCTTATCTTTAACCATCATATGGGCAATGGTATCCAGACAAAAAATAGCATACACACCACTTTACAATTAGGTACAATTACGCAGACTACTCATCTCAAACATCTATAATAATTTAATGTTTTCAGTTAGCCTTCTTTTCTGAGTTTCCTTAATCAATGTCTGTGTAAACCCTCAGTCATCCTGGTCTGATCCATTGTCAGAGATGAAGTTCAAATCTGTCAACTGGACAAATCGTTGTGGGAGTGAAGATGTTTTGCTCATCCAAGCCACTTCTTCAGTTCTGCTCAGATTGCCGGTGGACACTGCCTTATATCTATCTGCAGGGAGGGGCTCATTGCATTGAAACTGGGGCTCAAGTGGTTCCCACAAACACACAGGGAAAGTGAAGGAGGAACAACATGTGGAGAGAGCCTTCTCTGCTTGTGGATATCCAAAAGGGGCCTTCAATAGATCTAATAGAACTAAAAACAGGACAAGAGGGAATCTGGACCTACAAGGATAGGCGTAACTATTCCTTACATAGCGGATGTGTCTTAAAAAAACTTCAGAGAATTTTCAGACAGTTTGAGATTCGGTCTATTTCAAACCTACAAAGACAGAAACTGGTTCACCCAAAGAACACCAGAAATCTGACCAGAACCAAAGAAATGGCTTGGATGAGCAGCAAAACGTCTTCACACCTACAACGATTTGTCCAGTTGACAGATTTAAATTTCATCTTTTGCTGTTCATTAATCAATGCAATTCTTATTCTATTGCTATGGGAAGGTGAAAGTTATACTCAAACAACTCAACTACAACTGCTATTCTTCTGCCACTAAAGGGCTTAGTAAGAATCATACAAGAAAAGGGCGGGGCTTAGCGTGAATTGTGTGTAAGAGAAAAGGGGCGGGGCTTCGCGTGGCACAACTGTCAAGGAGAAAGACTTAGCATGAATGATGTCAGAGAAAAAGGTTAGCAGGAGTCACATGACTGTCGCACAGAAAAGGAGTGGGCCCTAGTGTGTTCAAAACAATAATAACAGACAAATTTAGGCTAGACTTTGACTTTAGCCTATCATATAGGATCCAGCACTTTAGTCTGTGATTGTGTGTGATTGGTGTTGCAATAAACACAGCTAAAAAAAATAGATTAAAATAAAAGCATATTTTGACAGATGTATAATATGGCAGTGGTTCATTGAGCTGATGCAGTCTATGTAAGCCAATTTTAGCTTAATAGCTACTTAATGGCAATAAAGAGGGAGCTGTTAAAAAAACTAAATTCTGAGTCTTCTATGAACAAGTGATTGAGAACCATCTGAAGAAGAATTGTTGCATTGAGCAAGTATCCTTCAGATTGTGATGACTTAAGATAGAGTGTGATAACCATGCCATAGCCAGTTCAAGTTACTTGTTTTGATTAAGATGTGTTGCTTTCACACCAGATGTTTATGTTTTAGTTTTAAATGTTTATGTTTTTAAGTAATATTAAAGGAAATGTTGCCTTGAATTGTCTGCGTCTTTGCCTTCTACTTGTCTGGTTGAAAAAGTCACACACACTATGACTGCTGTTTCCATTGTGGCTTTCAGAAACCTGCTGTTTTTCATTACCAGTGGAAAACACAAAAAGGGAATGGTAAAAAATTATCACCTATCTACATTCATACACAAGTCCTGGTGGAAAAGTCCAATCGACCAAAATAGACCTCAACATTCTCCATAAAGTGCCGACCAGTGCTTTATAGTTGCTGACCTTCCTCTCAAATTGTAAAAAAAAAAAATCTAAACGCCCTCAGATAATGTTGTGGTTTTACAAAGCCCATTTGTCTGCACATTGTTGCACTAATAAGTCATGTGTGTTGTAATAATTAAGCAATAGCTGTACTGAATTGTATTAGTGTAATACATTTATTTATGTATTTATTTTTGTGTCTGGCATTTCTGAAAATGCTTTGTTCATGGCTTTTCTCTTAAATGGCAAGAGATAGGGACAAGATCTCTCAAGATAAAATTTGCAACAAGATTGGGCACACATGTGAAAAATTTAATAAAAAAAGCACTGGTGAGTTGGCAGGGCAAGGCAAGTTTATTTGTATAGCACAACTCGTACACAAGCTAATTCAAAGTGCTTTACAGATTAAGAAAGACATTAAAATCACAATACAACAAATCAAAACATAAATAATCACAAATAATCATCATAAGATTAATATTAAAACGCAGAATAAAAACCTTTCAGTGATATGCACAGCTAAAAAGAGGCCTGTCTCACGTCTTCAGGAAGATTGTTCCGGGTTTTAACTGCATGAAACTGAAATGCTGGTAACACTTTAAAATACAGTCCGGGACTTACTGGGGGACTTACCGGTACTTACAGTGGTACTAACATGGGGACTTACCGGTACTTACAGTGGTACTTAACCCTTGTACTTACCCGGGGACTTATCACTTCTGGTACCAGTATACGTACCATTGTAAGTACCACAAACTACCACTATTAGTTATACAGTATGTATCAGTAAGTATCAGTACAAGTACCAGCCAAGGTACTGCTATGTACCAGTATAAGTATCACCAGAAGTACCAGAAGTATCACCAGAAGTACCATAGTAACTACCACTGTAAGTACCAGTAAGTCCCTGGGTAAGTACCACTGTAAGTACCACTGTAAGTACCGGTAAGTCCCCGGGTAAGTACCACTTACCCGGGGACTGTATTTTAAAGTGTTACCGAAATGCGGTTCCCCCATGTTTAGTCTTGACTCTGGGCACCAGCAGGAGGCCGGTCCCTGAAGTCCTCAGAGTGTGAGATGGTTCATATGGCACTAACATGTCGGAGATGTACTTTGGTGCTAGGCCATGGAGAGACTTGTAGACAAGGAGAGCTGCTTTAAAGTTTTTGTTCTCTGAGCCACAGGAGCCAGTGCAGAGACCTGAGCACAGGACTTTTGTGCTCGTACTTCCTGGCTCTAGTCAGGACCTGAGCAACAGCGTTCTGGAGTCTCCTGAGAAGTCACAGTTAAAAAAAAAAAAAGATTAATTAAAAATGTGTGGCCATAAGTGTGAAAGCAATTGCAACATTTATTTATTATAAATCTTGTCAAAATCTCATTTAATATATTTTTAATATTACATTTTGAAATCATAATGAAGGGTATTTGTTTTTCAATCATCCTCCACCCTACCCAGACAGTCTTTTAGTTACCCTCTAAATTGAGTAATTGACATATTTGGGGTTAGTCTATCTGTTTAAAGCAGACATATTGTGCTTGTGTCTGCTATATAGTTATATAGACACCAAAGGATCATTTGTTTTATATTTTGGAAATTTAAGTCACAAATATTCATCTAAAACAACTTAATAAACAAGTCTACTGACTTCCACATTAAACTGCGGTGCCCAAATGAGAGCTGACGTCACTGTACCCACAAAGAGCTGTGAAGTTGTTGGCCAGCTATCCATAGGAGTATGGATAGCTGTAGATCATGTTAGCTAACAATGGATTTTTTTTTTCTTTTGTACTAAAATGCCTGCCGAATCCTAAATCGCTGAATCACTGATTAAGAAATTTTTATTGAAGAACTGAGAAAGTACAGAGCAGTGGGCCTATGCCACTGGTGATGAAAACATGGATTGATCGTTAATATGGTGTCTTGAAAGTGATCAAACGTGCAAGAATCACTCCAAACACAATTTCAAGAAGGTAAATGAGAAGGAAACAACTATAATATGGTTAAAAGCTCTGCAAAGTCGATTTACATGCATGCATTCTTTAAAGGATACATAAACTGTGCCAACTGTGCTGCTTTAATATGTGTTTTTTACACAAAGATATACTGTACTGCAACAAGTAGAATTTGACGTTTTCTGAATACAATACTCTGGTTGGCCCATTTAACGGAATATGTTACCAAACACTGTTTTATGGTATTCAGTAAGCCTATTCTCTAACTATTCTCCCAACACTTTTCATTGCCCCCCTCTGAGGAAGCATGACTACTTAAACTTCTCCTTTAAGAATGCGTCCCTTCAAAGCTGGCCCACCGCAGCAGTCCCAGGATAAAGAGCAGAGGCAGGGGTCATGAAAATCGAACTATAAGCTATGAACACTCAACCACACACTGGCCCCTCACACTGAAATAGATATCTTCAGGCGCACAAATAAACTCTCGTTTTGAGAGGACAGGAAGTTTAACAGAACGCATCACAAAAGCTTCAAAGGCCACAGCAGCAGCAGCCACAGGTTCTTTTCATTTGCCCCCCTCTGAGGAAGCATGACTACTTAAACTTCTCCTTTAAGAACTGGCCCACTGTAGCAGTCCCAGGATAAAGAGCAGAGGCAGGGTCATGATAATTGAACTATAAGCTAATGAACACACAACCACACACTGGCCCCTCACACATATATTCAGGCGCAGAAATAAACTCTTGTTTTGAGGGGACAGGAAGTTTAAACAGAACGCATCACAAAGCCACAGTAGCAGCCATAGGTTCTCTCTTTAGAGCTTTTAACTATGTTGTTGTTGTTTCCCCACTCACCATTTACCCTGTCAGACTTCTATGTGGAGCGATTTGTGCGTTTTTCAGCAATTTTTTAACTCCTATATTCAAGACATCATTGCTCCAGTCAACCTCCCTTTTACTTAGCTTGTTCTCCAGTTTTATTGTCTTAATCTGTGATATGCAATGTGATATGGCAACTTTGGCACACGTTTTAAAAAATCCACTAATTGCTAGAGTGATGTGCAGCTATTAGTAGGATGTGTCTACAACTTTGTGCACATTATTACAACAAAGAGTTGCAGACATCAGCGGACTTGTTTCTTTTATTAAGTCCTTTTAGATCAATTTTATGATTTAAAATGTCCAAATTGAATCATAATGATTCAGGTGTCTATAGAGTACTATAGAGTAGACACAAGCAGAATACAGGGGTATTACATGAAGCCAAGCCTGGCTTATATTGGCAATCCAGACTTGTCAAGTCTTCTTTTCTATTCCATCAACGTAATCAGATTGGGACCAGGCTCACTGTCAAGATTATTTAGCTTTGTCTTCAAGAATGAGAACTTTGAAACACTTTGATCAAAATATTATTCATCCCGATTTTCACTGGACATCCTGTCCTGAAAAAAGATGTTCAAATGGCAACCACAAAGTGGTTGCCATTTGAATGAGACAATAAACATAATTCCATATTAATTTTTATAAATCAGGGAGCTAACTACATTTACATTTACAAATGCCACCGCTACAACCAGCATCATCTGAATTGTGTTACTTTTGGTATAACATACATTTTTTGTGAAGAAAGAGAATCCCTCTTTGACCAGAAATGGAGGACTGAGGTTTTATTTAAGAGCTGTTTACAGTTGCATTTTGAACTTGTGGATTTTGAACAACCCCAACAACCCAATCAAATGCTAATCAGGTACTTAATGCTGAAGGTGAGACAGCCAACACACAATAGGGGCTTAATGACCCATAATGATGTTCAGTCAGTTTCACTCTAAAACTGCACTGGGCTGGACTTAGTGAACTCACAACAGGATAAATTCCTAGTGCCTCCAGCCAGTTTCATTAAATTGAAAATGGCTTCTGGATGGGATCGGAAAAACAGTGTCCAGATGGCTACCGTTTAAAACCTCTACATGCAAAAAGTGCATCTGAACTTCTCTTTGCTGCCCTCTGTTGGTCTGAACACCAGTATTTTCAATTACATATTGTCATATGCTTTAATATAGTGAATATGAAAAGTGCTTTATAAATAGAGATAAGTATGCATTCAGTGTACTCTATCATTACTGGTAAAGTGGTACACATATAATATGCTGTTTGTAGTGAGTAGTGCAAGCTATGTCTAATATTTTCTCAATGTAAAGTATTTTGCAAACCTTATTAGTTTGTGATTTGTATCAATGTGTACCAGTGACAAAGGCCCCGGGACACAATAGGCTAATCTCTCTGTGCTACCCATGGATGTCACTCAGGACAGAACACCGGCAGAGACTATTCGGTGCATAGAGCCTTTGATTCTATGCCACTGAACAAGGCAGCCCTCAGACTGTAGCATTCCTGTGGAAGCCTGTAACCTGCAGTGGGTGCTCTCTGGCTTTAACAGCAGCAACTTTGCTGTCCAGTTCTTCATCAGACATTGACGAGTATGTTGTTCTGGTTGAAATACCCTCTTCTTTCATCCTCCTGTAGATGGTAATCTTACTAACACCAAAAAGACTGGCCACACACTTTATAGGCAAAGGTATTTCCAGGGGATTTTGAAGAAAGTCAGAAGCAAACACAAATTTAGAGGCTAGAGGCTCTACTACTACTACTACTACTACTACTACTACTACTACTACTACTACTACTACTACTACTACTACTACTACTACTACTACTACTACTACTACTACTACTACTACTACTACTACTACTACTACTACTACTACTACTACTACTAAAGGCATGCATCAGTAGCCTAGCCTATATCTCACCATAAAAACACGCAAAGGTGGATAGATCCTCTATTGTAGTTCCTCGTTTTACATATCACGTAATTTTATGATAATTTCGTATCCCGTTTTAACATGAAACTATGATGTAATTTCGTGAAAATGCAAAGCAAAAATTTTATCTGCATTCTTTAAAAATGAATAAATGAATAAAATATCTCAGCACCCTCTTCCAAAATTACGCTCCCGTGGCTATGGTGACTGGAGCACTTGTCTACAGCCCAGTGTTAGGCTGCTGCTCAGTCACTGCACTCTGCGCTAGAGCGGGGGTGAAGCACAGGGAGGGAGCAAAGGGCTGGGGCTCCACAGAGAACCAAGTGATCAGTCTTTCTAAAATGGAAGTTAATAACAAGCACAAGTACATGCAGGCCAATTGTTATAAACAATTGCAAGTTTTGAGTCTTGGAGAAAAGCAGGCTACAACAACGAATTTCTATCCTATTATTCTATATCAGACTGCTAAAAAATAGGATTTCTTCACCTAAAAGGAAATTAGGTTACAGGAAATTGCATTTATTTTTATCAAAAGGTTGTCCTGGTGGAGGGACTCTAGATCCCCTCCACATGTTCCTTTTTTGCTCTGTCTCTCTCATTTGATCCCTCACACAGGTATCAGTCTAACTCATGTGTCAAACTCAAGGCTCGCGGGCCAAATGTGACCCGCCATGTCATTTTATGTGGCCCGTGATTGATGCAGATGTTGGGCAGTTTCAAGAAAGTTGGGAAAGCGATTATACATGTTTGTGCTTCAAAGAGAAAAACCTGTATGTCTTTTGTGTTATAAGGCTTATGCTCTTATTCTTTAAAACTGCTGTAATCACCATTTGTTGTTGATCAATTTATAGTTGAATTGCAAGTAGCCGATAATAACTGTAAATAGTCAAGTTACTGTTGGTTAAATGTAAAACTAACTACTCTTAAATTGTTTTGATAGTTATTGTTTAGCCTTATGATTAATGCTCTTCAGTCTGTGAATGCTCACACACATATACACACAGAGAGAAATTAGGTATTATTTAAGGTTAAAACATATCAATGAATGTACTGAAAGCATATGATCTTTTCTATTTATACTTGTACATCAGTGCTGGGGGTTATTTTGCATCTGCAGATTCTACAAACAAATTAAAATCAAGAATGAAACACGGTTTGAGAATAGAGAGAGGCAGCTTTTACAGTGAATTACATGAATAACTTAACTTTAACAAAAAAAGCAACTTTTACTGGTTCTTCTGGTCTCCTGTGCCCTTAACAACCTGTCCTGCGGGAAACTTGTTTCTTGTATATGTAGTGCTGATAGGTCCATGGTGCACAGACCATCACCAGTCCCTGCAGCATTTGAATAGGACAGGAGATTTATCCATCACAAACTTCTTGCCAGGTGCATTGCCAATGGAACCTGTGGACACCGTATCCTAACTTCACAGTGAATCACACGGATGTTCGACAGATACAACAGTTAAGCTTTACAGTTACAGTTAAGCTTTACAAGCTTTACTTCTGCAAGGTTAGTGAGTAGTAGTGTTAGTAGTTAGTCAGAACATGCACAGAGAAACTACAATGGAAAAAGAGGCTGTTAGCCATAATATAATCCACAAAATCTGCAAACAATGTTCACATACGAGTTTCAGTAAGCTCAGCTGTAGTCTCAAATATAAATTAAAAGCCACAAAACCTGTGAAATCAAAGGGTTACTCACATGTGAGAGTTGCTAAATAACTTAGCAAAGTAAAGCTAAATTGCTTATAAGAGCAACATTTAGATCAACTGTACGTTGAAATAAATTACACACAAACAATCTGCAAAATCAAAAAGAAAGTGAAACTTAGCAGCACTGTAAAAACTCAAATATCGGGACAAAAGACATTTTAGGCAGCACAGTGGCTGCACTGCCACTTCCCAACAATAAAAACAGGATGCGGTTCCCAGGCTGGATGGGGCCTTTCTGTGCTAGGATAATACTAGTTCTTCTCCTACTACTACTAAAACTACTATTACAAATGCTATTGCGATAGCTACTATTACTACTCCTACCATACAATCCTTGATCATAATGAAGACCCCTGTCCATTTTGAAGCCCCCCTTTAACTTGTATGTCCACATCTTTTACCCTTCCATGCAACAGAGTTGTGTTTGTGCAACTGGGCCATGTTTAGGCTGCAACAAGTAAAATAAAAATGAACAAATCACACACTGTAAACACTGAAACTGGATTAGTCTTTATGAGAGTTGGATTTTACCTTAAACAGGAATAGCAGGGGACCAGGACTGTCTCCTCCATGTTCATGGCTCTAGTCCATCTTAAACCCTTATCCATCTTGATAGTTGATCTGTGAGCCTGTCTGACCCTGCATCTTACCCTAAAATGATACTACTCTCCCGACTGCTAAGGCTATTGGCTACTACTACTCCTACTGCTAAGGCTATGGCTCCTACTTCTCCTGCTACTACCACACAACCCCCTCGTGCGTCTTGAAGACCCCCGTCCATCTTGAAGCCCCCCCTTGCCCTATAATACTATTACTAATGCTACTGGTAATATTAATCCTATCAATCTCACTAATACTACCACTCAACCCTCATCCATCTTGAAGAGCCCCCGTCCATCTTGAAGCCCCCCCTTGACCTGAACTGTGAAGCTGTCTTGACCTACTTTTTCGCCCTATAATACAAGTGAGTTGTGTGAGTGCTCCTACCATACAACCCTTGTCCATCTTGAGGACCCCCGTCCCATCTTGAAGCCCCCCTTCACCTGACCTGAGTGAGAACCTGTCTGACCCTGTCTCTTATTCTATAACACAACTGATGTAAAAGATAATACTAGTTCATCTCCTACTACTACTAAAACTACTATTACTAATGCTATTGCTATAGCTACAATTATTACTCTTACCATACAATCCTTGATCATAATGAAGACCCCTGTCCATTTTGAAGCCCCCCTTTAACTTGTATGTCCACATCTTTTACCCTTCCATGCAACAGAGTTGTGTTTGTGCAACTGGGCCATGTTTAGGCTGCAACAAGTAAAATAAAAATGAACAAATCACACACTGTAAACACTGAAACTGGGTTAGTCATTATGAGAGTTGGATTTTACCTTAAACAGGAATAGCAGGGGACCAGGACTGTTTCCTCCATGTTCATGGCTGTCGTCCATCTTAAACCTTTATCCATCTTGATAGTTGATCTGTGAGCCTGTCTGACCCTGCATCTTACCCTAAAATGATACTACTCCTACTGCTAAGGCTATTGGCTACCACTACTCCTACTGCTAAGGCTATGGCTCCTACTTCTCCTGCTACTACCACACAACCCTCGTGCGTCTTGAAGACCCCCGTCCATCTTGAAGCCCCCCCTTGCCCTATAATACTACTACTAATGCTACTGGTAATATTAATCCTATCAATCTCACTAATACTACCACTCAACCGTCATCCATCTTGAAGAGTCCCGTCCATCTTGAAGCCCCCCCTTCACCTGACCTGACTGAGAACCTGTCTGACCCTGTCTCCTATTCTATAACACAACTAATGTAAAGGATAATACTAGTTCTTCTCCTACTACTACTAAAACTACTATTACAAGTATGGTACTACTCCTACCATACAATCCTTGATCATAATGAAGACCCCTGTCCATTTTGAAGCCCCCCTTTAACTTGTCTGTCCACACCTTTTACCTACCATGCAACAGAGTTGTGTTTGTGCAACTGGGCCATGTTTAGGCTGCAACAAGTAAAATAAAAATGAACAAATCACACACTGTAAACACTGAAACTGGGTTAGTCATTATGAGAGTTGGATTTTACCTTAAACAGGAATAGCAGGGGACCAGGACTGTCTCCTCCATGTTCATGGCTGTCGTCCATCTTAAACCCTTATCCATCTTGATAGTTGATCTGTGAGCCTGTCTGACCCTGCATCTTACCCTAAAATGATACTACTCCTACTGCCAAGGCTATTGGCTACTACTACTCCTACTGCTATAAATAAACAAATCACACAGTGCAATCAGTGAAACAGGGTTAGTCATCAAAAGAGTTTTGTTTTTTTTTTTTTTTACGTCAAACTAGAACAGAAGGTGACCAGGGCTGTCTCCTCCATGTTCATGGCTGTCATCCACCTAAGACTCTTGTTCATCTTGATAGTTGATGTGTGAGCCTGACCATACGTCTTACCCTAAAACAGTGCTTCTCAGTTATTTTCTGTTGTGCCCCCCCCATGAAGAAGAAAAACTTTTCGCGCCCCCCGCTAGTCTCCGCCGCAACTATAATAGTACAATTTGTCTATAAAATAGCTATAAGTACTATATATTAACAACACAAAAACAAAAACAAAAAAAAATATAGATCAACTTACAACTAAATATTTCTTACAGTGCTCGCTGGTTTACTGAAGTGACATTAACAAAGCGGGATGATTGTTGGCAATATTCGTCCTGTTTTCGCTTAACCCTTTAAGGACTGAGCACATTATAGACTAGTATAGCTCACCTTGACTTTTATTCTTTTTTTATCCATAAAAATCATGTTAAAGGAAGTAGCAGAATATACTGCATTTTTTCACATAACTACCTCTATCTTACCTATCTATCCATCCCTATTTTTTCTTTGACGCATTGAATAAGCGACTGGAAAAATCCTTTTTTATTATTTTTTTGTTTTTGTTTGTTTTTTTTTTAATATAAGTTCAAAATTACAATTAACAAAATAGAATACAAAACACAGAATGAGAATACAGAATGCCAGGGGAGGTGTACATAAAGAAAAGAAAGTTAGTTCCACTGTGACATTTTACAAAAATGTTTAAAGACATGCAGCTTTTCAAATGTTAAAATAGCTTTTTTGTTTAAGCTTTTAGAAATAGTGGAAATGTAAGATTCTAATAATTTAATTAAAACAGGAAAAAACAGAGATGTATTAGAAAATGTACTTTTATGAATATAAAATTTGCCAAATATGATAATTAAATTAATTGCTACTTTTTTTTATTGGAGTCTAAATACTTACACCAAAAATGATATGTTAAATTTTAGTAAAAAGTTAGAGTCAATATGGTCTTTTATAAATTTTAAGCAGTTTTTTTCCAAAAGGATTTTGTAATAGTACATTCCCAAAAAAGATGACATAATGTTTCAGGATGTTCTTTACAAAAAGTGCAATTGGGGTCAATTGTTTTGATATATCTGAACATAAATTGATTGTCGGGTAAATTCTATGCATTAGCTTAAAGGAGACATCTCTCATCTTATTATTTATCATAAACCTTTGGTTCAGAGTCCATCCTTTTTTCCAAATAGCATCAGGGACAAATTTTCTCCAATAAAAAATAGCAGAGGGCACAGAGGTAACATCTTGTTGTAGCAGGGCACGTATTTTTCGATTATTTTTACAGACAGTAGAAAAACAAATTTGTCCTGCGGTGGTGTTAGTTACAGTCAGTGAGTACATATTTCGGCAATGTTAGTATTTTTAAATAATTCACATATTTCTTTGGTCACTGCATCAAACACAATGGCATATTCCCGAGGAGTTACAGCAAGGTTGTATTTCAAATTGAATTCGTTGTACCTCAGCAAGTGTCCATGTCCGCCAAATAACTGACCCACCAGTAGGATGTCTTTGTTAAACCAGTGAGGATAAAAATAATGATTTGTTTTTGTATAGAATGTATTTATTATTCCAAATAAAAAAAAATATGAGGAGAGAAATTATGTTTTGTATGCAAGTGCCCATGCTAAGAGAGTCTGCTTGTGTCTGCTGAGAGTTTTATTGGAATTTTGTCCACATTATAATTGCAAAGAAGTAGAAAATTAAGGCCACCCAGGTTTGAAAAGATGTAGTGAGGGAATATATTCCAGATGGAGGTTGGGCTTTTAAGATATGATTTAATCCAGTTTAGTTTAAAAGTGTTATTGTTGTTGTGAAATCAAGTTCAGCCCTTCATTTTCATAGGAGTTCATTAAGACTGATTTTCTGTATGCGATTTTTCCAAATAAAATGATATAGAATTTGGCCAATTGATTTAAGTGTCTGATTGTGCACATACAGAGATAGTGCAGAATAAGTGAGTCGAGCAATTCCCTCTGCCTTAGATAGTAATACTCTGCCTTTTAAACTTAAGTCTCTTTGGAGCCATAAATTAAACTGTCTTTTAGTCTTATCAATTAATGGAGTTTAATAAAGTTCTGTCCATTTCATTTTTAGAAATAGTAATACCCAAGTATGTTACACTGTCTTTAACTGGAATTTCACAAATAGATCCTAAAGCACAGTTTTTGACTGGGAGGAGCTCGCATTTTTTAACGTTAAGGTGAAGTCCTGAAGCTTTTAGAGAATGTTTGTATTAGGTTTGGCACACAACAAATTTGGCTACTGTTTTTCAAGAAAAGAGTGGTGTCATCAGCTAATTGACTTATGAGAATGTCTTTGCCAAATGCAGAAATACCTTTTAATTGATTTATGAATATGTAATCGGCGAGGGTTTGAGTGGCTAATAGAAATAGGTATGGCGAAATCGGACAACCCTGCCGTATTCCTCTATTAATATAGAAATGTGGAGAAGTACCATGTTTTAGTTTAACTGAGCAATTAGCATTGTTGTATAATAATTTTATTGCGTTGCAGAAGAAAGGTTCAAACCCAAATTTATGAAGGCAGCTGAAGATAAAATTGTGATTAACAGAATCAAAACCTTTGTAGAAGTCTAAGAAGAGAATAAAACTTTCATCAGGTATGAGATGTGAATAATCTAAAATATCAAGTACAAGCCGAATGTTATTTGAAATGTGTCTGTTTTGCATGACCCCAGATTGTGTTTCTCCAATGATAGAGTCCAGATTTTAATCATCGTGCAAAAATTGAAGCAAAAATTTTGTAATCATTATTTAGTAGACAAATAGGACGGCAGTTATCAATATTAAGAATGTCTTTTTTTCGGTTTTGGTATCAGGGTGATCACTCCTTGGTTTAATGTTGGAGGAAGTGTGCCCTGGCCAAGGCTTTCTGAAAATACTTTTATCAGAAAGGGAGAAATTTGGTCACTAAATAGTTTATAAAACTCTCCTGTTAGTCCATCTGGGCCAGGGGATTTATTCTTTTTTAATTTACTACTAGAAATTAACATTTCATGAGCAGAAACAGGAAGATCACAGAAATCACGTTCAGAAGGTTGAATTGTTTGAGAATGAATATTATTTAAGAATGGCTCAGGAGTTTTCGGATGAATCATTGGGAGCATACAGTTTACTGTAAAAAGAACTAACAAATTTGGCAATTTTGGGGGGTTCAGACGTTCTTGGCCATCGATGTTTAATTGATGTAGTGTATTTGATTTGGCACGATGCTTTTCCAATTGAAAGAAATAAGATGAGTTACTTTCACCCTCTTCTAACCACTTTAATCGAGATCTTACAAAGGCACCTTCAGCTCGTTTTTTATAAAGATCATCTAATTTATTTTGTAAAGAGGCTAACTAATTTTGTTTTCTTCTGATAGATCTTTTGGATTTTTGTAGATAAGGTCATAATGTCCTGGATAATTTTTATCTTCTTCTGCTCTCCTATATTTCTTTAAATCTGAACTATGTTTTCTTAGGTATTTTGTTATTTCATATTTGAAAGGTTCCCAGTTTTTATTATAACAGTTTCAGAGCTAGCTTTATTAAAATAGTAAGAGATAGTTTCAGAAATCGTTTGTTGTACCGTCTCCAGTCTAAGTAAAGAGTTATTTAGAATCCAGTAGGCTTTCTTGTTTTGGGATTTACTTTGAGGTAATTTGATGTTAATGTGGATAGCTTTATGATCAGTGAGTGGAGTAGGGAGAATATCAATGTTAACATCTTCTGTATCTAAACAATCAGACACCAGCCAGTAGATTCTTGACTGCCTGGAACCACTTTTGTTACTCCATGTAAATAGTCATTCTGTTTGGAATTTTTCTCTCCAAAAGTCTTTAAGACTGAAACGTTGCATAAATGTTAGTAACTGATTATCAGTGCTGTTGGTCTATGATGGCCATCTATCTAATGATTATTCAGTACCATGTTAAAATTTCCTATTATTATTATTATTGCATTAGGGTACTGGTTTAATAGATCAATTAAATAATTTTCTATGGTTGATAGGAGTTCAGAATTTTTATGTTTTAAGTTGTAACCATAAATGTTAATAATTATAAAAGTCTTATTATAATAGTCCAACACCATGACTACAAAATGTCCCTCATTGTCACATTTGTGTGAAAGGATATCACCTTCAAATTTGTGCTTTACCGTGAGAGTGCCAGCCCAATGTTGACTTCTATGTGAAGGAAATATATTATCACCCCACTGAGTCCTCCAAAAGTTAGTATCATCACATGTAGAGTGGGATTCTTGGAAAAAGAAAAAGTCTGTATTTAAGTTTTTAATAAACAGAAATAATGCTTCACGTTTTATGGCATTTTTTAACCCCCTGGCATTCAAAGAACCTAAAGATAAAGACATAAAAAACAAGAGCAAGAACCAGAGTGTAGAAGTGCGCGCGCTGTGTTACTTCAATCGAGCGCCACTATTAACAAATAGAGTGGAAAAAAGAAAATGTGAAGTGAGTTAACGCTACCTCAGATTGCAAGTAGTGAAAGGTGCTAATATAAAACATGTGCATAATGACCATTTAGCTGCCAGAAACATTTGGTATAAGCTCAATAACATAATACTGAACAAGATGTTTGCATCTAGGACCACAAAACAAATACTGGAACAAGTAGTCAGTCTTCTTCAAGTTGTAAACAGTTTGAAAACAAGCGTGAGCTTATACCGGGTGGATCAGACCCTCACAAAGTCAGTGTTGTAGCTTTATGCTATATGTAGTCTTTGACGTGAGTAATATGCATATAAGTAATAGACCACTGAGACAAGGCTGTGTGGTGCAGGTCCATTGATTCTTTTTAATAACTGATACCAACTTAAACTGACAACAGTTATACAACAGCACCACCTATTGGCTGGAAGCGGTTATAGCGCTGAGCACAATATACCACATCCCTCTTTTTCCAAGATAAAAATCTATATAACATTTGAACACAAATGCATCATACTATTCATGTGTACATTTAGCAAAACACTTTTCTTATCTTGTCTGAACAATAACAAAATGCATAACACATCTTCTGAAAACGTAAACACATGTGTTCTCCCTTCCTTTCAGCATTAAGAAACAAAATAGCAACTTGGAAGATATACACAAATTAAAACCTTTGACCTAGTCATTGTATCTAGCAGGGCGTCTTACAGCACGACCACTACGTGTGTAGCATGTTGGAGTGTCATTAGACGAATCAACTAGTGGATCATGTGTTGATGGTCCAGCTGATACTGGGGTTTGAGAAGACAGTTCATCATCAGGTCAGAGTCCAGGGATTTTTCCTTGAACAGACTTGGATGTATTTTCCTCAGGTGTCTCCTGTTCCTCCTCAGTACTCATCCTGCTGTTGTTTGCACAGTGTAAGAGCGCAGTTCCTCTCTTTGGTGAACAACGACTGCTGGCTCCCAACCGCGCGCTGTGTTTGCATGTGTACAGTGTCACCCAGTGTCAACACTGTTAGTGGTTTTGCACGTTGGTCAAAATGCTTGTTTTGTTTGAACTGAATGCCCTGTACCTTGTTGTAGACATCTTGTGATGCTGATTGTTTCAGCACAGCACTTGTACATGGCAGTGTGTGCGAAGAAGAACTCTTCCCATTAACATCTGTGTAGGTGATACATTCAGTCCAGTAACTGGAGTGTTTCTCAGGGACAAAAGTACTAGATGTGGATCAGTACCTGTCAACAGTCTTAATGGCGCGCTCAGCTATTCCATTTGAAGAGGGAAAACGGGGCTGGAGAATGTGAGCTTGATTTTCCATGAACTTGCGAATGACTTCATCTCATAACTGGCAAATGGTACGTGATCGCCCACTATCTCTTTTGGAATCCCGTGCCTTGCAAAAACTGATTTCATTTTTGAATCACAGTGAGCCGTCTTATTAGGCAGATTCATAACTTCAGGGTATTTGGTCAAGTAATCAACTAACAGGAGATATGACTGACCGTTCAGCTCAAAAATGTCTGCTCCAATTTTCATCCATGGGAGCTCTGGAACTGGATGTGGAATAAGTGGCTCCACTTGGTTTCTTGGTTGCATTTGTTGGCACTGTTCACCCCTTTTCAATCATAGACTCAATATCACGTGACATTCCAGGCCAGCACAGAACTTTTCTCGCTTTGGCTTTTGTGCGCTGTACCCCTTGGTGAGCAATGTGCAGCTTCTCAAGTATCACGTGTTTGAAGTTTTGTGGTATAACAATCTTGTCTCCTACCATGACAATGTCCTTGTTAACAATGATGCTGTGTCGCAATGGCCAGTAGCTGTGGAGTATTTTGTCCAGACTTTTCCTTTTAGCAGGCCACTGTAGTGTTATGTAAAGTCAGGAACGAATCTTGAATAAACTCTTGTTGTCTTTTAATAACGAACATAACACCTGAACTCACAGTGTGCTTTTCTAGCCTAGCCATGCCACAGGAAGAACAGATTACTACTTCCGGTACTTCACAGTTATAGTGGTATTACACGTAAAATAGTGCCATCACACATACATCACCCTTTCTTTGAGTCTTTTAAGACTTAGTAGTAGGGTAGTACATACACAGTGATTTAATTTGCATAAGTGCACAAATTATGCTATAAACTGATTCTCAATCACGAGACTAATACAAAATACTTTTATCGTAGTGCAACTTTCTTTGATAAACATCATAAGCTTAACTGTAAACACTTGGAACACTAGAATAACACCTCATTTTTTTCGCAGGTGTGGCAGGGGTACCAAGGATGGGCTTTAGATGACGGCGGTTCCTCCTCAGTACTCCTCCCTCCGTTTGAACCAAGTATGATCTCAGTGAATCACACTGCTGCAGGACAGTAGCTGGTTTTATCCATCCCTTTTCACTGTCCAGTTTTACTGCAACACTGAGCCCTGGTTGAAGTTCTGGTAATGGTTTGGTACCATACCTGTTGTTGTATGTGTTTTTGTAGTTCTCTTTCATTCTCTCATCAGTTTGTCTTACAAGTGAAGGTCAGGCCACGCTGGTTGAAGCTTTGTTTCTAAGGTCGGGACCGTTGTTCGGATCTGTCTGCCTAACATGAGCTGAGCTGGGGCTCACTCCAGTGACTTGAATTGGAGTCGACCTATAGATCATGAGAGCGCCAAGAAAGGATCAGACTGTCACAAAATGCGTTTAGCTGTCTGTACAGCTCTCTCAGCTTCACCATTAGCCTGTGGGTAGTGAGGGCTAGTTGTAATGTGCTTTGTATCGTAGTCTTTGACAAACTGCATAAAGGTTTTTCCTGAAAACTGGGGACCATTGTCAGTAACAAGTTCATTTGGGCATCCCCATCTTGCACAGATGTTTTTCAGGTTTGCAATCGTGGTCTCGCTAGACATGTTCTTCAGGTGGGCCAACTCTATGTAGCGAGAAAAATAATCAACAACCACCAAGTAGTTCTGCTTGTTTAGTTCACAAATGTCTGCTGCTACTCTTTCCCATGGACGATTAGGTAGCACTGTAGCGAGTAAGGGTTCTCTTTTCTGGGTAGATTTGGATTC
The DNA here is from genome assembly GCA_019594935.1 of Periophthalmus modestus. Classification (NCBI taxonomy): domain Eukaryota; kingdom Metazoa; phylum Chordata; class Actinopteri; order Gobiiformes; family Gobiidae; genus Periophthalmus; species Periophthalmus modestus. Next base: position 212,227 of record JAIEZT010000001.1, on the reverse strand, counting down.
TTGGCAATGCACACAAGTACTGACCATCTGTTTGATCTCAGTGCTTAGTCCTGGCCACCACACACTAGACTTTGCTCTTTCTCTGCACTTCACGATTCCTTGATGTCCATCATGAATGCGCTGCAAAATCTCTGGCCTTAACTGCTGTGGCACAACTATTCTGTCATTGTACAACACCAAGCCCTTTGACACTGTGAGGGAATGTCTGTTAGTGTAGTAAGGTTTTACCTTTGGTGGAACTTTAGCTATGTGCTGGGGCCAACCTGCCAGAATGAAGTTCTGTACAGTTTGAAGTTCTGAATCCAGTAGGGTCATTTGTTTGACCAAATCCAACTTTGTTGAAGCCATATGGTTTGCATTTCGTTTTCATATGCCTCTATTTCCTCCAACAGTTCTGCTATTTCGAGCTCTACAACCGCCTGAGGATGACGTGAAAGGGTATCTGCAACCACTAGTTCTTTGCCGGGTACATACACAGCTGTGGGGTTGTACCGCATCATTCTTAACAACAGTCTTTGACACCTTAGTGGCACAGAATGAAGATCTTTGCTGTTTATTAGTGGTATCAGTGGCTTGTGATCACTCTGAAGAATAAAGGAGTCTAACCCATAAAGGTATCTACTGAATTTCTCGCATGCCCAGACTGCAGCAAGACACTCCTTTTCGATTTGAGCATAACGTTGCTCCGCCTCAGTGAGTGTTCTGGAACAAAAACTCACTGGTTTCAACTGTCCATTGTGATCTTGGAGTAATACTCCACCTAGCCCATAACTGCTAGCATCTGCGCTGACAATAGTTGGCTTAGTTACGTCATAGTACGCTAATACAGGAGACTTAGTGACAAGCTCTTTCAGTTTGCTGAATGCTTTTTCTTGGGCAGCATCCCAAGTCCACATCATCTCATGTTTGAGTAAGTCGTTAAGTGGTTTAGTGACTTCAGAAAGTTTTGGTAGGTATCTGCCTAGGTAGTGAATCATTCCAAGGACTCGCCTCAACTCCGAAACGTTCTTTGGTGTCTCGAGGTCAGTGACTGCTTTCACTTTTGCTCTGTCCGGCCTGATGCCGTGCTCATCAATGCAGGTAGTTGAGTTGGTGCTGCCGCAAAAGGCATTTTTCACGGTTAAGTTTTAACCCTGTGTAGCAGGTATTGGCCGGTACAACCACCGCTAGCAGTTTAAAAATAATAATTGTTGGGGAGAGTAGGTGACTGAAATAAAAACAATGAGACAGACACGTTATTTCTTTGCTGTCGTGACTCGCTGCTTACTGCTATTAACTTTATTATACACACACATTGTGATGTCAAATCCATTTTACAGGTGCAAGTACATTGTTCCTTAAAACATTAGTAGGTAGGGCTAATTTCCTTAATTTTAGTATTCATTTCTAATTCAGAGCAACATGACATTTTTATATTTTTACCTTTTTAAAAAATCAAACTCTAACAACTGCTTTTAAAATAATGCAACAGTACATAACATTAGCATGTAAACAATGACAATGTGACGAGGACCAAATACAATACAGAGTGTCGAGCCAACGGAGAACTAGCAAGGTCTAGGCTAAGCGCTAGCGCGGGACTTAGCATGAAAAGCTAATCACACATATAAACAAAATACTACCAATGGCAAACGTCCAGCTTAGACTAGAAAACGTTACAACAAGCGTTATATTATTAGGATTCCATATGGGTCAAACTGGTGCTTGGGTGGAACTGTACCAACCTGAAATAAAAACAATGAGACAGACACGTTATTTCTTTGCTGTCGTGACTCGCTGCTTAATGCTATTAACAGGAAGCAGAAGCCAGCGTTCTCCCAAACTGTCTCACTGCGCGTGCTGCCATCAAGTGGCGAAAATTGGAATTACAAGTGTTCATGTCAAATAAAACAAAACCACCACTTACACTCATATACCAGATTACATTAAATAAAAACTATGTGACCACACATTGTGGGCATCACACGCTCCCTGACAAAAGAAAAGATGGCTCCCGACATAAAACAAAATAAAATTGTCCTCAGTCCACATTTAACAATATTTAACTTCACTTTTCTTGAACAATGTCTTTAAAACTAATAGTTCACTGGGCAAACACCATAGGTTGCATATAGGCAGGTGAGTTTGCAGGTGTCTGGTAAGTGTAAGGTGAGTATGCAGCTAGATGATAGGATGCATTAGGTAAGTATGGCATGTACATAGATGGCATGTAGGTCATTAGTGGATATGTACTTTGAGTGTGGATAACTGGCAAGTGTTGCAGACTAGATTGTCCTTCCACTAAGTTGACTGTTGCTTGTGAGGGCTGGCCTAAGGACTCATAAGTGAATATCTGACGTGGTTTTCTATCACGTGTGGACCTTCTAACCTCTGTGTGCTCTATAGGGTGAGTAGGTGGTCTCTGCTCTTGGTCCAATGTCGGGTAGTCCTCAGGTCCCTCTTCTTCAGACAGAATGACTAGAGTTGAGTTGTCCTCGGTTTACCTCCGCTCTCGGGTAGTGTGCAAGTTGCAGGTGGATCCTCTCCAGCAGGTGAGTAAGCAGGTGCAACTGGCGTGTCCTCTCTGAGAGTTGTCGCAGGTAAGTATCTGGTTTGTCCATTTACAGGCTCTCTGATGTGTTCTTGTACTGTCTTTGATTGGGATGAAGGCTGCTCATTAGTATTGAGTCTGTGCATCGTCCTCTCGACAGGTATCCTTAACCAGTAGCCTGAGCTACTCTCTTCATCTGAGTCACTTTCAGAGTTGTCACTTTTATTTGGCTGTAGCTGTTTCTCTACATTCCTTCTTCTCTTTGGTCTGTTTTCTTTTGTGTTTTTGTCACTTCTAGGTTGTGCAGGGTTGATGTTGATCTCAACAGGTAAGTCATTTACTAACAGCAGGAGATTGCGATGCAGTGTTCGAGTTTTTCTGTTTTCTCCCCTCTCAGGACTGACAATATACACTGGATTTTGGCCAAGCTGTTCTTTTACAATGTAAACAGTCTTTTCCCAATAGGATCTCAACTTGCCAGGCCCTCCACGTTCACTGAGATTTCGCACTAGGACTCTGTCTCCTGGCTGTAGCACGACACCTCTCATTTTTTTGTCATATGTCACTTTTCCTCTTGCACTGGATTTCTGACTGTTTTCACTGGCAATGCGGTACGCCTCTGACATGCGTGCGGCCCACTTTTCTGCGTATCCCCTTGGTGAATATGTCCCAAAATCCTCAGCTATTCCAAACAGCAAATCCACCGGAAGACGGGGGTTCCGGCCATAGAGCAGGAAAAAGGGGGAGTACCCAGTGGCCTCGTGACGTGTACAGTTATACGCATGTACAATGTGTGGGAGATGGTCTTTCCACCGCAACTTTTCAGTATCTGTCAAAGTCCTCAACATTTGCAGTATAGTTCTATTGAAGCGCTCAGCTGGGTTACTTTGTGGGTGGTATGGGGATGTACGTGAATGACCCACACCAGACAGGTTTTGTAGTGTGTTAAACAGATAATTTTCAAATTCACGCCCCTGGTCGTGATGTAATTTTTGGGGGTATCCAAAACGGGGGATGAAGTCTTGAAAAATGCGCTCAGCTGCTGTGCGCCCACTTTTGTTCTTTGTCGGATAGGCTTGAGCAAATCTAGTGAAGTGGTCGACTACAACTAGGATGTACTCATAACCTCCGCGGCTAGCTTCTAAATGCAAATAGTCAATACAGACAAGCTCTAAAGGGGAACTGGTGGTTATGCTGCCCATAGGAGCTCGGATGTGCGTCACAGGTTTCTTAGACATAATGCATGGACATTTCTGAGTGACATATGTCTCAACTTCTTTCGCCATAAAGGGCCAATAGAATCTTTCTCTGACAAGATGGAGCACTCGTTCGGTCCCAACATGGCCCATTTTATTGTGTAACTGCTGCAGAGCCAGATTTCTATATTTTGCAGGGAGTACTAGCTGTCTTCTCTCTCTTGTTTTTCTGTACAGGAGGTCGTTTTCAAGGTGAAGCTTAGTCCATTCATGTAACAGTTTGTGTGCAGCTCCAGTTACAGTCTTACGTACCTCATCTGTCAGTTTTGTCTGTGACTCTTTGAGCTTGATGATCTGGCTGATGGCGGAATCTTCTCGTTGAGCTTTGACCAGATCACTGTGGCTGATGATGCATTGCAGGCTGGCATGAGGTGGCTGGTGCAAGTCTGGAGCAGTTATGTTGAGAGCAGCGACCCAGGCGATGTCTTTCTGCTTAGCTGCATGGGTCCCATCCCAGGTAGCTCGAACCGCCTCATCTGAAAAATTCTCAGTACACTCAGAAACATACTTTTCAATGTCTAATGGTAAGCGTGAGAGTGTGTCTGCGTCAATGTTAGTCTTTCCGGGTCTGTATCTTATGTCAAATCTAAAGTCAGAGAGTTCCCCACCCACCTATGACCAACTGCATTAAGTTTTGCTGTACTCATGATGTATGTCAGTGGGTTGTTATCGGTATAAATAGTGAAATGGGGCGCATAATACAAATAGTCACGGAATTTTTCACATACAGCCCATTTCAAAGCGAGAAACTCTAATTTTCCACTATGTAAATGGTAGTTGCGTTCAGCCTGTGTCAAAGTCCGAGAGCCATAACCTATGACACGTAACTTGTCATTCTGACACTGATAAAGGACAGCTCCTAACCCCTTGTCTGAAGCGTCTGTGTGCAGTGTAAAAGGTAAGTTAAAGTCAGGATATGCAAGTACAGGAGGACTAGTGAGAAGAGTGACTAGCTGTTCCAAAGCTTCTTGATGTACAAATGTCCATACAACAGTCTCTTTGGAGGGTAACTGTGGGCGTTTGCTACAGGTATGACTCTGGGTGGTGCCTGGCTTGGTCTGGAGCAGTTCATAGATAGGTCTGGCTATTCTAGAAAAGTCTTGGATGTAAGAGCGGTAATACCCCAGAAATCCTGTTAGTTTCCTCACATCTCCCACTGTCTTTGGTGTCTTGGAAGCCAGTGTTTTTACAGCCTCCAGGTCACGTGGGTCTATTTTTACTCCTTCAGCGGACACGATCTTGCCCACATACCTAACTTCATTTTTGAAAAATTCACACTTCTCTGGTCTCAACTTTACCCCATGCTGCTGTAGGGCACGAAGGACTTTTCTAAGGCACTCGACATGTTCATCAAAGGTTTTTGCATAGCACAGTATATCATCCAAATAAGGTAAACAGCATTCATCTCTGAGAGGACCCAGCATTTCTTCCATGCTCCTTTGGAATGCTGCAGGGGCATTAGTCAAGCCAAAGGGGATGCGGACCCATTCATATAGGCCCCAGGGTGTGATGAAAGCAGTGAACTGGCGGGACCCCTCGGGCAACAAAACCCTGGTGATATGCCTTCCCTTGGTCAAGAATGCTGAACCAAGCATAACCACCAAGCGTGTCTGTCAGGTCTTGTATTCTGGGCAGTGGATGTCTATCAGGAACAGTCTTTTTGTTTAGAAGCCGATAGTCAATACATAATCTTAAGCTGCCATCTTTTTTTTCTGACACATACAACTGGAGCGGCATATGGAGACTTAGATTTTACTATCCACCACCTTTTAAACAGCAACTCTTGTATGTAATCCTTGACCTCTTTGAAAAGTGGCTTTGGTATTGACGAGTAGGCTCTTTGAACAGGTATATCATCCGTAAGGTTGATTGACATTTGCAGGGTCGGTATACATCCAATGTCTGTACTGTCCTGTGCAAAAGCTGCTGATTCTTCACATAGCATTTTGTTAGCTTTTGATTGTTGCTCATGGGTGAGGTGACTTAAATCAACAGGCGGTTGCCATGGTGATAGATCAGTGGTAGGAGGGGCGGTGGTGCTGCTGACTGTCACGGTGGGCTCAGGATCTTTAGATAAGTCCAAGTTCATTACCTTGTCAACACTCTGAATACTACCAAGGGCAGTTTTTCTTTGTAGTGTCACTGCATGCTTAGTGTTGTTGCCCACTGGTACCAATACATAGGGGTTCTTTACGTTTTGCACCTCCACAAGACCCTCACCAATGTCCAGTTCTGCAAGACAGGTGTTAGCTTCATCAGGTTCAAAGAGAAAAACAGTCTCTGACAGGTTCATTTCGGGGGACACATTACACTTGATCCAAGCAAGTTGACCAGCTTGTATAAAGGTGTCACACTTGCCTGTGCGTACTCGTTCATTCTGAATAGAGGGTTTGTCCGTCTGAATAAAGTTCACAAGTAATTCGGCTTTGTCAGATGGGATGGACATGGCATTAGAGAGTAGGCTGGTGAGTGTTGGGATAAGCCTCTCAGGTTGCTTTTGGATCACTTCCTCTAGTACATTGAAACCTAATATGGGTCTCTCCAGAGCAAAACTACTAATAAGGAAGGGTACTGTGATTGACAAACTGGGGTCTACATTGCCCATAAGATTGACTGTTATAGCTACCCAACCCTCAAATGGTAGACTGTCACCATTGACAGCATGTAGTCTAAAGTCTTCACCCTCATTAACAATCTCACTGATATGTCTAACTGGTGTGTCAGGTAAATATTTATTTTTCCATTCCTTATCAATAATGCTTACTTGGGCCCCAGTGTCTAATAAGGCGCTAACTGCTAAACCATTTAAATTACACTGGGTGAGAGCCTTCTTCCCAATAAGCTTAGTCAGTTTTTCAGTCTTTACACCAGCTAAGTCTGTAGCCCATTGTATTGACATGTTTGGTCTGTGTTTGCTTCTCCTTTTGTTGGTCCTTGTTTTTACTTGTGGCAGGTTGGGACAAAGAATGGGACCCGATCACTGTTTGTCCCTTGACAGTGACCGGCTCCAGTTTCCCTGACGTGCTGGCTTCTTGAGACAGCCCACTGCTCGATGTCCTTCATCTCCACAGTAAAAACAGTGAGGACAATCAGAGCGATCCTGAGCAAGACACGTGGCACATCCATGTCGTTTTGGCTTTTGATAACTTGCTCTACCTTTCATGTACTGATTTGTCTGTTCTGCTTTTTGTGACTGCAAGTGTTCAACCATACTTGTTAATTTTTCAACCTTGTCAACAAGCTGTTGAATGATGTCACTTTTTTTGTCAGTTTGTCTCCTTCCATGCGTGTCCTCTTTTGCAGAAGTGCCCTGTGCAGCATTTACTTCAGTTACTGCACTGTGCACGTTGGTACCCTCTGGGGCGTGACACTGGACCTAAACGACGCTGCCTTTCACTCTCATCACTCATTACTTTCTTGAGATGTTTGAGTATAGCCTCATCGATGACTAAAGGGTCAGCAAGTAATGGTTTGAGTTCTCTGCGAATGTCACTGTGTTTGTGTCCTAGTCCCTGGTACACAGTGTGGAGAAACACATCTTGAACGGTGCTCGCATTGTATTTTACATCGGTAGCAATATGTTTTGAGGCAAGCAGAATCTTTTGCTTTAGGCCTATGACTCGATAGAGGACTGCTGGGGTGTCTCATTGTCATTTTGCTTAGTGCACATCAGTTCTTGGAAGAGCTCGGTGTTGTTTTGTTCACCAAGATGGGAGTGCAAAAAGTCTTTTAATTCCTCTACAGTCAGTTCATCTTTGTTCATCAGCATGTCCTTGAAATTACCTGGTTTGATAGCTCTCAAGACAGCTCGGACTATTTCAGCATCACTAAACTGTTCTTTGAACCCTTCTTCGATTTGGCGACAGATGTTGTTATAACGATATCTGACCCCTGATCCCCTATCTGACCTCCCTGGATTTTGAACTCTCTCCGATGCAGGTAGGATAGATCTCTGAGTGACAAGACTTTCTCATATGTGGGGGGTTCAACAGAATTACTTTGAGTTCTAAACTGGGACTTTCAACTGTGGTTTTACGGGTGTCTTGCTGGCAGATGGGACCGTATCTGAAGGCATGTACTGTGCTACTTTTTTACTTAGCTCCTCATAACTGTTAAGCAATTCCTGTATCTCTGTGTCATTTGAAGTCATATGTTGGGACTCAGTTTTCTCATTTTCAGAGTGATTTTGGCTTTGTACAGTGTCATTAGCTTGTGTGTCTGGGGATTGGGCATCTGAATCATTCGTAACTACACTGGTGAACAAACCACGACTTTGGATGATTTGATCAATAACATCTTTGAGCTGTAGAAGATGTGCCATCCCCTGATCCTCAGATTCTAGTAAAGCTTTGCTGCACATAACATCACTGATGTACTGGAAACAACTCTCCTCGTCCCCCTGACATAAGACGTGACTCGTCCACACCAGGCATGGTCCCCAGTGACTTGGCAAGCTGGAACAGTTCATTCGCTGAGAGGGTGAGCAGGCTTCTCTTGATGCTCCACACACAAATCTTTCCTTTCACCTTCTGCCATGGCTGTCTCCATTTTCCTTTCACCTGGTCCACACTGGCGTTTGCTCTTTTCAGTCTTTGTCCTTGACAGGCGTTGTTCTGGTACACCGTAGCTGCACTCTTTACTCAGCACCACAAGCGTCGTAATGTTGGGTCTTCATCAGTAGATAGCAGCTGGCACCATCTGGACTCGTCCCTGGTCACTGCTGGACTCATCAGGGTTGACCAATACTCTCCCCGTACGGGCCACCAAGAACTGTAGCAGGTATTGGCCGGTACAACCACCGCTAGCAGTTTAAAAATAATAATTGTTGGGGAGAGTAGGTGACTGAAATAAAAACAATGAGACAGACACGTTATTTCTTTGCTGTCGTGACTCGCTGCTTACTGCTATTAACTTTATTATACACACACATTGTGATGTCAAATTCCATTTTACAGGTGCAAGTACATTGTTCCTTAAAACATTAGTAGGTAGGGCTAATTTCCTTAATTTTAGTATTCATTTCTAATTCAGAGCAACATGACATTTTTATATTTTTACCTTTTTAAAATAATCAAACTCTAACAACTGCTTTTAAAATAATGCAACAGTACATAACATTAGCATGTAAACAATGACAATGTGACGAGGACCAAATACAATACAGAGTGTCGAGCCAACGGAGAACTAGCAAGGTCTAGGCTAAGCGCTAGCGCGGGACTTAGCATGAAAAGCTAATCACACATATAAACAAAATACTACCAATGGCAAACGTCCAGCTTAGACTAGAAAACGTTACAACAAGCGTTATATTATTAGGATTCCATATGGGTCAAACTGGTGCTTGGGTGGAACTGTACCAACCTGAAATAAAAACAATGAGACAGACACGTTATTTCTTTGCTGTCGTGACTCGCTGCTTAATGCTATTAACAGGAAGCAGAAGCCAGCGTTCTCCCAACTGTCTCACTGCGCGTGCTGCCATCAAGTGGCGAAAATTGGAATTACAAGTGTTCATGTCAAATAAAACAAAACCACCACTTACACTCATATACCAGATTACATTAAATAAAAACTATGTGACCACACATTGTGGGCATCACACCTGCTTCTTTGAGAGTTCTTAAAGTCTTTTGTAACCTCACCTCATGTTCCTCGGGTGTGTTGGAGTAGACCAATATGTCATCCATGTAGACTGCCACTCCGTCATGTCCTTTCAAAAGTTCTGTCATCTCTCGCTGAAAGATTTCTGGAGCGCTGGTGATCCGAAACGGTAATCTGTTAAAGTAGTACCTGCCAAAGGGGGTTATAAAGGTAGTCAACTTTGCGCTGTCTGGATCAAGTGGTATTTGCCAGAAACCACTTGCAGCATCTAGCAGGGAAAATACTTTGGAACCAGCTAGTTTTGGCAAAATGTCATCGACAGTGGGTAAGACATATTTCTCTCTCTCTTTACTGCTCTGTTGAGCACTTTGAGGTCTACACAGATTCTGGGTTGTTCTTTGTTCTTCTTTGGTACAGGAACCATAGGTGCACACCACTCCGTAGGCTCTGATATAGGCTGAATCACACCACAGTCCACCATGCAATCCAACTCCTTTTTCACTTTAGGCAGCATCGGCACTGACACTCTCCTAGCGGTTGTCACACTGTAGGGAACTGCATTTTCTTTAAGAGTGATCTTGATTGGCTTTATTTTTAACTTGCCAACATCACTGACGCAAGAATCATTGTTTTGTACAGAAGCTTTTATCTCTTCTATGCGCTTTATCAGGCCCATAGCAACTGCGACATTGCGACTTAATAGGTGGCTGCTTTGAGGACCTCTGATCACATTAACTCTGAATCTGAATGTCTTTTTATTTCTTATTGTTGTGGCTATGAAATAACCTGAACAGTTCAAACTGCCTCCAGGACTTTCTAACCTGTTTGTTAGCTTTCTAAGTTTTGGCTTGTAAGCGAGCTGATTAAATGTCTTTTCTGGTATAACACTTGTGTCTGCCCCTGAGTCAATCTTAAGCATTACCTGTGTACCTTGAATTGGCAACTTTACAGTCCATGCCTTTGTGGAATCTTCTATATCTGTGATTCCTCCCAGGAAGTAAGTTGGATTGCTCTCGTTTGTTTGATTGGGTGCAGTAATCTCATTGACCACACGGGAGCGACAAACTGCTGCAAAGTGTCCCAGTTTCTTACAGTTTCTACATTCTGCATTGCGTGCTGGACACCTGTCGTTCTTTTGATGCATACGACCACATCTTGCACATCTGGGCCCTTTTCTCTCATTTAGATGTGATTTTGTTTTAGTGTGCTGTGCTTTGCTCACATGACTCTCATTTTGCTTGTGTTTATCTCTGTATGGCTGGTGCTTGGATACTTCACTTAGATGCGCACTAGCATTAACACCTTGTTCGCTAACGTGTTGTTTTACTTGCTCCGACTGCCTCATGAGTTCCACTGCTTTGTTGAGGGTTAAGTCAGGCATCATTTGTAGCTTCTCAGACAGTTCTTTATCTTGTATTCCTATGACCAATCTGTCGCGGATGTTTTCTTCTTTTACCTCGCCAAATGCGCAGGTGTTTGCTAACTCGTGTAGTGTTCTGATGTATTCCTCCGCCGTTTCTCCAGTTCTTTGAATGCGTTGATGAAAACGAGCTCTTTCGTGAATTGTGTTCACTTTAGGGACAAAATAGTTGTCGAGTTTCTCTAAGACAATCTCATATTCTTCCTCATCCTCCCCTTCTCTAAAGGTGAATGTCTTGTACACTTGTTCGGCTTCCTTTCCGAGCAAGTACAGCAGCAGTGTACAGACCTGGACATCTCCATCCTCGAGGTTGAGTTTCGTGGCTGTTCGGTAGCGCTGAAATCGCTGCCGCCACTCCGGCCAGTGCTCCGGCCGCGAAAAATCAAAAGTTTCTGGAGGTGGGAATTTCGCCATCTTCTGACGTCTTCTGACACCATGTAGTCTTATGTAAAGTCAAGAACGAATCTTGAATAAACTCTTGTTGTCTTTTAATAACGAACATAACACCTGAACTCACAGTGTGCTTTTCTAGCCTAGCCATGCCACAGGAAGAACAGATTACTACTTCCGGTACTTCACAGTTATAGTGGTATTACACATAAAATAGTGCCATCACATTACAGCCCCGATCATGTGTCTTTCGTGCACAGCCTGTAGCGCTGCTACCGCTGCTTTCAGCTTGTTGAGAGTGTCTTCACTCATCGCCTCTGTGGCCTCTAAAGCGTACACAACTCTTTCATCACTTGATGTTTCCGTTTCGTTGTCATTGTCATTGGGTGTTGTGGCACGTGAAAGTGCGTCAGCTATGTACACGTGTTTGCCAGGTGTGTATGTGACAGTGAGATCGTACCTCTGCAGTTGTAACAGCATGCCTTGTAATCTTGCTGGCGCTTTACAGAGTGGCTTGCGCATAATTACTTCAAGCGGCTTGTGATCAGATTGCACTGTCACTGGTCTTCCATAGACATATTGGTGATTTTTTTTTGGCAGCAAACACAATGGCTAGTAATTCTTTCACTATTTGTGCATACCTCTTTTCTGTGTCCGTGAGTGCTCGTGACACAGAGCATACAAGTTGTCCGTCCTGCAGCAGACATGCACCCAGTCCATCTTTTGAAGAGTCAGCTTGTAATGTTAGTGATTTCCTGTGGTCATAAAATCTCAAAACTGGTGCTTGTGTCAGCGTGGACTTCAGTATTTGTAAAGCTTTGGTGTGATGTGATTGCCACTGCCATATTGTGTCCTTTTTCAGTAGCTGTCTCAAAGGAGCAGTTAGCGAAGCTTCGTTTGGAATGTACTGTGTCAGACATTTTGTCATTCCAAGAAGTCGTTGAAGGCTTTGTTTGTCTTCTGGAGTGGGCATATTCACAATAGCTTTGATCTTTGCGTCATCTGCTTTCTGTCCAGCAGCAGTGATGATGTGACCCATGTATTTCACTGTATCCACTTTGAACTGTATCTTGTCCTTGCTAAACTTTACATTTGCAGTTTTTTGCTCTTTCCATCACTTTTTGATTTGCCAGTAACCATCTTTTTCATCCAGAATGGTGAAGATAGATTTTCCAGCTAGTTTACTGCGGACATCCTCATGTGTGGGAATGGAGTAGTGCTGGTGTTTCACTGCTCGGTTCAGATCACAAGGGTCCAAACACACCCTTAGTGTCCCGTTCTTCTGTGTGACGACTAAACTGTTCACCCATTCTGTAGGCTCATTGACAGGTGTAATAACATCTCTGTTTTGTAGATCTTTCAATATCTGTTTCAGCGGGTCCAATATGGAGAGAGGCACATTACGACATGTGTGTATCACAGGCGTTACATTTGTATCAATGTGTATGTGGTGAACTCCAGGAAACTCACCAAGTCCTGTGAAAACATCTGCATACTTCTCCAAAAGTTCTGTCTTGGTGGCTGGTGGTTTGGTCATCTTTGCAGTAAGTGACTCAACTCGTTTCACCAGTTGCAGCTCGTCACATGCTTGTCCACCCAAGATTGACTTATCTGAATGGCTAGTCACAAAAAAGTTAAGTACAGCTTTGTTTTCCTTTACTTCACATTCAAGAGACACCACGCCATCTGCGTGTATGCGAGCTCCACCAAAAGCTATGAGTGCAGCCTTTGTGGGCTTTAAGTGAGGTGCACTATAAAGTTTTTCGTAAACTGACATGGAAGCACATTTGCATCTGCACCTGTGTCAAGCTTGAAAGTGACTGGGGACCCTTTGATTTTGACAGTCTCTATGCAACTTTTATTAGTCTCTCTCTTGCCACTGCACAACATGCCTATGTACAATGGATCCACTTTGGTCTCAATGTTGTTATGTTACTGTTCTTTACTGCAGTAGATCTACACATCTTTGCAAAATGGTTAGCTTTTTTACACTTGTGACATGTTGTTCCATAGGCTGGACACTGCCTGAGCTCATGTTTATTGCCACACTTGGTACAAATCGTTTGCTTGATACCACTTGCTTTATTAGTAGGTTTTGCAGGTCGACTGTGTCCTGTTGCTTTTCTTAATGCATCCACTGACATGTCTTGTGTGACTGGAGCCAACTGCATAGCCTGAATCTGTGATTTGGCTACCTCCGCTGATCTGCATATGTCTATTGCTTTGCATAGAGTTAAGTCGCAGCAGTCTCTCTTTTAATCTCATGTCATTAATGCTGAAAACCAACTTGTCTCTGATCATGTCATCTTCATTACGCCCAAACTCACAGTCTTTGCTTTTTTGACGGAGTTCTGTGCGGGCTACGATAGTTCTTGAATGCTAGTATATAGTCTTCATTGTTAGCTCGTCTCCGGCAGGGTAATAGTCAGTGTGTTATATACTTCTAGTGCCTCCTCACCGATAGTATGTAGGAGAATGGCTGTCTTAACCTTTTCAGCTTTCTCCAATGCACCTGAAGCGACCATGTATAGTTGAAACCTTTGTTCCCATCTCCGCCAAGTCTCAGCCAAATTGCCGTTGAGTAGCAGAGGCGACGGCGGTTTGAATTGCTCCATGCCGTTAGCAAGTTTTTTAGCTGTGTGCCCATCTCCTGCAAGCTTACTGTTGTGGTCTTTGTTCACTCACTTCCCACGGCAGCACGAACTTCTGACACCATGTTGTAGCTTTATGCTATTTGTAGTCTTTGACGTGGGTAATATGCATATAAGTAATAGACCACTGAGACAAGGCTGTGGTGCAGGTCCATTGATTCTTTTTAATAACCGATACCAACTTAAACTGACAACAGTTATACAACAGCACCACCTATTGGCTGGCAGCGGTTATAGCGCTGAGCACAATATACCACAGTCAGGTCCCTGGGAGGCCGACTTCTTTGCCGTTCATGTACGCGCGGGGACCAACGTAGTAAGCGATCTTTCCCTCTCGTCGGGCTGCCTGGACCACAGGCCATAGCGCTGCTCTTCTCTCTCTCGCGCGTCCGCTGGGCAAAGATCCTCCATGAAGTAAAGATCTCTTTTAGGAAAGAATATTTTTTTGCGGCTTTCCACACAGCATCTCAGTAGGTTCTGGATAAGAATTGCAGAATGATCCCTCTCGGTCTGCTCTCGTTCTCACAGTGTCAATCATATCGAGGAGCTTTTGTTTACCTTCAGGGAAAACACTCTGGCAGATTCGGATGGTTTCTTTTTTAATATCTTCTTTGTTCACAGTCTCTGGTACCCCGAAAAGTTTCAGATTCCAGTATCTAGAGTAGCATTCAGATTCAACAAAGTCGTTCCCTTAGGTGGAGGATAGTGCTATTTTTGATCACATCAACTCTTTGTTTAACGTCTTCAATCTGATCAAAGGCGAAGTCGACTGAAGACCCTCAATCCTCACTGTGTTCGCACTGATCAGTTTTTCTAAGTCATCAAAACGGGTGTTAATCAGATTTGACAGAACACCAATAACATCTTGGTCACAGCCACAGCTTTTCTTCTCTCCTCCTCCAGACATCGCAAATAGTGCTTTTTTGTTTGCTGGTTCTTTAGAAGGGGTTCCTTCGATTGAGAGAGGCAGGGGAGGGAATTCTTCTTCTCCCATCATCATGTCTTTGTCGTCGGGTATTTTGGTGTAGTCCTGTTCCACACTGGCTGTAGCGTTGCTGTTGCTAGCCATGGCCGTGGAAGTGGCTCGATTTTTATTTTCTTTAGAGGATCTTTTTCTGTCCCGAGAAAACATTGGGACTTCAGAAAGTGTTCCAGCAGTTTATTAGTAGCGAAAAGACTTGAAGTAGCGTTTAAAAAGCGATTTTCCCATAGCAAAATACGAGTTTTGGCGCAGCCGGTTGAAAAAGAGCTACCGCTCAAGCCGCCATCTTGATCAGCCCCCCGTGACTGGAAAAATCCTCATGGCACCACCTGTGCTTTCATTCGTCATCTTCGAGGGACAGAGACAGATTACCGTAATGACGGTAAATTACCTAAAGAGCGCCATGCCTCTACTTTGAGATACTGTTTGAATTTACATGAAGTACAGTTGGTTGCGGAGTTACGGTGATGGAAAGTCCACAACTGCGAGTCTATTGGCGACGACAGCATCCGACGCCTCTCCTCTTGCAGGATTTGTTCTCTCTGTTCACTCCTGCTCTTTAATGTGTGCGCATGCAAAACCTTCCACCTTTGCGTCGTCTTCTTCTTCTTCTTCTTGGGTTTCCGGCAGACTAGGCACGGTCAGTGCATTGCTCCCCTGTACTGGTACAATATCCCTTATTAACTTACATTACATTGAAGGTAGAAGAAAAGCTACTTAAATAGCTGCGTAAAGCCCTGTGTCTCTCAGAAAATTAATTACCACCTTTGCGTGTGCGTGTGTACACAGTATTAACTCTATGGCCTAGAGCTAATTCTCACACTCTAACAGTAAGAGCGCAACTGCCCACCTAGTGTAGTGGATGTGCAATTACACTTTACTCTTGTGCGGCAAAAGAAAAGCATGTTCCCCGGGGTCATTCGACCCCCCAGGGGGGCAGGTCCCACTATTTGAGAAACACTGCCTTAAACACAGCCCTGTGTTAGAACAGCACACTCACACTCACCTCTCACAGATGCAAATCAAAATCACGTCTTTCCTGAAGAAACGTCCTGTATTTCCTTGAAATGAAGAAAGTCCAGAAAACCCATGTTCCTCCACACATGTGTGATAGTCCCGTTATTTTGCTTCTGCTGTCCTTCATAAACACACAGGTAACAGACCAGACAGGCTCCTCTTTAGCCGCTGTCACTACACTGCTCTGTCCGGATCTTCCATTTCACACAAACTAGCTCTCCATTTGCTTAAATGACTTTCTGTGTTTCTAACTAACATCTAATCATTACAACTGTGAAGCTACAAACAATGATTTATTGCTAAAAGTGAGTTATTTTTAGGCACAAGTGGCGCTGTGTGTCATGATCCCTGCCTACTCCTGTGTCTCCACTCCCCCTCCCACACCTGCCTGACTCCAGAGCTGGGCGGAGCCCTGGCTCCTCCCACACGCACCTGCAGCCCATCAGGGCAATCAACACACCTGCAGGAGGATAAAGGGAGCCAGGACCCAGCTCTCTCTGCCAGGTCGTCTGATCGTCACCCTGCTGAGTGTCACCGTGTGTCTGCGTGCTGCTCACATCTCTGTCCTCGTGTCTCTGCTGTGCTTCCTGCCTGTGTCCTGCCTGTGTCCTGCCTGTGTTCTCCGACCCTGTCTCCCGGTACCGGCTGTGTTGCTCCCTGCACCTCTGGACCCTGACCCGCACCCCAGCACCCAGCTCCTCGTATGTTCTCCCGTCACCTGTCTTGTGTCCTGTCATTAAACACCCTTAAACTTGCCCCGAGTCACGCATCTTTGGTCTGCCTCACACCCCACATCTCGACACTGTGTTGTCGTCTCCAGCTGCACATACACAATTACTACAAATCCCCTCAGATGTCCAATTCCTCCATGGGTTTATCACATCATGGGGTTTATTAAGTGCAGTTCGAGCATGGATCTATTATAATAACTTGTGTGAACCTGTAGGTCTCAGTACGCACATGCAAGCCTCTAAAACAAACGGCTCTCTCCAGTTGTCTAAGCGCCTACTTTTGAGATACAATTTTAGATTTTATTGGACAAACACTGCTTGCCTTGATTGCTCTGACCGCATGCCACTGTTTCACACTTTCACTTGTATGGTTCTGCGGTGTCTATATAAAGTTGTATTGCATTAAGCCTAAACTTGTATGAGTGTCATTTCAACACCAGTGCAGTTATCAGTGAACTGGGGGCTGGAATCTACTAATTTTTTGTTGAAAAGCACCCAGAATGTGTGGTAACACTGTTCTTCTTAGTAATATGCTAGGGTGCGAAGTTACACTAAAACCTAAAGCTTTTCAAAGGCTGAAAATGCGATTAAGGCCATAAAAATATGCACACGCTTATAACTCTGGAATACAATGTGATAGAATCAAGATTTAAAATGTATGTTGTACAAGTCCCTGCAGCTTACATGCACAACGAAAAATGGTTTTGATATCGCTTGTAGTTATTTCACAGTTTCATTTTTATGGTTCTCGCGTCTATTACAAATTGCATTGTATTAAGCCTAAACTGACAGTTTTCAGTGCGATTCACACACCATCATGAGCTTGGAGATGGAATCTACTCATTATTCTTTACTTGAAAAGCACCCACAATATATAGAAACTCAGCAAAAAAAAACACAGCAATTAGCTCTGCTCTTCTACATTGTACTTCGAGCACAATGTTTGTGTGTGTGTGTGTGTGTGTGTGTGAGATATCAAACTGCCTATGTTCGTCGGACAGCATCTCCAGTTTCTACACTTTCACAAAGGCCGGATTTTGTAGAGAGTAAGTTTTTTTTACAACATTAACTTCCTCTCATGGCCATAAAGGTTTCATTCACTCACTATTTTACAGGATTGTCAAATTTTGTCAACTACAATACATTGGAAAATGCCCCAGTGTCATTGTAAAAAGAATCTCTCCCTTACTGGTCCTTCCATGATCTTGAAAACTAGTGATAATATGATAAAAGGTAAGATATATTTGTGATAGCAGTTTTTATTAAAAATAGAGGCACCATAATGGGCTTGGCTCCAAGTCTTAGACAATGTCCAAATTATGTGTAAGTTTTTTGTTTGTTTTTGTCTTGAGAACTGACTTAAACACAAAACAAATGAAATACAAATACATGAGTAAAAGACGTGAAAACATAGTGAAGCTCATTCAAATTACATAAAAGCAAAACATTTTAAAACAAGTGGTTATCTACTTTAGGATATGGCAATTGAATTTATAATCCAGTGATAACAATACATAGTGCACTCCTCCCCCCTCCCCATGTTCAAAAAACTAAAAAACTAAAACGTGTGTGCATGGTGATGCAGTTTTGATTGATTTATAATTATTCTTCTTAATCTACTTAACTGTGCAGTGTAATAACTATGTACCTTCATGTGGCAAAGTAAAATAAAAAAATATATATATTAAAAGAGAACGTTTTATGAACCATCAATTTTGATTCCTACATCAACCATGGGCCATCCTGTTTTACTGTATTAAATACATTCCCTGTGTAATCTGAACATGGCTTTAGATTAGAGAATGACCTGAAAAGGATTTTGCTGCAATCTTGAGTAATTAGTCTATCCTTATTCATTTAAGCATATATTTACACCAAGAAAAACATTTAATTTTCAAATTACACAATAAAAAACACAAAAATAGCATTTGCAATAATAATTAATAGCACCAGTGTATCAGTTATAATTTGCAAGGAAAATGTACAAAGTTGCATAGTGTTTGGATGTTGTGAAGGTTATTGTTAATTGGCTCTGTGCACAGGAGCATGCTAGCTAGCTCACTGTATCTCAAAGCTAATGCTAAATTAAAACTGATCAATGTAAATACTATTTGATTGTTTTATATGTAGATTATTTCAGTTTGTGGTGTTATTTTAATCTTTATGTCTCAAAATTAGTATTAGTATTTACCTCATTGTTTTAGTCTTTAACTATCAGAGACATGCACCCTCAAGTCACTGTCTACTCTTATCTTTAAATATTTATTACATTTATATAGAGACAGAACTGCACAGGAAGTAGTGATGCCAGCAGTGAAGTTGCCAGGCGCTGTTGTGCACAGAGCCAATTATAGTGGATGTGATCACAGAAGTAGCATTGATATTTTTACATTGATTGATCCCACTGAAGCCAGAAGAGACTAAAAAATACTTTAGATCAACATTCTCCCAAGCAATTCCTTGCAAAACATCTAAATTAGCTAAAAATAATTTGAATTGACTACTTAAATTGTATTGATGAACCTAGATTATTTGATTTGTTTCTAGAAGTTTCTGATGTAATGCATGTATGCAAGGTTTTGCTTCCCGTTGGAGGCCAAATGTAATGCCAATGGCATTAGTAAATGTCCTACATTATGCAACTGACTCTTGTGAGGTTTGAGCCATGTTATCTCATCAAAAACATACCTTGAGTTTTGTTTTTATTCATACATGTTTGAGTAACAAAGGGCTGATCTGTGTACATCTCCAAAGCTCAAAATACTCTGTTCCACCTTGCGATGTCATGAAGCAGTAGTTTTCAAGTCAACAGCTACCTTTTACCCCTTTGTTTAGTAGAGACTGGCAATTCCAGAACTGAAATTATTCAAAATATTCTAGTGAAGGTGCATGGAGCACTTCCTGTATTACCACATGACATGACCATGTGGAACAGAGGACTTTGTTTGAGAAAATAACTCATCCTAAATATATAGGTGTGTTAAACATGTGGAACCAAACACAATTCCAGGTATGTTTTGATAAGGAAAGATTATAACATAGATCAAGAATAGCATAATATGGGCCCTTTAAGCAAAGATTTTCAAGTTTCAACTAAATATTTTGGAAACTGTTAGATTTAACAGTTCACTTTTACTACATAAATGTAAAATAATTCTATTGCAAACACTCAAATTCGATCTAAGTAAAAAGGTGCTTCCAGTAGTAATTTTAAATATTTTAAAACCACATGTTCTTATTTGTTGTTTGCAGGTTGAGTTAAACCAACTTGCTGAAAAGAACAATTGCAACTGATACTGATCATCTGGAAAGGAATATCCCCAAGAACTTCGGCACAGTTAAACACATTTTAGGCCTCTTCGTCAAACAGTGGGTCTTATATATATACACACACACACACACGTGTGTGTGTGTGTATATATATATATATTTTTTTTAAACAATGCTTAAAAGGTTTACTGCTCATGAATTCCTGTAATGTGAGGTCTGTTGGTTTGAAAGGAAAATGCTGATGAACAGAAAAAAAAAAAGAATGCAGTCACTTTGGGTTTGCGCTCTGATCAACCATCACAACTAAGTCACATCATCTTGTTTTGCTTTTTTTTCCTTAAAGAAGAAGAATTTTAACAAATTTAAATGTAAATTCAAATTCATGTAAAACAAAGAACAGTATTTTTATAAATATGCTAACACATCAAAGATTGATTTTAAATGCACAAGCTTATGAAAGGAGCAACTGTTGTACAGAAAAAAAAAAACAAAACTATTTGTACATCTGTTATTCAATGTCTGTAATAAGATATGCCCATAAATTGGCTTGTCACCATAATTTGTCTGGAATTGTCAGGAATTATATTGTACAAGCAGATAAACTAAAAATATGCAAGTCCTATGCACAAGGCCTGTACTACACACAAAACACTCAAACAAAAACAATCCAACAATCCTGTCCTACCTTGGTTTTGTAAATAACTAAAGGTATTTGACCAAAATTTCTTGCAGATTTGGGAAAAAAAAAAAAAAAAATCTAACCAGTAGATGGCACTGTAGTAGTAGGATAAAGCTGAGAGGTTTGACACTGTAATAGGCTATATTTTCAAATGTATAGTGTAAATGTTTCTTTAAAAGAAATGAACAAAAACTTGACTACAGCCTTCATATTCAGCTGCTTCAAGTAACAGCAAAAGCAAAAATACATATTTGTAATACTCTCCAAAATGTAGTGTGTAGTGTAGTGTAGTGTAGTGTAGTGTAGTGTAGTGTATCCCTTTTAAAATTGTCTTTAATTCAGCTTACTTAAATATGATTGAACAACCACATAGCCACTTCCTACACCTTGCACCATCTGTGGGAGCATTATATTTGAGTCAGTAGGCACGCCTGCAAGTCAAACTTTGGGAACACAAAACAGAGGCAGCGAAGGACTATTGCAAAATATGTGTGTGCATTTAGAGCCTTGTGCGTATGACTTGATAATGTATGAGGTGATGGACTAAAAATGTCCATTTTAGATATGCACAGAATCAAACAAAGCATACACAAGTGTAGGTACAAACGCAAAGATGTGCTTGCATAAGTCAAATTACACACAGCAAATCAAAATGCGCACACAGAAGACAAACTACCGACACACTAGTCAAATTATGCAAACTTCTTATTACAGACAAACTGTTTTACAGATGCACTAATCTTATTACAATAATAGCTCCATACATATGTTATAGTTTTTTTTTAAGAATATCATTTTAAAATGATACCAAGTTTTACTTTTTTTTGGAGTCAATTCATGAATGTTTAAAAGCTACTTGAGCCAAAATCCTTCCTTGGTGAAACATGACTTGTGTGGATAAAATAAATCTTTAAAGATTTTAAGTATCATTAAAAGCCTGAACACCTTGCAAGATGGCCTGCATGGTGCTGAGGAGTGTGTTAGTAGAGCAGAAAGTTCAGGCACACTCATGGTTTTTTCTATGGAGGGAGTGTTGAAGCAGCCATCTGGTAGCGTCCTCTTGATGTCTTCCAGGTTGATGATATCAGCACGGATTTGGCGGATCTGGGCGGTCGTAGTCAGTAATCATGTCCTCTTGTGTCCGTGCCACATCATTGAGCTCTGCTAATTTCCTGTCCAGGTCACTACCTGCCATTTTGCCCTTGGCACGCTTAAGAGACTCGTCAATCTGGTTCAGTTTGCTTAGATCCACTTTGTCAATGTTTCCTGCAAAATACACAGAATCAATTACTCAATTTACTATACAAAACTATTACAACTACTGCAACAACAGCGACAACTAAATCAACAATATCTACAAACAACTACTACTACTACTGTATAGGTATAACGCTCAGAGAACCATCTCCAGATCTTGAGTAAATCTTGCTCAGGACTATCTCAGTTGCAGATTTTTCCAGTAGTACATGTTTTGGTTTGATGGGGGATTAAGTCCAACCATTTAACTTTTTCCTCACTGTAAAGCAAGATAACTAGGCCAGGCAATAGAATTTGCCCATAGTTTGTTCACATATTAGTTATCGGTTTATCTACGTTTAAATGCACTTATATGTCTACCATCTATATACTCACCAAGTTGATCCAACAGTGCAGCGATGGTGCCCAGAACACTTTTAACTGCATTCTTCGCTTTACGGGCATTGTCCTCTGCCTCCTTAGCATTATCTGATGCCTACAGCACAAAAAGAAAATAAACTAATTATATGGAACTTGTAACTTATTATAGTTTCCATTTGATGCACATTCACACAGAGTCAGAGCAAGGGACTGAATTTACACTTTCACACACTGAGGGCTTTTTTTAGCTCACAATCAGCTGTACACAGCCTCTGCCCTGTTACAGAACAAACACATCCTCTCACCAAATCCTGTCTTTTAGTCCATCTGCCGCACTTCATCAGCGCGCACACTGAGCTTGCTCCATCAAGTTTATGCAAATTAGCCACATGAGTTTGATTTCTATAAATGTAAAATTCTTCCCATAGCATGTCATTAGTTCAAGTAAGGTGAAGAGTTGTAGAGAGTTGTAGTGACCCTAAAAGAGTTGATTTTTCATATCAAGTTGGGTTTACCCAGATAGTTGTACTGTATAATATCTGAGGCAATAAAACCCTTTAATGCATTATAGACTCATTGCAGCAATCGGCCACATTCGGAAAACTGAAGGAAAAAATGCACTGGACTGTGGGATGCCTCATATCACCTCATCACTGGTTAGGAAGCTCCACAGGATAGTTCTGAGGTTTGCTCCTTTTCCTAACTCCTTCTTAAATCAGCATCATATTAAGACAGTTCTTATGGCAGATTTTGTCTGGTTTTGTCTTAAACTGCTGGGAACTTCGTGGCCAACTTGGAGTATTTGGAACAAGCCTATGATCTGAATGCTCAATAGCTAAACCCCAGCACCAGTTGTATTCTCACATGATAGCACCACTAGACGCTGCCTATACTACAGCTCCCTAATAGTGTGCCAGCTTTGGCCTGACAGGTGGCATTAGCAGGACACTTGGGATTTTGTGTCTTAATGAGATGATATGTAAAGCTTGAGTCACCCACCGCAACTGACCGGCAGATGGACCTACCTAATTCCCATATAACAAAGCCTGTATTTGCGCTAGAGAGCTTTTTGTAAAACTGGACATGTTTAGTGTTCAGTAAAAATGTGTCCATCTGCTGTGGTTCAAACATCTATCTATTGCATGTGACTGGGTCAACTCTTGGAGAAACTGGTACACCCCAAGGACAACATTCCCACACAAAAACAGAGCAATGTAGTGTATTCGTTTCACTGAAGGATGCAAGGAGCACTACCTTACCTTAACCCATGGTTAATCCATGTTTGGGGTTGGCTAGATGTGTATTTTCTGTTTTAACATTTCTTTGGAAAACAGTGAATTACCCATATGGTTTTCGCTCACCTGAAATGATCAAATTCTAAAATGTACAAGTTCAATACTAAAAGGCTATAACTGGTCATACCATTGCAGCCATCATCATGTCATTGTCTGCCTCAGCTTTCTTCTTGTTCAGTTCCTGCTCGGCTGTAGTTAGTTGCTCCATCATATCGGTCACCTCTGAGTCCAGCTTCTGAGTCTCTGCAAATGCCTTCTCTGCTTCCTCTTTGGTCTTCGCAGAGCCCTGGAAACATCACAGGATTACCAAAACTGCCATCAAGTTTACAGTACATAGCGTAGTACATAGTGGCTCTCAAACTGTGGCGCAGGTACCACTGTTGGTGTATAGCATTATTGGTGGTATGACAGCTCTGCTCCAGTTTAAAATGGTAAATGGTCACATCTTTATATAGCGCTTTTCCACCTTCAAGGCACTCAAAGCGCTTTACAACAAGGAACCAGTCACCCATCCACACACACATTCATACACCAGTGTACGCAGACACTGGAGGCGAAGTGGGTTAAGTGTCTTGCCCAAGGACACAACGACAGCATTCATCTGTGAGGGTTGGAATTGCACCGCCAACCTTCAAGCCAGTGGATCTAACCACTCAACCAATGATGTTTATGTAGAGAGAGCGGGATTTGAACCGCCAACCTTCAGATCAGTGGACAAACACACACCCAACCAAACTGAGCTACTGTCGTAAATTAGAAAAGATTATTTATTCACATTTCTAGATTCAGGATTTCAGTTTTTGATGATGAATGAGAAGAAGAACCACAAACACACAGCCTGTTCTTTTTGATTCATTAAAATCATTTCATTAACTGTTACTCTACTACTATGTAGTATATTTTCTTCTGCCCCTTGTCCCAAGTTTTATTATTATTTTTTTTTTCTATACTAGCCACATTAAAAGGGCACATGAGAGACTGCTTGGCCAAACATAAATATGTGATCAGATTTAATAATCCAAACTGGTTTGGCATTTTTGTGAATACCATAATAGTAATGACACTTGCATTGAAGGTATTGAACATGTGAAACTGCTGTCAAGAGGGAGGGATAGCCTTCTGGATTCATAGATTACAGGCATGTGAACATCCTGATCTGGACTTTAATTTGTCATCTTTAATTAATATATATTTTTCATCATTATTATTATCATGTAATGTGTAAATATATATATTTTTTGTCTACTACTTCACTCGACTACACTCTTTTTGGCCAATGCTATGAACTGTCACACCTAGTAAGGTAGTCTGCAATTAACATGTGTCCTTGCTATTGGTGGGCAATATTTAAAGTCCACACCCATGCCACAGGTTTTATGATATTTTGTTGGCTTTGGCCATGTAGATAAAGGCCTTTTAGTTATATTTCCCTCGTACACAATCCTGTTTTTTTCCCAAAAACGCTCATTTTGGCAGATCTTTTGTAGAGCTTGGCTCACGTGACCTTGCAGAAGGGCAGAAGAAAGAGGAAAGATGGCCTACTATGGCCTACATAGATTTTTCAAATCCTCCGCCACTTTTTTCCTCCACAACTTTTCTTTACAAACTGCCATGTGACTGATGTAAAACTATGATTACCATAGGTACCTCCAAACAAAGTGACAATGAGAAAAACATGAAAATTATATAACATATCCATATACACCTTAAGTCATCGCATAACCTGGTATGCCATATTTAAACTTGGTTTAAACTGGTACAGTCCCGGTATAGTCCCGCCTGACTTAGATTTGGGGGAACTCAGAGAACCAAATATGCCATTTGCTAGTAGGTGACAAGGGTTTGAGAACCACTTATAGATAAAACATTCAGAATTAGAGTGCTCTAATTTTAATGTCCAGTACACATACTTTCTGGACATTGCTGGCGATCCTCTCAGCCTCCTCAGCCTTGCTTTTGGCCTCTTTGGCATCAGAGGCAGCATTACCCAAAGCTGCTTCCGCCTGGCGAGTCTTTTCATTAGCGGCATTTATGGTGGCATTGATTATAGGAATCCTCTGCAAAGCCTCCTCCGCTGCAGTCTTGTTGTCATTCACCCTCTTATCAAAATCTGAAAGCAAATTAACACCTAGGTCTGTACTGGTTCACTTTTACCAAACACAATTAGATCTTGCATAAATGCTTACAAGGACACTTTTACTAAAGCAGTATTTAAAACATTAAAACATTTGTGGAGGGCATCATGCAAGTTCAAAAAAGCACATTTACCTCTGAGGTCATCCAAGATGTTTTCTGCTTCTCTGAACGTGGACTGGGCTTTTTTTGCTGCTTCTTCAGCAAGAGCTTTAGCTGCATCAGCACGAGCAAGAAGCTGGTCAGCAGTCTGCACAAGAACACACACTTGTTTAAATGCATGCACGGATCACACTGTAATCTCAGACAGTCCAGGACTCACCTGCTGCTCACTTTTGCCTTTATCGAGCAGTTTGCGCACTTCCTGCTCTTTTCCTCTCAGGTCATCCCGAGATCGTTATACTACCTTCTCAGTTTTATCAATAAGTTTGTCCAGGTCTGATGCCTCTTTTTTAATCTTGGTTGCCTCATCCTTTGAAGACAATCAGTACATAGCTATTGAACACTATAAACTCATTAAAGCAGAAGCCAGAACCAGTGTCCTTGCGGAAATAGTAATGGAACGCTATCATACAACAGTACAGCCATGTATTTGGTAGGATGTGTCTGTGTTCAACCGAGGTTGACTTGCCTCCAAGGCTTTTGTGTCGAAGGGTGGTAGGCTGGTTAGGTTGGCAAAGATCCTCAGGGCCCGATCTGATGCCTCCTCTGCCTCAGCCTGGACTTTGTTGGCCTGCTTCTCCAAGTTTTTAGCCATTTCTTTTGCGTCATTATACCTTAGCAAAACACAATTTCAGTACTGCAGTTATAACACACGTGTTAAATTATACATGTCAGTACTTCTTGTTGAGCTGGTCAATCTCCTGGCTTGTCTTGAGTTCTCCATCCAGTGTTTTCAGCAGAAGGTTGTAAGCTTTGGTTGATGTGTCATTGGCTTCCTTGGCAATCTTCTCAATCTGATCGGCAGCCATTTTGTGCCTAACAAAGTCATTAATAGATGGAATTTAAATTGTAATTTATAGCTGTAGAATAATAAACACAGTGAACTTTTGATCTAGTTTCTCACTTTTCAGCCAAGGTGCGTGCTTCTTCAGCCAATAGTGTCATGTTATTGGGATCTCCACCTCCACTGGGGGGCTTAATGTCCTGTACAGACAAGCCTATTACTACTAGGTGTTGGGAATCGCAGGTCCCTTCACAATTTGATGCAATACATGGCACATGGCTCACAATATGGAAATTATTTTCTACCACATAAGGGCAGTCAGCAAAGATACCAACATCATTCTGGATCTATGAAACATCCTTTTCACTGCTTTATGCTGACTTATAATGGGCAGACACAGTCACAATATAAATTCTAACACAGCAACTGTGATGTTATAATACCAGGGTCAAGTATCCATCCCTACTGTATTTGCAATATATTTATTTTGTCTAAATGGGTAACAAAATTGCAGTGCCACCACAACTACCAAAAATTGTATAAAAAACTGAGGATACTTCACAATTGATTTGGTGCCGATTTTGACCCAGTTTTGACCCAGAGTTCCAATGTTGATTTGGTTTTCTAGTCTTGGCTCTGTCCTGGTCTAATCCAGGATTAGTTCTGATTTTTGTCCCACTTTAGTCTCACTTTTGATGTAGTGATTGTGGACCCATCACCCATAATTTCTACACTTCTGATAGAGTTGAAATTGAGCTGCTTTTCTACACACATTTTATTATTGCTTAAAGCGATTGTTGAACATTTGTGAAGTTTACCACTTTGCTGATGGCGTCCTTGGCTTTGTCTAACTCTTGGCGTGCTCGATCAATGAGATTCTCAGCATCTCTGACCCGCCCCCGGGCCTTGTCAGCCTGTGTTCCCGTCTCATCAACGGTGTTCCTGATGCTTTGGAGACGGTTCCACTGTGTCGTCAATGTTATGTTAATGGTATTCAGACGATCCAGGAGGCCTCGATCCACCTCTGAGAACATTCACATCCACTATTATAAGTGTGTAACATTCACTGAATTAACTTGTAATAGATGGCACATTTCATGATGTTCAAACATGCATATAAAAATGCGAATAGTTAATTAAGACAGCTAACATTTTAGCCATGAGAATATTGTAGGTCACACCTTTGCTGGTCTGGGCCTCTTCCAATAGCTCTGCAATAGCCCGTTCAGCCTCTCTGAGGCGCTCTTCAAAAGCCTTGTCACTGACGGTCTCCTGACCCGAGCTTAGGTTGTCAATGAGCGTCTGGAGATCATGAAGCTTCTGCCGCTGCTGGTTCACCTGGTAAATGTTGTTGATAGTAATGGATGATTTTGAAGGATTATTTATTATTGTGTCTTATGTGTTGAAATTAAAAAGAGTACACTCAAAAGAACTGCTGTACTGAACTCATGATTGTTTTGTTATATCCATCAAGTTGTTGTTTGTGTGCTTGCAGACAGCCGTATTCTTGGCATCATAATTTGTAAATAGGATTAGGCATTCGTAAGGGGTTTCACTTCAGCCCAAACCCTCTCTCATAGTTTTATGTGAATTGTTTATATCAGTTTATGTTTCTATTAAGTTCTTGACTGAAAAAAATAAAGTACTAGTACTACAAGCAAACGGCCTGGGTACATTTGATAGCTTCAAGCCGTCACGTTCAGTATACATATGTCTGTTCTTTGTTCAATATTTCAAAACACACTCCTCTCACCTTGTCACGGACAAGGCTGTAGCAGGACGGACACTGCTGGCAGCCAGGTGCAGAACGGTTGTAGAAGTAGTTCTCTTCACACATGTCACACCGGGCACCAACAAATCCAGGCTTACACTCACAGCGGCCATCCTCCTTACACTGGCCTGAGAGGGAGCCCTCAGGATCACAGTCACATGCTGAAAACACAGGGCTACAGCAGTAAGGAATATTTCCTTTTTGGATTATTTTCCATAATCTGTGCCTTACGTTTGCATCCAGAGGAACTGAAACCAAAGAAGTTAACTTCGCACTGCTGACACTGGAGCCCTGTGACGCCTGGCTGACACTCGCACTGACCAGAGACCACGTCACACTGCCCCATGGTGGAACCAATGGGATTACAGTTACAGCTGAAGAGGGAAGAGATGCAAAGACTGATTTACAAGTTTTCCAAAATAACAAATGCCATTGGCCCATTCTCTTTGGAGGATTATTACACTGCCTGGCCAAAAAAAAAAAGTTGCCACCTGGATTTAACTAAGCAAATAGGTATGAGCCTCCTGCAGTTGGTCAGGTCTAGGTATCTAGCAATGTGCTCAAAGAATGAGGTCAGCTGACTACCTGAATATACGGAATGACCAGTGGATTTTTTCTTCCCTAATGGCACGGGCATATTCCAAGATGACAATGCCAGGATTCATTGGGCTCATATTGTGAAATAGTGGTTCTGGGAGCATGAGACATCGTTTTCACACATGGATTGGCCACCACAGAGTCCAGACCTCGACAACATTGAGAATCTTTGGATGTGCTGGAGAAGGCTTTGCGCAGTGGTCAGACTCTACCATCATCAGTGCAAGATCTTGGTGAAAAAATTAAAGCAACACTGGATGGCAATAAATCTTGTGACATTGCAGAAGCTTATCAAAATAATGCCACAGCGAATGTGTGCCGTAATCAAAAGCTAAAGGTGGTCCAACGAAATATTAGAGTGTGTGACCTTTTTTTTTTGGCCAGGCAGTGTATGACGCTATAAGAAGTTTGAGCTGACCGTTCACAGCCTTTGCCACTGTGCAGGTTGTAAAAGCCCAGCTCACATGCACTGCAGTCTCTTCCTGTAACATTGGGCAAACACAGACATTGGCCTGTGACCTGGGAGCAGCTGGTTTGTTGGTTCACGGTGCCGAATGGAAAGCATGCACACGCTGAAGAGAAAAAACAGGAAGTGTTAGCTTTGCTTCTTGACTACAGTGATAAGTAATAGGTTGTGTTCATGGTATTCCAAAGAGATTATTGCTGTAAGAAATTTGATGGAGGCATTATATGATGTTAATAGGTCTCAATATATGGACTATCTGTGGTGTGTAAACATTTGTAAAAATTATCTGCGTAAACCCTCAGTCGTCCAGGTCTGATCAATAGCAAAAGACGAAGTTAAAATCTGTCAACTGGACAAATCGTTGTAGGAGTGAAGACATTTCGCTTCTGATCCAAGCCACTTCTTCACTTCTGATCAGATTGCTGGTGACCACTGCCTTATATATCTATCTGCAGGGAGGGGCTAACTACACTGAAAGTGTAAACATCTATTGTCTCTAGTTACAGCTAGAGCTATCCTATTCAGCCCTTTCAGCCCTTATTGCTAAAAATACCTGAAAAATGCTTTCATTTTATGAGTAGGCTCACCTTTACGCAAGCCTACCTTCTAACTTTACCTGCTGGTGCTACCTGCTTGTCTGGCGATACATCAGTAAATTGTCTTATAATGGAACATTACAGGCAAAGTAATAATATTTCCATGGAGACAAGCAGGTGGCATAGCTTCTACCAGAGCAGTTACATAAAGCAACTTACAGTCCTTACAAATTCTGAATAGTCCAAAAATGCAATAAAAATGCAATGCAACTGTAATATTTTTTGTGACTATTTTTTATTTCTACAAATTTCACTTTTAAGCATCATGTATAAAACCTACTAACTTTAAACCTTTGCAAACTGGAATTGACTGGATTCTTGTCATTTGTATAATAAGTATATAAGTTTAATACAGCTGGTACTCACGTTTGCATTTGTCACTAGGGTTGGTGGCCAGAGCGTTGCCAAAGAAGCCATCTTGGCAACGGTCACAGAATAATCCTGCTGTGTTGTAGATGCATTTAAGACATTCTCCGGTTTCACGATGACAATTTCCCACAGCATTGGGGTCAATGTTGTCACTGCATTTACAGGCACGGCAAGCTCTAACTGGACCTTCTTGTCCGAGAGGATCTCAAAAAAAACCATCATCACACAACTCACAGCGTTTTCCTGCATATATCAGAATTTTGATTAATGACCATAATTTTGATTAATGACCATAATTTTTCAATGAAATAAATTCAAAGAGGGCATATTACACTTCTATGCGGTATTAATTGTTAACATAGAGTATCAAAAACTAAACTGAAACTATGTTGCAAATATAGCATTTTTGAAACAAGTCACTCCCCCTTGAGGGTGCTGTCACCACACAATCAGCATACATTCCATTAATGAAACTACTGCACATTGCATCAGATATGTGAAATTGTAGTGTATCGTTTTGTACATTTGAGTTACCTTTTAAAAGAATTTCTTCAAGACTTATTTTGATTAACAATAATAATTATTTATATTTTATTATATTGTTTTAGACTTCATAATTCAATTACTGCATATCTTCAAAACAACTATTTCTAAAGTATTTATTGCTCAATATACTGCCCAGATTCAGTGTTAAATGTCCACCCCTTTAACAGAATGAGTGTGGTTCTGGTTATACTGACCAGTGGTGCCAGCAGGGCAGTTGGTGCATACCACCTCTTTGGTTTTGGGGACTACAGCACAAGTAGCCCCACTGGGACAGGGGCATGGCTGACAGTCTGCTGCAGTGCCTCCAGTGGCATCTCCATAAAAACCATCTTGACAACGCTCACAGCTCAGGCCTGCGGTGTTGTGCTCACACTTGCATGCTCCTGGAAATAACAACCCATTTTTTAAATGTTTGAAACTTTGAACCTTCACTCTGGCCCTTTGCATATCATCACATTATATTCTTTTGTTTTCATGGCTGCACACCAAAACACTAGGCCATCTAGCAAAAGCTGTTGAGTTTTCATTTTGGGTGCTGAATGCTGAACAAATTCATCCAAACATTAGCATATTCCCCTATGCCTAGACAAAGAATACATTTTACACACATAGCTTCACACCATCACTATATTTTATAACTAATTATACATCAAAAGATTCCAACTATTGCAAGTGTTCCATGTTAAAACCATAAATGTTTAGAAACTTGTGTCATCAGCCAGAGTTGTATCAGGTCAAGTTCATGTCTTAATTTTTTGAGTCCAAGCAACTTAAGTCGAGTCACGGGCCACTGCCTTTTGAAACGTACAGGTCCAAGTTGAATGCCAAGTTATCTGTCATTATGAAGGAGCTGAGTAACAATTCTTGGAAATTATTTGGAATACTCAAATACTACATCTGTGCTTGGGTGTGTGTCTGCACCACAAAAATAAATAGGGTGAAACAAATCCTAGACATTTGTTCATGCTTTTTGTAGCACTGTCCACTGTTTCTCATGTCTGTCATTGTACCTGTATTGGGGTCACAGGTCTGGCTGTGGCCATGGCAATTGCAGGGCTCACACTGACTGAAGGCTCCAAGCTGGCTGAGCACGGCGGTATCCCACAATGCACCTCTCACAGTGCTGACCCTCATACCCCTGAGGACAAGTGCAGGACTCCACCCAGTGAGCCGCTTCGCCAGGGCCACGCCGAGCTGTCACCAAGTGCACGTTGTCTAGGTATCCAGCACCTGTTCACACAAAAAGCCCCAAAAGGTTGGATTCACGTTCTAAGATTTCATCATCCACAAATGTGTTGAACCTTCAGATCATTGGATTCAGATTTGCTCCACACCTTTTGTGATATTAATATTATGGCTGTGTTTTGTCAACTAACTATTCTATGGAGGTGAAAAATGTTGTGAAGCTAAATTTTAGGCTGACGAAGTTCACAAAACCAACTACCGCTACCAACTTGTGAAGAATAAACACAGGATTAAACCATATATATATATATACATACACACACACACACACACATATACACACACATATACATATATATATATATATACATATATATATATATATATATATATATATATATATATATACATATATATATATATATATATACATATATATATATATATATATATATATATATATATATATATATATATATATATATATATATATATATATATATATATATATATAGATAGATAGATAGATAGATATATATATATATATATATACATATATATATATATATATAGATAGATAGATATAGATATATATATATATATATATAAAAATAAGGTAAATAAAATATTCTTTGTCTGAAGATAATAAAAAATATAGAGTATGGGCAGAACAACAGTACAAATCTCAAATTATCAAGTTAAAAATTTTGATTTTTTTAAAGTTTAAAATGTGTTCAGTGTGCCAGCCAGTCAGCCACAAGAGTAGCCAACCACGACCATGGCAACTAATTAATAGTTTCAAATTGAGGTGCAGGGAAGCTAGAGACATATGGTACAAATTAACATTAACTGGCTAAAGGCATATGCTTTGAACTGAAATATGGTTGGCATGACTTATTTGCATAAACATATTTCAGTCTTTGTAGATTTAGGGGAAAAATACATCATTTTGATCAATACTCACTCTTGTCGCTGTATGTTCCTCGGATTTTTATGCTTGTCAAGTTGTGAAGAAGCAGTCGCTGAAATTCCGAGTGACTAATAGCAGGCCTCCATGGATAATCTGCACTGTCATGAAGCCTGAAATACAGTGAACAGTGTAGTTCTCAGTTACACTTGCTTGAGTCACTTTGTAAACTTGGTTACTCTTTCCATTGTCAGCAAGACTACAAGTAGCAGAAGCTTTATGCCTACAGTATTAAATGATTTGAACATGCACATGCTCCTTCAGATTGTGATTTAGTTTTCCTCATTCCTGTGTCTATCCTATGAGATTTTGTGCATTATTTAATGTTTTATCCTTCCAATTACATTAACTTTAATTTATAAATCAGTTGTTACGTCCTGGCAGTTACTTTTTCATTTACTCTTACTTGAGTAATACTTTTCCAAAAATACTTTTTTTTACTCTTTCTTGAACAACTACTTTGTACTCCTACTTAAGTGTGAATAATTACTTCAAAAAATTATTACTCAAGCACATTTTTGGCTACTCTACCCGCCTTTGACCTTGCTTTGAATCTTTCTTCAAACTTGTTGCATGTGTGTGCCCACCTAAAGACATAAGTCTGCATGTGCTCAGTGGGATAAGCATTTCCCTGAGCAATCAGTGGTACAGCCACTCTCAAACCAGCCCCCCTCTAGGACCAGATCTTCAGCCGATAGTCTGGTGTCTCGGCGGTCCACCCGGAAACTCAGGCTCAGGTTCTGCCCATAGCTCGGCAGCTGGTTCCCCAAGAATTTATCTAAAAGAAGGGGGGGAAAAAAGGAACACAACAACAATCAAAATTCAGAAGTTAACAATAGTTGTTAAGGAAGAAATGTCAATGATTGCAGGGGACTGACAGACTGAACAGAGACTCATCTCATGAAATTCTACTGTTCAGTCAGAGTAAAGCCTCTAATTTTTCATAAGAACCAAATATTTTCCTTTCAAATTTGTATGCATTTTTTACTAATGCTGAACACAGGATTCAGAACACAGAACAGAAGCAGACCAGGTAACATGAATGAGAGCTTTTTGCACAAAAAAAACATATTTGGCATCATAATAACAGTTTTTTAAATTAGTATTATTGTAGTGTAGTGCAACATTTTATTTAGATTATTTTTGAATAACTTCAATGGTTAAACAGACTCCCACTCTGTCATAAATAAATAGTAAAAGATTCGAATCCCATAAAAGAGCTGAAAAATTTTCTGTTTTTTGAACTTTTTGAATTTACCTGGTGCCATAAAGTACATGGGAAAGTAGTCTTCAGATATAAGAGAGATCTCCTGACCACTGGTCCATTGTACAGGGACGGCCAAGCCATCTCTCTGCTGAGCAACCCACTCCTCCGTGTCTGCCACAGAAATACAAGAGAAATGATACATCTTAGCCCAGACATTTCCTAGAACAAGTTAAAATAATAAAAAATACCTTCACAGGTGAATACATAAGAGCACTAAACAGCACTGAAGCTAAAAACTACAGTACCTTGCATCAAAGTTGCAAAGGCCTGTCATGATAACCAGCTCCAATAAATAAAAAGCAGAATAAAGTTGTTGATTACTCTCATTAATGAGTCATAGGTATTAGTTATTCAACACTCAGCAGCTCAAATGGTAATGAACTAAAAAATAAATTAAAAAGACAAGAAAGTTAGTGCAAAGAAAAGGCCTCTCACAGTAATTACTATATTGTGTGTCCTCTATGAATGAATGAATGAATTTTGGTCATTTACATTTTTTTGAAAAAGACAAAACAAAACATTTTTGTCATTAATTACAACCAAAAAAGAATTGGGCTGAAGCCGCGTGCCCATCCTGACCAACACATTACAACTCCACAATAGAGTAACATAACAAAATCCATTTACTTTAATCAATATCTTATACATTGCTGTAGGTTATATGAGTCAAGACATCTGTGTTTATGTATGAATTAATTCATGTTTTAAGAGTTTTTTTGAATTTAGACAGTTTTAATTAACTTCATCATTGAGATTATTTTTTAAATTAACTATGTCTGTAAATATTAATATATTTGATTTTATAAATAGTTCATCAGTAGGATTACGGAATCCTGCTTTATTAATTATTCTTATTGCCCTTTTCTGTAGTTTAATTATAGGATCTACGTATGTTTTACAGGTATTTCCCCAAGTTTCAGAGCAATAAGATCGATAGGGAAGCACAAGTGGTTAAACAAGTGATATGCAGGCATTTCTTATTTAATACAGATTTGGTTTTATAAAGTACACCAACAGTTTTTATATTTTACTCCTGATGTACTGTAATGGTTTCCAGCATATCTGATGATCTTTGATCACTCCCAAGTCTCATAAACCCTTTCTATTTCGATTCCATTCCAAAATAATTTTATATTAGAATTTCCCTTACTGGATCCAAAAATCATGAAAAGGAAACAAGTCTTATGTAGGTGCACAGATATAAAGAATGTGGTGGTGTTCACAATTAGAAAACTCTACATAGTATTCAAACTTGCCGTCCAGCTCAGTATCAAACTACGGGATTGTTAACATCATCAGAGTTATACAAACAGCAGAAATAAAGAGTTTGTCTGAACTGCCTGATCAATTAAAGATTTATTAGGGGACAGAGACTGTTTCAAGCTAAACAATAGCGGTGGGTGTACTTAGAGCTGGGTAATATGGGTAAGAATAGTGATCTGATATTTGGTCATACTGACATATTATTGGATTCCATTTTAGAAATCACTGCCCCTGTATTTTACAACTTTTTGTTTTCTACTTTTCTTCGCAAACTGCTGCGTGACTGGTGTAAAATTATGATGAATATGTACCTCAGGTGCTATCCCACCAAACCAAGTCATAATTGGAAAAAATATATTCATTTGTCAAATGCACTTTTAATAATCAAATATGTAGTTTAGAATGTGATGTTACATGAACTAAACTCCTTGACTCCTTGACATCTTTCCAGTGAGCAGGGAAGGACCCTATGGCTGTACCTGTGTCAAAGGTAGAGGAGATGGTGTGGATGCTGTAGCCCTCTGCGCTGTCACACACTGAGGAGTGCTGAAAACAGAAGCAAGGGGTGCAGCCTTGCGGATTGTTGTGGTCCAGATTAAAGTAGCCCAGTTTACATCTGCCAAAACAAAAACATGTTTAGTGTTTGTACAACTGCCTATTACTAAAATAACAAGTAAAACATTTACATATACTCATTTGCATTTTCTTGATTAACTTTTTAAAAGAAATTGTACTTTTCTAGCAGCATACTTTATTTCCTAATATATTTTTTATTGAAGTAACGGTATTCTTGCTTGAGTGAAAGGTTTGGTTACTCTTCCCACTGTGAGTAAGTCACAAAGTGACAAAAGCTTTATGTGACAATATTACATTTGAATATTTCAGTTTCTCGCACCAGTTTATCAGATATGATGTAGTTTTTTCTCATTTTTGTGTCTATTCTTTGAAAATACCAGATTTTGTGGCATACCAGATTTCCAGTTACATCAACAACAAATCATATGTCAGTCAGTTAAACTTTAAGATACTCTTACCTGAATATTACTTTTTCTAAATATTTTTTACTCTTACTTGAGAAATATTTTGGATCATAACTTCATACTTCTACTTGAGTAATATTAGAAGTAGCGTTACTCTTGCTTGAGTTTAATTTTTGGCTACTCTAACCACCTCTGATCACTGTAATGAAATTTTGTGGAAGATTTAAAGGCAATATTCTATTTCTAGCCACTTTGCATCTACAAAACCATAACGTTACCATTGTTCCCTGCTACTACCGAGTTTGGCTTATTACAACAGTTTACCCACATGTGCAGAAATTTTGAAATCTGTTTTGCATTTATAATAGATGATTTGTGATATACCTGTCACAAGTGAAGCCTTCCACATAGTCCTTGCAGCGGCACTGGCCTGTATTAACATCGCACTCTTGGGTACTGCCTGATGGAGAGCAGGAGCAAGGCCTGGAATAGCACACAGTCAAACCAATACAGGGAAACACACCCCATGTACATTTGTCTTGATTTTAATGTTAATAATAATAAACAATTATTCATAATACTATCCACTACGCAATACCACTGTGAAAATACAGAACCCAAAATAAATTACTTTTTGCTGATGAAATTTGACTGGTCCCACTCATTAAGTTTATTTTTTCCATCTATGAAGCTTGGAAAGTAGTTTACTAAAAATATAGATGACTGGTTCCCTGGGATCCAGAATACACACTTCTTCAATACTTTACAAAGATATGAGTCTGGTCACTGGTGGAACTCCCCGTTTTCAAATGGGTGTGATTGACAGAAGTGCACAGTGAATCAGGGACACTCATGGTCCACCCATATCGGGAAAAAAATACCACAGGCGGCTGAAAAACATTGCAGATTTCTGCAGAATCAAAAAGCCAAGCACTAAACTTTGATCTGAGAGGAAATAAATGACCGTAATTTCCCAGCCATAGAGCGCACCGGATTATAAGGCACAGTTCAGTTACGGGTGCTTTTTCTGCATTTAACACATAAAAAAGGATAGGTAGATTTTATTTTCAAATCATTGGTGACCAATGAGCTCCTTTGTTTCACATGTATCACTGAAAAAATTAATCTGATTGCATGTTTGGCCAGCCTTGAGACACAACAGAGGGCATGGGGACCAAACTGATATCAATCTTTATAAAATATACAGAGAGATCCTTCTGGATTTCCAGGCAAGATCCCTGGTACACAAAGGGGTGACATTCAGATGCAAAAGTATCAAAAAACATAATTGATACTAAACTAATATCTAAACTAGATGCTAATTTGACCAAGTCCATACTGGAAAAAAAAAAAATCACATAATTTCCAGGCCAAAATCTGAGCTTTCCTGAGCAGTTTTAATACTATTATTTTCTAAATGAAAATTCCATTCTATTACATTCTATAGCAATCACTATCAAAATATTGGATGAATTCCTTGGCAATGAAATGGAGTTTGAAATTTGTAAAATAGTATCTGATAACACTGCTCTGTACCCCTGTTCCCACTTATGAAAACATGGAGATTTTCCAAGCCACCCCATGTTAATGAACTATAATGGAAAGAATACATTTGTCTCCACAAGATGGTGCCGTTTACCTGCAACCAGCCTCAGTGAGGCTGTGGAAACCTGGTTGGCATCGATCACACTTCTCCCCTGTAACCCCAGGCTTACAGGAGCAGACCTCCTCTGTCATCGCATTGTGGTGACTCTGAACCTGAGCAGCAACATAACAAACAAAGATAATATACAATACACATTTCATCTCTAAATACGAATGTGTGTCTCAAAGAGGTTATAGCTATAGGCTACAGGTTAGTAATGGTGTTTACTAGTCTTTACTCAACTCTGTATCTCAAGTAAAAGCACACATAAGATAACACTGTTATGCACAATGCAAAGGCGAAGGGAGCTTTGACTAATTGACTAGACCCAAAAGGCAAAACCTATTATGCAAAATCAAATTGAGAAGGTAAATGACAAAGGAAACACATATAACATGGGTAAACTCTCTACAAAGTTGCATTTGGAGTGATGTGTGCATGTTTGTGCAATTTTTAATCACTTATTTTTAAGGTGCCATATTGCCAATCAATCCCCGTTTTCACCGCCACCGACATACATCCACTGTAATGTACTTACTTACTTCGTTCTCCAATTTTATGTTCTTAATCGGTGATACGCATTGGATTCGGCATCCTTCCTATCCTTACGCACCGACTTTTTGTTGTCATTTTACAGGGACGTCAGCTCTTGACATTTACAGGGATGTCAGCTCCAACTGGGAACCTCGTTTTTATAACATGGAACTCAGCTGACATGTTTCTTTTATTAAGTCGTTTTAGACGATATATTGCCAGTTAAAATGTGCAAATTATGACATAATGATCCACGGATGTCATAGATTATATTCGCTATATATCAGTCACAAGCACAATAGGTCTTCCTTAAGTACAACATACGATTTAGAAGTTCTATAACTAGTCTGAATATTATTTTATTAAGGTTTTTGTGCAATGTATTACACTTGAGAATGTAACAGAACTAGGCCTACCGATGGAGTTGCATCCGCAGGGCAGGCAGCGACTCCCGGTGTGTGGTCGCGATGGTAGTTGTCCAGGCAGCGTTCACAGTTGGCCCATCAGTGCTGTCTGCACAGTTCAGGCAGTGTCCTCCATGGCCCGTGGCTCGGTACAGCTCTGCATCAAAGTAGCACTCTGAACTCTTTCCATTACAGTTACAGGCTGAAAAAAAAAAAAAAAAAACAGGCCATTAATACACATATATCAAAACAAATTACTAATATTACAGGCGCACCAGGAAACTTCTCCTGGGACATGTGCATATGGTGAACGGAAATTCTTTTGCCTGGAATTTTCCACTCTGTGGCATTAAGTGCATCTACTATCATTTATCAAATTACAGGTGTTTTTATTGCTCTCTTTAAAAATGTATGCATTCTTACTTTGACCATGACTATCCACAGATCTGATCTGTAACTTGGCCGGTGGTGGTGTATCCATGGAAATGGATAAGTTCAATGTTATACTGTGGAACAAAAAGCAATAACATCTCCAAGGGGACAAGCAGTGTCTTTGATTTGCATATTGCTGGTTGGACATGGACAGCAGATGTAACAAACGTAGAGGAATTCAATAACTGTTACCCAGTTTTTGATGATATTGTTATGCTGTAAACAAGGGACAACGCTTGTCTAATTGATTGGTCCAATATTACACAGAAGAGTCTTGTGAGATTAAGCCATCTGTTATCACCTCAAAAACAGATCCAGAGTTGTGTTTTGTTTCAGCTACCATTTTCATTTAGTTCAAGAAAGACTGGACATTCCGGGGCTGAAATCATCCAAATGATAAGTATAAGTTTAGGTGTATGGAATTTAAAAATGCAGTGGAGCACTTCCTGAATTACCACATGACACCACATAATACAACAGAGCATATTCCGTTTGAGAGAAAAAACTCTAAATATGCAGGGTTTGTGTTAAACATGTGTGAATAAAACTAAATTCCAGGTATGTTTTTGAAGAGGAAACAACATTATAGCATAGATCAGAAAATAGTATAGGATCTTTAATATTTTAAAGGAGCAAAACATCTGAAAGATGGATCCTGGCTGATGACTTTGCTGCCCAAACAACAGTGTCACCTGTGCCCAGATAAGGAATATAATAAAGATTTATGACAACAGCTTTATTTTGTTAAATACATGTTTTGGGTTTTTTTTTTTCAAACTGCCACTTGATTGATGTAAACTAATATTAAATATTTACAATTAAGGATTAAGAAAAAATAAAAAAAAAAAGATGTCAGATGCATTTCAGTGTTTGGGGGAAAAAAAAGAGCTATTTAAGACGAATTATTAAAGCAGACCTATTATGCAAAATCAAGTTTTTAGAGCTTTAAAACCATTTTATAGTCACCATTTACAATCTCAAAGATGTATTTGGAGTGATTCATGCATATCTGAACAATCTTAAATCTTTAAGACACCATATTGCCAATCAACTCCAGTTTTCACCCACTTCTCTGTACTTTGTTCTCCAATTTTATTTTCTCAATCGGGGATACACATAGGAATCATCAGTGTTGCCAGTGTTGTCATGGGTGTCATAGATTATAACTATATAGCAGACACAAGCAACCGAAGCTCTTAAGAACTGTAGTGAACACTAACTGTGACTGCACGTATGCATTAGTAAGATAAGAGGCCCCTTTGAGAGGTGGTACTCACACAGACACTCGTTAGCATTGTCGGCAGTAGCTCGTCTCCATGGCCGGTCGTTGTAGAAAGGTTTGCAGCGCTCACAGTCTGTCCCCTCCGTGTTGTGCTTGCAGTTACACACAAGACTTCCCCCACTGTTCTTGATGCACTCACTGGCATGGCCATTGCACTTACACCTGTAAACATACATACAAAACTTTGTAGTAGTAGTGCGGTGTCAGGTAAACATTTACTTTTCACTTTGTCTGGCTTCCCTTATAAAGCCCACACAGAGAATATGGTGGTTATACAGGGAGGTTTTTGTGTCGTGATCCCTGTGCTAGAGACTGAGACTAGCATCCCTGGTGGAAAATAAAGAACCACTGTGCCATGCTATTCATCAAAAGTGAATATAAAATTAAAGCCACAATATGTAAAATATTTTTTTATACACCTTTTAGCTGCCAAAAATAGACTACTTAAAAGAGTGTTTGTATTTTTATTGTGGTTGGTTTTATTGCACTGAAAAACTGATAAGAATATGTCCTTACTGTGAGTGGGTTTGAAAACATGGAATGGCTGATTATCTTTAAGAAGAATTGCAAGTGGGATGAGATGAGTCTTTGTTTAAACATAGTGCTTTGTTAAACAGAGATGCAAAGATTCACAAAATATCATGAAAGGATAGAAGGAAGAGGCACAGTTTGATTTTCAACAGCTTATTGCCCAGGCCTGCTTAAAATTAAATGCCTGGATATCAAGCCCTGTTATATAAATTAAACAATGCTGACTTCTTCCTGCTGAGAAAACAGATGCTTCTCTGCTTGGGGGAGCAAGCCCCTCTGCGACACGATGGAACATGTTTACTGCTTATTGTCTCCAATGTGTCTTTGGCAGAGCTTGATGGAAACTGGTTGTTAGACAAAGGTTCCTACAACGACGGGATTTATGACTCAAAGCACGTTAGGGATTATTCACAAACTGTTCAAAAGGGTGGCACATATAGAGATTTATTTATATTTAAGAAAATACTGGGAGGAATGAAGAAAAGAGAAAGTGTTGGCTGCACTGCACTACAAATATTTATATATAAAAAAAAAAAAAAGTAAAAACATATCGTCAGACTGTTACTGTTGCATTACTAATGCATAACAGAGACACGGTTGATGTGGTAATTTGTTGCAGACAGCTTTTATCAAAATTTGTCCCACTGTCCAGCATGAGATCTGAACAATCAGTAATCAATAATCATTGGGGTAGACTACTGTGCATCCTTACTGACTCTAAACACCATAAAACAGCAGGTTCCTTAAGCTGAGAGTTTACTACAGACCACCAGCATACACACATTATCTGTACAGCCTGACAGCTTGTGATCAATCAGAAGACAGGACAGAGCAATAACACCTAAGTGTAAAAGTTTAGAAAAATGCACTTTGTGCAGTCAACATCCCCAGAGAATTACTTTCTGGTCAACTTTTATTTCTGGTAGGGCACTAAACAAACCAACCAACCAACCAACCACTTTTACCTTATACGTCTTTGTTAGTCCAACTGCAAACCAGAAATAATTTTCATGGGAAACCTTGGCTCTTTTTTTATTATTTGGCAATGTTTTTATGAGTGATTATATTGCCTTATTTCAATCAAAGGTAAAAAAAAAAAATAAACAACAAAAAAAAAAAACAAATGGGAGAAAAATACACTTTTGGGTATGTTCTTTGACTGTGTATTCTCACAACAGAGCTGCAGGGAGAGATCTATCGCTAAAGTTCTGCTTTAAGAACACATACACCTAGACCAATGTTACTTCTTGGTATTGGAAAGAGTGACGTAGCCCTAGTTTTGGTTATATTTTGGTTTTCCAGACGTGACCCGAATTTAAACCTCAGCCAAAATGTGAGGCAGA
Organism: Periophthalmus modestus; assembly: GCA_019594935.1. NCBI lineage: Eukaryota > Metazoa > Chordata > Actinopteri > Gobiiformes > Gobiidae > Periophthalmus > Periophthalmus modestus. Next base: position 169,531 of record JAIEZT010000001.1, on the reverse strand, counting down.
TTTCCATTACATGCTGACATTCTTGGGATTCCTGTCCAGCAAAGCGGGATTACACCAGGGAGGAGGCGCTCCAACTAAGCCAGTTCACATAGCACCTGTCAGAGTTCACTTTGATCCCTGTAGGCATTGTCACAAACATCCAGCTAAAAGAGGAAGTTTATTATCCACAAAGGAAAAAAAAAAAAAATCAAAAAAGCATTTAACATGCTTTGAGCCATACAGGGTTTGGGCTTAATATTTTAAAAGACATGAAAAAGCAGCAAAAACACATGGAGTTAGAACACAACTCAAAATCACACAAAAAATACCCACCATGGAAACAATGGTTAAAGGCTAAAATCAAGGCAGTGCCAGATACAGCCAGATGCCCATACCTGAAGCACTGGAAACTGCCAAACAAAGGCTCCAAGCCTTGGCCAGCCGCCTAAAGAGGTACACGCGAGATAATGAAGCCAGACGAATAAACGTCTGTTTGGAACAAAGTGTAACTTCAATGGCAGAGTAATAACACCGCACCAGAGAAACCCACCAAGGCTGGAAAATGAGTGGTACTAGAAAGGCGTATGGGAGAAGGAGGTTATGTGATCATGTTGACAATTTGGCATAGAAATGAGCAGTCAAGTCCAAAAACGTGTCGTTGTAAAACATTAGTTTTGTCTGTACCTTTAGTAAGCATTCCAGATACAATTTTTTTATGACTCCATGTGTTTTGGAGCAATAAAAACAAAATAGACCTGCCATATTGTGGAGTATTCTAGGCAAAGCTATAACAACTTCATAGAGACAAGCAGGTAATGGACCCTCCAGCAGAAACGGTACATTTTAAAATGCTGTTACTGCAGAGGGTAAAATATTTGGACAAAAACAAGACATCTCATTCATAACAGTCTATTTTTGTATTTGTAGCAAAAGGAAGTGGTTTCCTCAAAGCCATGAAAAAAACAACACTTTGACCTCCCACTCTCCATTCAAACAAGAGTAAAGTAATGCATTAACCTGACTCTTACCTTCCCCCCACAGCAAAGTCTGAAATGGCGTAGTAGTACGACTTGAGGACCTTGGGGTCATTGAAGACTTCATCTCCAAAGGTGTTGAGTCGGTTTAGCGTCACTTTGATGTCTGTGGCGGTCACCCAGTCCTTTCAAAGACAAATTAAAAAAAACAATTATAACATAGTTTGTGTATGAGCATATTTAGACTTTAATAACGTTAACTGAACCAAATGGAGAATTCCTTGGACAAATTCTTGGCTATTCTTGGAATAGCTCAAAAATACAATATAGTTTATATACAAGAATAGTTCTCAATAATAACAATTGTATTTGCAACTCCTAATTAATAGTAGTAATAATATTGGTTAAAAAAATGCTTTCTCACAATTAATTTTATATTCATGCTCCGAAATATATGGTTATTTCCAGGGGACATTAACCTACTTTATTTGATGCAGCTTTACCGTTTATCCAAATAGCAATTTCTGTTTAATTGCAGACAACATGTGTCACAACTAGTTTAACAGTTTAAAAAACGTATGGTCTACTAAGACAAGTTGAAAGGCTTTGAATTAGTAAAGCTCAATATAATGTCAAGCCATTAATATCTGATTAGTATGTGCACACTTTAACCTTATTTTTGGAAAGCCAAGTTGGCCCAGATGATTCATTCAAAGTGTCTTTTCACTTCCTTCTTATTTTAGTAGCAAGTTTTTGCATTTCCATAACTGACCAGGGTCAAATGTAAAGTTTTATTTCCTGGGCGGACATGGGAAGCAGATATAACTTTAAACATTAAAAATCAAACATGGAGTCAAATTCAATGAAACATCCAGCAATTGAATGTTTATCGAGCATTACCATGAAATAAACATTTCCTTACACTCTTTTTAAATGATATGCCATCACTAGCCAGATGTGAAAATTGGCTCCATACTTTACAGCCTCTGTATTTAATTTTACTTCTTCTATTTGTGTATTTTTTACCACAAACTGCCACTTATCTGTAAAACTATGAGAAATATTTACCACAGGTACGATCCACCAAACCAAGTCATAATTAGAAAAACAAGAATGTGCCCTTTAAAGCATTAAGCAAAATGTTATGTTCTTTTTGAGCTTTTAGTCATGTCTTAACATTGTTCCCTCTTCAAAAACACATGTAGAATTGTATTTGGCTCTATTCACGCTCTTTGAAATAGTTACTATTCTGACACTTGCAATGTCTTTAGCTATTGCACAGTGTCTATTCTATTCCATTTCCTTCAGATAAATGTTTGGTGAAAAGGCACTGTTATGAGAAACCCTGTAATACAACTGTAGGAGTAAGGCTCCAAATGGAAAGGAGTGTATTTTGAGATGGGGCAGATGCATACACACCTGCTGCTGTTACATCACCAAACAAAACTGTGCATATCCCATAAACAGGAAGCAAAAGCTCATGGGAAGCGTGGGAGCATCATGATGCTGTGTTACAGCCTGAGACCACTCCAAAAGCAGCGCAGTCTAGATTGGAAAATTTCATTAAAAGTCTGCTCTGCTCATTCTTTCCACTCCTGAAGAATAATATGTTAGAAATTTCACAGACCATAAATGATAAATATGTTAATGTAGAAAAAATAAAAGTATTTGGTGTACTGCTTTTTTTTTGCTGCTGCTTCCAGAAATCCCATTTCTCTGACTTGAGCAAACGACTTGGTGTTGCGCAACTCGGAAAGTCATATTTCTCAGACATCATGTGAAACTAGGCCTGTCACGATAACACATTTTGAAGTGCGATACATTACTGAAGTAAATTTAGGCCACAAACAATAACATTGAAACCAAATAAAGCACTATTGTCCCGAAAAGTATTGGTAAAATACAATATGTTAAACAACACAAACTGCAATAAATAAATTGCAGAATGCAACACTTGTGTAGATTGTTTGCATCTACAATGAGACATAGAAGTTCAACCTTCTACAACTCAAATCTCATCGTAGTCCAAAAAAAAAAAAAAAAACAAAATTTTCTAGTGCAAGGAAAAGTACCCACGATAAATATTGACCCACAAAAAGTATTGTTCCACCTGTCATGTACTGAGCGATAAGTCATGTAGTATTTATCCTGACCTATGTCAGCCTATGTGAAAGTGACATTACACTGTGCACCTTAAATGTCATTCTATATTATATTATGAATAAACAAGTCATTCATCCGTTTGTCCAGCAGTCTAAACACAGACTCCCAGATTTCCCTCACCCCAAACATGTCCTCCAGCTCCTCCGGTGGGACCCCAAGGCATTCCCAGGCCAGCCGAGAGACGTAGTCCCTCCAGCGTTTCCTGGGTCTTCCCCAGGCCTCCTCCCAGTGGGCAAATAAACAAGGCATTTCCAAATTCTATGCAAATGTTGCGTTTTCCCCAACAATGTTGATGTTTTAACCAGGCCTTTTTCACGGGTTTCAAGTCATGGCAACAATCCTTCTTGGCTATAGTGATTAAGCAATTCATACTAAATCTTATATATTTTGAATGGGGAAAAGTCCTACCAGACTTTTTGTATTTACAACTTTTTGTTTTCTACTTCTCTTCATGAACTTTTATTGATGTAAAATTATAATTTTTACGTAAGGTACTATCCAATCAAACCGACTAATAAATTAGAAAAAAATATTAATCTGTCAAAATACAGACTCAAAAATATGGCTATTGTTGTTATCAAAATGACACACAACAAGGTTTTTTGTGTGTCGTTGCACTCTTGACTGGCATTTGCTCTCCCTTCACTGGGGAGTTGAGCCCAGATTTAGCTGAGGGTCTAGGTCCATATTGGTCTTCATCTATTTAAACCGGGGACACTTTTGAAGGCGTCAGACTGTCTGTTTGCCTGCTCAGCCTATAATAACTTGGTTTTAAAATACTGCTTAGTAACAGTCCAGCATCCCAGTTACACACATAAAAAAGCAGACTGAAATTACAATTTACATCATTTAATTCTTAAAATTCTGCACCTAAATTTGCCTTCAGTAAATTAGCAACTACATCTAATTTTAAATGGGACAATGTTTTGACTAAAATAAGTATGAGATTATTATTGAGTAACATAACATTTTGCCCTAAACAAAACTTAAAGGTATATGCTGTAAATTGAATTCCATTAACTTTTATCCAAGCCAAAATGGTCATTAGATTGCACAATGCTGTATTTTGTTTCACTCCAGCATGTTTGAGTAATCCTCTGTTCTCCTGAGAAAATAGTTTTTTTATCAAACCCACAGCTCTGTACTGACTTGTGATTATTCAAAGGAATCAAACTCCAGGTATAATATTTTTCAACACTAAATAATGAAATGGTGCTATGGAGCTCAACAGTGACCCCCCACCCCCCAGTTCTAAAAGTAAATTTCACATTCATTTTTTTTGCACTGACTTTCTGAAAAAATTAAAAATAAAATCTCAGAAGTTTGAAAGCTCAGGGTTTATCAGCTACATTATTAAACCATTTCGCTGAATCCACACTAATATTAGTTAAAACATAGCTAGTTGGAAATGCTAATGAACTCTTAATATTATTAGAATTTTTCCAAAAGTCTATGGGGAAAATGAATGAGAAACTGTACTTCTTGAACCAGAGTGCACTTCGAAGTGGGTGGGACTGGTGAGCTCCATAGTGAAACACCACAGAGGATTGGCCAGCAACTGCGAATCACTTCTACAGTTTTGGACTGGAAGTAAAGAGGGGGCATTTTATTTCTATGAGGTATTAGCAGCAAACATATAATATTTTTAGAACACCATAACATGTTTTATGTTTTTGCCCTCTCTGTTTGTGGCTAACCAAAATGGGCCTTCAATAGATCTAAGAGCCAAAAAACAGGACAACAAGGAAACTGGACCTAGAAGAAAAGCTGCAAACTATTCCTTACACAGCTGGTGAGTGAATTTTCAGATGGTATGAAATTCTGGTCAAAACCTACAAACTCTTCAAGACAGAAACTGGTTCACCCAAAGGACAAACCCCCCGAGCTACAAGCAAAGCAATGTGGTCTACTCCATTCAGTGTAGTGAAGAGTGCAGTAAGCATTACATTGGAAAAACTAAAGTACTCTATACTAAACTAAGTCACTCCATAAAAGAATGTACCAATACCGCTGTGAGCTCTTTGGGACCCCAATCTGCCATACATCTCTATCTCAAAACCATCAATCACTCCTTTGAAGACTGTGAGGTACAGATCTTAGCCAAAGAAAAGAAATGGTTTGAGAGGGGAGTTAAAGAAGCAATTTTTGTTAGCCAAGACAAATCTTCCTTGAACAGGAATGGGGGACTTAGACATCATCTATCTCCTATCTATAACTCCATCTTCAGACCCAAATCAAAACAAAGAAAACAAAAGGCCTAGCCAGTATGCTAATAGTTGAGAAAGCACCCATTAGGGGCTTTAATGACTATGCTAAGTAGGACTCATGCACAGTGCAGAATTGGTGTAGCTCAAAAGACCTAGCCTACAAACAGAAACTGTAAAATTTTTAGTTTCAGTGTGGCTGGCTCCTCCCTTCAAACAGATATAAGGCAGTCATCAGAACCGAAGAAGCAACTTGGATGAGCAGCGAAATGTCTTCACTCCAACAACTTTTTGTCCAGTTGACAGAGCTTATATATCTCTTTTACCATTTACATTTAACACATTTAAAATACCAATCTACGCATGTTACAGATAAATACTAACCAGTGATGAGGGAAACCCATTATAGCTAGGTAAAAAGCTTTACAAAACTCCTAAGCCTAATCTATTGACTGATATAGCTGGAAACATTATAATGAAGACTGAAATCTGATGGACAGTTAATCAAAGTGAAAGAGTTTTGGCTGAATCTCTTACTCACTCTAGCTGCACATTTCTCTTCACCGCTGTGTTAAATATGCAACACATGGTTGCGACATAAATATGCAAACTATCTGTGAGAGACAGAGCAAACTAAAACCCCTTATTGGTTAAAATAGATTTGGCAACAAGAGCATGTCAGAGTCATAGTGGTTCTGAGTGGACTATGATTTACAGAGAAAGAGAAATTCTATAGTATCCCCAGCTTTATAAGCTTAAAGGGCCCATATCACACCCATTTTCTGATCTATGTTATAATGTTGTTTCCTTGTCGCAAACATACTTGAAGTTGTAATTTGTTTCATTCACAAGTTTAACACACAAAGCATATATAGGATGAGCTCTTCTCTCAAACAGAAAACACTCTGTTCCCCCTTGTGATGTCATATAGCAATACAGGAAGTGCTCCACTGTGTTTTTACTCCATACATCTTCACTAGAATCATTTGGATAATTCCTGCACTGGAATTGCAAACCTCTACTAAACAAAAGGTAAACAGTAGCTATTAACTTGAAAACTATTGTTTCATGACATCACAAGGTGGAACAGAGCATTTTGAGCTGTGGGCATGTAGACAGACTAATAAGAAGAGTATTACTCAAACAATGTGTATGACAAGATAATACACCAGGTATGTTTTTGAGGAGGCAACAGCATGATAGTATATACAGAACCTTTTAAAAGACATTCACAAAGGTGAAAGGACAAATGCTAAGCATGTACCTTTGCTTTGGTATCTCATGTTTTAGAACTTGAAATAAAACATCTACAGACATAGCAAAAGTCAACTGGACAAAAGTTTTAGAGTGAAGACGTTTCGCCACTCATCCAAGCGGCATCTTCAGTTCAGGGGCACAACAACATTTTTGTCCAATTGACAGACTTAAGGACTGAAGGACTGGACGACTGAGAGATTGCACAGGGTGCAAACACTGTCTGTTATCTACAGACAATAAACACAAAGGCCCTCATTTATGAAACTTCAATATGGCAGAAATGGTGGTGTATCTGCAGTATACCCAAAACAAGGTGCTCTTCGGGATTTATCAAATTTGACTTGTGTGTAGGGTGCGCAATATGCGTATGGCAGGACAGTGGGTTACATACCTTATACACCATATCTTAACAAATGCCAAACAGGCCTGGTTGATATACCGATAAAAATTAATTGTGATCTCATTCCTGTGACGTACTTTTGGTATCCATTGTTACGGCCCCAAGCCTTTAGCTCTTCTTAGTGTTGTCATATTTTTGTTGAGATGTTTGTGTAGTTACATTTTGCATGTCTCCTTCATACACCCTGGCTGTGAGAGTCCTTTCGTTAGATTGGTTGGACTGGTTGGCTGCTGCATTGTGGTCCCTGATTGGTGGAGCATCTTTATGTATAGGAGTCAGGTCAATCAATAATGCAGTTATGTTTAAGTTTAAAACTCATAATCATGTGACAAAAAAAAAAAGGGCAGACAGTAATACAAACACGTCAATTATTTGTAGTTCAAAACTAAAGAGCTGATTTCCAAGTCATTTTATATCAATAAAAAGCATAATTAAACCTTCTTTAATCATCAGCCTAATCACGTGTCTCCCTCTCTTTAGAGGGGGTATGTGTCTAAATGTACTGCCGCTTTATGGTGGAGCTACTGCTCTAGCACAGCTGTGATTCATCAGTCACTGCAGCCTTCAGTTCTGTGAAAGCCCAGTCCTGACAGAACACAGCTGGCAAAGGAGTGGAACCTATGCTATAGCTGGACATTAGAGTTACTGAAGTATTTTGGAAAGAAAGTGTATATGCAAAATTAAAACTTTAAAAAAAAGGCAATAAACTACAAAGCTGCAACACAAATGTGAGTACCGTATTTTCCAGACTATACGTTTCTTCGGAGTACAATTCGTACCAGCGAAAAAATAAAAACATATATAAGTCGCACTGGACTACAAGTCTAATTTTTTGGGGTAATTTATTTTACAAAATCCAAGACCAAGAACAGACTGTTAATCAGATACACTACGCTAACATAACATATGCCGGCTTGTCCGCAAACATGAGAGAGTTCTTTTCACTGATGTTTACTACTGTGGTCTTACTTCTTTAGCACAGTTCACACAAACTGTATAAACTCGCAAACACATCAAATATAACATAAGCTCTGGTTCATATTACATATACACACAAAACTGCCTATGAACTCATGGAAAATATAAATACCACTTTGGCCTGCTAGTAAACAAACTGATGAACAAAAATTTTATATTTTATACTTTTCAACTGTTTCTTAAATAGAGCTCTGTCAGGTAAGACTTCACTTTAGCGTAAGAGACTGAACTGGAAAAACAAGAGGTTTTTGTGACCTTCAACTAGACTTATGATAAACTAAACATTTACAATATTGTTCCAAATGAAAAATTATCACCTTTATGGTCTTACAAATGAAGGGGAAATTAAATAGGAAATGTATAAAAGAAAACAAGTCCAGTATATTTTCTTACAGGTGTTACAAACACACCACCGACATCTAGTGGTCAAGCAAGTGAACTGTACCACATATACGTAACCACGTACATGAAGCATAGACGGCAAACTCAATGCTTGTCTGTTATGTTAATGTAAGATATCAACAGTTAACCGAGAACTAACGCATAAAAAACAAGCTAACAAGTTTACTCTGGATCTCACTCCAAATGACTAAATCTACTGTCAGTGTGACAATAATGAAGATGTGAAATTATATATTTTAATAATTTCACATCTGAGTATAAGCCACACCCCTGACCAAACTATGAAAAAAAAAAGTGTGATTTATAGTCTGGAAAATACGGTACTAGGAATTAGGGTTAGGCTTTGGCTTATTTTGTGAAATACATTTCCATAAAGAAATTAACCCATATAAAACTGCGTATTATTATCAGGTTAATCATAACATTTGTACTTTTACATAAAATGTGTCCACTAACAAAGCTCATTTTGTGGCCATGCCAAAGAATTGGGCTGTTCCGACTCTTGAGTTGGCAGTGTGCAGAGGACACCAGACTGTTTCCCACACTATTGCACTTGGCTCTGTTCCTCCGCAGCTGTACTCATTTTAATGGACAGCTGTTCCATAAAAGTCTCACAACACTGTGTCCACTTAGAACAACCCCCATTTCAGTCTGTTATGTTCTACACACCACTACTTCCTATATAGGCCAGTTAAGGTTAAGGTGGTTCTTATTAAACTTGGGGAAACTACTGTAAATTCCGGACTACAGAGTGCACCTGATTAAAAGCATGCTTTAATTTTAAGGGGAAAAAAAAATTCTATAAGCCGCACTGCACCATAAGCCGCAGGTATCCCACGTAGTAATTTGAAAAATTAGCTCAAAAACATTCATTTGCGAGGGACCACTAGTGCAGTTTTGCATGCTTTTTTTTACAGTGTATGCAGGCGTGTGTTCTGGATTAGAGAACTTTCCAAGCTACAGTGCTACAGTACAATAAAGTGAGACACTACAGGAAAAAACATTTTTTCAGGTCAGTTTGCTCTCAACATATAAGCTTTCACACTGAAATAAAGATGCTGTGTTATTTAATTTGAACAATTCGCAATTTCCCTCTATTGTGGGAAAAAATACAATTCTAGATGAAAAGTATTCCATTTGTGAAGCCCGGTCAGTTATGAAATACAGCAGATAAGGACAGGGCCCACGCCTCCCCTGGTCAGAAACTGGTAGCCTTCTGGCATCCAAGTTTCTCCGAGTCTCTCCCCTAGAACATTTCTCCCCCCTCAGTTCCTAGTCTCCAAGCATCTGACCTCAAAGTATTTATACCAGCATTACAAAGCTACATACATTTCAAAGCATAGTGACATTTGGTTCACACCCATGAGTTAATCAGCTTTTACACTTAAGACAGGTAGAAAAACAGTTTCCTGTGGGATGGGGACAGAGCCTTCACACATGTTGATGTCCGCTGTGGGCCTGCAGACTGACACAGATCAAATACATTCACAGATAAGACATAGCATAAGAATATTTTCTTCTTCAAAACATGAAAGTACATACATTTCCATCACACCTCCATAAGTTTTTATGGGACAATTGAAAATCTTGTGTATAATTAGTCTCTAATATAGGCTTTTAATTGTTGATGGTCAATTTGAATTTGATACCTCTAATTTATGACTTCTTCTCATTTAAGCTGCCGTGTCTCCCCTTTAACTGTACATTGTAGGGCACTCAACTTTTTACATACGGTTTAATTGATTTCTTTCTCTACTAAATCCCTTTAAAAAAAAAAAAAAGCCTGAATAAACTATATTGGTGCGTTATTGATGCTACACTTGATGGAGCAACTGAATGACTTGCTCTTTCATTCAGAGATCCATTCTGAAGCTGATGTCAAGCTTGTGTCTCATATTCACTCATTTTCCTAAGTACCTGCAATACAGGGCTGTGGTCAAAGTTGTAGGCGCTGGGGCGGCCCCTCGAGCGTGGAGAAGGCCACGTTTCCTCCGGTTAGGGGGGAGATGTCGCTGAACTCATCGTGCACAGGGCCTGCTGCTCGTCCTCACCCGTGCGGATGAAACCCCTGTTGCGTTTTGGGTAGTTTTTTTTCACACATGACCACTGTAGAACTGGTAGGGCACCCAAGGGCCGGACTCACTGCTTCGCTTGTAGATGGCAAAACTCTCAGGACGAGATGTGTGGAACTTCAGACGCACATATGTTATGTCAAATGCCTTACCTGAAAAAAAAAAAAAAAAAAAGAAACACACATTAATCCTTTTATAATAATAATTTCTTTATATAGTGCTTTTCAAGACACCAAAAAGCACTTAACAGGGCAACATTAATTCACCACACATCAGGTGGTGGTAACCTACTATTGTGGCCACAGCTGGCCTGGAACAGACTGTCAGAAGCAAAGCTACCAATCTTCGCCATCCAAAAACAACCGATCATTCAAGCACATAGCACATTCATACTAGGCAATGTGGGTCAAGTGTCTTGCCTCAAGACACTGGTATTCCCGTGGTATGGCATTCCAATGTTAACCAGGGTCGGCCCTACTTAGCTTCACAAATCTGACAAGATGGGACATTGAACAGGGACAGCCTTTGGGCATATGTAATTTTGGGCACCAATAAGAATCTAAATGTGTAATTGCACACATCAGCTGTAAGATGTGAAACTTAAAATTATTATTAAGAGGGGGTATTTTGCAAAATTTACTTTTTGGCGCTTTCTACCATGTTAATATTATCCATGCATGTTTGAGTAATCCTGTGATCGCTCCCTGGCACTATTTGAACCCTCAATCTAATCCACTTTATTTAAATAGCACATTTAGAAACTAACATTTCTTAAGTGCTGCGTAAAAAGAAAAAAAAAAAAAAAAAACACTTTAAATAAAACCAATTAAAAAAATCATAAAAGTCAGGGAATAAAAAGTGGGTCTTTTAGTGTCCCCCCTGGTTTGGAGTCTGATCTTAGGTACCACAACCTGGAGCTGTCCCTTGGACCTCAGAGCGCATGCAAGGGTGTAACATTTAAATGAGATGTATTGTGGGGCAAGTCCATTCAAAGCTTTAAAAAGAAACAATAAAATCTTAAAATCAATTCTAAAACTAACAGAAAGCCAGTGCAAAGTCAAAGAATTGGTGTGATGAGCTTTAGTTGTTTGATTCCTGTTAAAAGCTGTGCTGCGGACCTCTGTACTAACTGTAAGCGCGTGAAAGTGCGCTGTGCATTACAGTAGTCCAGGTATGACGAATAAAAGTGATAAAAGTGACTATGCTGATTTTTTTTGTTGAGTGTAAAATCACTATCCATGATGACGCCAAGGTTGGTAGTGAAAGAATGAACATTATCTTTCTGGGGTCCAATAGGGGATTAACGTAGTTGGTCCAAAAAGCACAATTTCAGTTTTCTCTGCATTCAAACAAAGAAAACTGTGTGCCAAAACAAGCCTTGACGTCACCTCGGCAGTCCAACATGGGTGTCAAGGGGACCTTTTGCGTGCTTAGAGATAGGCAAATAAATCTGGCAGTCATGAACCTAAAAATTATAAGAAATGCCATGCCTTCTGAAAATTGCATCCTGGAGGAGAGAAGGTGGAGAGAAAATAGAATTGGGCCAGGAATTTAACCCTGGGGGCTCCACAGTGCAAAAGGGCGGCGGACGAGGTGGAGTCCCCCAGCTGACAGTACAGGATCTCCTTGACAGGTAAGATTTGAACCATTCTAACCCCCTGACACCCACAGTCTTCAAGGGGGTTTTAAACAGTTGCATGATCAACTGTGTCAAAAGCAGTGATCAGTTCTAAAAGCATTACAATGTCAGAGCTATCACAATCAGTCATTAAAAAACAGGTAATTAAAAACCTTTAAAAGCACTGGCTCAGTGTTGTGCAGGGCCTTGTAGTCTGACTGGAAACTTTCTAAAATACCATGCACATTTAAAAAAAGGCTAGTACAAGTACAAAGTCAGTACAAAGTTCTGATAATGGCTTCCTGAAAAGAAAAGAAAAGAAAAGAACACACAAAATGTGCATTTCTTTGCCATCAGGCCCGCTCCACGAGAACACAAGGCATGTCCATAAACTGAGAAGAACAAAAATGTGTATTTGTCTTCTATACATTGTGATTGCAGTACCTATTTTAAACCGGACTACAACCTGTGTCAGAAATCAAATTTCTATGTAAATGTCTCAAAGTGCAAAAATATGTTTAGTCTCAAAGCAACTTCACATTTTCCTCTAATATTTCCCATACTGATTTACCCCAATCTAGCATGTTTTCAGCCTTGAACTGAAGGTCAAGTCTTAATTCCTGCAGAGTTCATCTATGGAGTGTGGAATAGTTGCAGCTGGGATGGCTCTATACTAGTGACCTTGAGAGTGAAGTCTAGTAAGAGATAAACTGACAAGATGAGCTTGGGCTTGGTTTAGTCTGAGACCACAGCCGCCATTTTCAGACATACATCTACATCATACATTGTATGACTCTCAAGTAAAGAGCATGTTTTCACTGAACACATACTGCAGTCAACACTATGCTTTTCCACTTTATAGATATGGACAAAATGTATATTTGGACAGAACAATATTCAAACCATAGTATGAAATGAGCTACATATCTTTAAGTATTTCAGGCAATGCTAACAGATATACTGTAGCAAAAATACAGACTATTGTGTTTTTTTAAAAACATGTTGAAGGAGACTTTATGCTTTGTAGAAGGGCGAGGAATCTGTGTCTGGGCTCTTTGTGAAAAACTGAGACTCTGTAGTTTTGGCCTATGTCTGATTTACTATTATAAGTAGGAACAAGCTCTGTATTGAAGAAAATCGGTATTCAAATCCTCTTTATATTTAACCCCCACAAAAAGGCAGAAGTAAAGCTGCTTGCTGTCTGGAGGGATGGTCTCAGATGGTAGATTGAAAAAGAAATGTTCAAAGCTGAAACCCAGATTTAGGGACTTAAAAGCATCAAAATGTTAAGTCCCTAGTTTGTGAGTCCTGATTTGACTGAAGTTAAGTGAGTTACAGCTTTTCCGTTTTGTTTCACATGCACAGGAGCTTAATAGTTAATTTCTATTAGCTGGTAGACAAAAATGGAATACATTTAAAATAAAATTAATCTGAATTAAAGAGAGAAGCACTCAACAATATGATCATCTTATCATCATACTGACCAGCCATACAGGCACACACCATCTTTCCCACAGTTCTATAAACACATCTGAACGTCTGATTCAAACTCAGTGATTTAAAAGTGAACACACTGGCCAACAATTTCAAAAGTCAGTGATAGAACTTAAAGAGGGGATATTTTTACTTTCATGGGGTATTAAAGGTAACATAATCTATACATGTTATATGTTGCCCCCCCAGGTATGTCTATGCTGGTCCAAAATGCACAAAATTTGACTCAAATCGACACCTTTCTAATGGGTCTTTCTCTGCCGGTTTTTGTTTTGCCCTGTGTAAATGAATGCCTCTCCTAACTTCACCAGAATACGCGGTCATGTGTCAACAACCCCTGCTCATTTTGTAAGATGGAGTCTGTAAACAGCCTGGTGGGTACATGGGGGCAACACAAACACCTAGTCACCGCGGATTGGCCGGGACACAAGCTTGAGTTTGAATGGGCTAAATGGGTAATCAAACCGAAAACTGAAGCTTATCACACAGAAAATCAAGTGCAAACACAGGTGAGGTGGGACTGAGGCTGGCTACACAGTACACACAGTGCACACACAGCCATAGCAGAAGCCATGACATGTTCTTTTTATATGTTTAAGACACAACCGAGTTTTTCCTTCTCCAATTTTGGGCTGGGTTGGTCAGGACTACTTTGAAGGCATTGTACCTGATGGTTACTCTCTTAAAAAATGTGAAAAATAGAAACTACTTCATTTCAAAGAGGGGGTATATACATCTATGGGGTCATTACTGCCAACATCCTACTGGATCACCCAATTACACTGTATTGTTTTGAACTGCTTCATTTAAAGCTTAATAATTTGTTGCGGATAGCACCAGTGGACTATTTTGACCTTATACAATACATCTGTACTGGGGCTTGCAAGACTTTATGAAAATGGTTTTGCTCAGTTTACATGGGGAAAACTGGGTACAGGGCCTTTTTGCGGGTATTAACTTGACTAACACATTTGGAATAGTTTTTTGACTTGTTTTGAACGTTGAGGTCAATTTGTGAAAGGCCGTAATGTTGTTTGTCGTGCGTCAGTTTGCCACATGCAATGGGGAAGCGTTATTTTCGAACTGTTTGGGTCTAAAAAGAAGAACATCTTCCTGGAGGTTGAGATTAAAGTTTTTGAAAAGAATAGAACCTTATATCCATCCCTCTGTAATGGTGCACTTGTTTTGCAAAAAACTGACAAAGAGTGATTTTTTCTATTTATCGCTACTAGCATGTATATGAAGGGGAGAAAATCAGGATTGAGAAGTGGTGCTACTTTGTGGGCAGATACTCTGTGGATGTGCATTTCCAGGGAGGGGTACGAGGGGGATGTGACTCGTGTTTGTAGGTCGTGTCTGGGCATGCTCTGAGACAAAGGATTGATAACTAGCACTAAAATGAAAGAGGGGACTCCACTCAACAGGCTATGGTTATACAGCAACCACAAGGTGTAAAAGAAAAGCGAATATAGTTATTCGAGGTTATTTGTTCAATATAATAACATTACAATCTCTCCTGAGTAAAAGTTTTGGTTACCCTTCCCAATATATGGAACTAAAGTGGATGTAAATTTAATATGCAGACATTTGATTTCATGCTCATTACCATTTTGTGTTTTCATATTTGAAAATAGGGATGTCAAAAACTAATATTAGTGCTGTTATCATGCCATTATTGTGAGAAACTACATAATCATCATTCCTGTAGTAATTAACAAGCTTTATTAATAACTCTTGTTTATCTATCTGAATAAAATGTTTTATGCAGATAACAGGCAGATAAAAAACATTTTACATTTAGGTTTACATTTTTTTGGAATATAGATTAATTAAAATGATTCCTGCTTCTAAAATGGTCATGGTTCCCGTACAGGTAATTTATAATCTACAGAGTTACATCTGACTATGCATATGATTCATTCAGTATAAAAGCCTAACTTCATTTCCTCCAGCTGGAATGCAAGATTAGACAGGAACAGGAAGCAGCTGGTCGGACTCTAAACCAGGATGCATCCATGAAGACAGCTGCTGATTGGCCTCAGCTGTTTTATACCTGATGCCATGACTAACAACCAACTCTCCTGTCTGCCCTGGAGACTGGCACACAGATATGTAGGGGATGGACTGTGTGAGCAGCTCGAAGGCAAAAACAGTAATCACAAAATTAGCTCTAAATGAGACCCCTCCTCCCTTTCCCCCTCCCCTGTCCTCCCTCAAGCCGAACCACAGCCATGGAGGGGTTAACATGATGGGACTAGCCTCAGGGCAAGATGGCTCCATGAGCTCATCACATTCTTGAGCTGAGGAACAAGAGAGGCTTTGATTTGTCCATGCAGCACAGGCCCCTGATTGCACCGGGACTATGGGACTATGGGTTCTGGTGGAGCATGACTTTTGGGCCCTGTTGCACGAGACTATGGAGACTGCGGGCCCTGATAAGCTGGGACGTGCGGTGGGGTAGATACTTGCCAGTATTATGGATCCGGACACACGGTGGACTCTGGGACTCCGGGCCCTGATAGACCAAGACAATCAGGTTTTTCAGCAATAGCAGTCTGGTGTTAAAGGCCACTGCAGGCCTAGGCAATGTGACAAAATATAATAACTTCATTTCCTTAGTTTTTTTCTTTTCAAACTTTTCTTCACAATTTATTTTGTCTTATAACAATTCCTAATATTTATTCCTGAAGACAAGCCTTTACACAAAAAAAACAAAACAAACAACAAAAAAAAACAAGCCATAAAAAAAAAAAGAAAAAAAAACCAACAACAAAAAAGTCAATTTTCTTGATTATTCCTTCGTACCCGGTGAATCACCTGTCCTCCTCCGAAGTCCAGTAGCAAATAATACTACTCTGCTTCACAACAAAAAATAAATTTATGCAATTATGAACATAATTATTCGGATGGTACATTTATGCGTGGAATAATTACTGACGGAGAGAAGTCACCATCAATATACATTTATGTTAAAGGAAAGTTTCCTCAACATAGTGCCTCTTTTAAAGTACAGTAACAGTAGTCACAAACTCATTCCTTACTTTCTTAATCTATTCCAGGCATTCCCAATCCTTCACTGCAATGATGTTGTAAGCATGTTTTTTTCAGTGGTCAAAGCATTTGGCCACTATTTGAGCGGGTTTATGTGCTGCTTTAAGAAAACAGAATATATCTGTACAATTTAAAGAACATGGTGCAATCTTCTCGAGAGAGAAGCCCATGATTCCATGGAAATAGAAAGAAGTAAAAACTACCTTCAGAGCATTCCTCATGAAGATGCAGAAGGTTTTATGTCACGCATCGATGCTTTAATTATTATACTTAATACCCCAACGCAATAAAAAAAGACAATATAGTAACATTTTCAACACAAAGCAATAAATCGCTTATTTAAAAAGGTACAGGTCCTGATCACATATAGAGGTGGTACAGCAAGTTAAACCATTACTTCAATCTAACTTCTATCTCCATGGTGAATGTACTGAAGTTTCATGCCTCTTCCAGGTCAAATAAGAGTCAGGTTTGTGGAGATTCAGCTCGCTCACAGTAAGGACGTATGTTTTTCATGTTTTTCGGGTGCATTAACACCACCCAAATTTCTAACTTTTTGGCCTAAAAGTTACAGACTATACGATTTTACCATTACATATTGTCCCTTCCACTAAGTTCTGGTATAGATCAAGACTTTTGGAAAACAATTCAAGGTCTAACTTTTTTGTGTAATTTTTTTGTTATTTCAAAGGAGTATAGTTTTAAATACTATTTATGGTACTGATTAGGCCAGACCTTTTGACAACCCTGGTTCACACACACATCAAACTTGGGAAAAATGAAACCCCAACTGGACCAGGACTAGACAGGACCCAATCCTTGGATCTTTACTGGACTAAAGCAGAAACATGGTGTGGGTCTTAAAGTGACCATAGCAGGTGCATCGGCGAAAGTTCAAAACACAGGTCCAATGAAACACACTAAGAATGTGAGGAATGTGGGAACGAGCAGAGTCCATGTGACCCCCCCCCCTTCTGCCGCATCACATGGTCCCAGAACAGCTGCAGATAAAAATACACGCCACACCGGATTTCACAGGAAGACAGGGAAGAGTGGGGAGGACGAGAGAGAGAGAAAGAGACAGACAGGAGAGAGAGATTGGGGGCACAAGAGGGGAGAGGAAGAAACAGCCAGAAATGGGCGGTAAAGAGACAGGGAGGGAAGATGCAGACAGAGGTGGCCATATTACCCAGTACCAATGATAAATGTGAATGTTGTTTTTAAGACATGCAAACTTGTATATTCATTATAAGGTTTATAATAAATACCACAAAAATTAGCTGATTAAAAATGAAAATGGAAACCAAAAAACTTACACTACAAGTCATCAAATGTTTGGACAGTTTATGTATGTTTTTTCCTTTATATTAGCTTATGTTATATTTTAATTGTATGCACTGTGCTGAGTAGCTAAGACACAGTAAAATCATGAAAAGAACTCCCGTGTCTCCTCTCGTTTGTGGATCAGCCAGCATATTTTTACATCAGCGTACTTATGTTGTTTACACGTTAAGTACCTACGTAAATAACATCGTGTATTCAGTTTGCCGTCTAG
>JAIEZT010000001.1:127500-151284 GCA_019594935.1 Periophthalmus modestus | reverse complement strand
TAGGCAGATTCATAACTTCAGGGTATTTGGTCAAAGTAATCAACTAACAGGAGATATGACTGACCGTTCAGCTCAAAAATGTCTGCTCCAATTTTCATCCATGGGAGCTCTGGAACTGGATGTGGAATAAGTGGCTCCACTTGGTTTCTTGGTTGCATTTGTTGGCACTGTTCACCCTTTTCAATCATAGACTCAATATCACGTGACATTCCAGGCCAGCACAGAACTTTTCTCGCTTTGGCTTTTGTGCGCTGTGTGAGCAATGTGCAGCTTCTCAAGTATCACGTGTTTGAAGTTTTGTGGTATAACAATCTTGTCTCCTACCATGACAATGTCCTTGTTAACAATGATGCTGTGTCGCAATGGCCAGTAGCTGTGGAGTATTTTGTCCAGACTTTTCCTTTTAGCAGGCCACTGTAGTCTTATGTAAAGTCAGGAACGAATCTTGAATAAACTCTTGTTGTCTTTTAATAACGAACATAACACCTGAACTCACAGTGTGCTTTTCTAGCCTAGCCATGCCACAGGAAGAACAGATTACTACTTCCGGTACTTCACAGTTATAGTGGTATTACACGTAAAATAGTGCCATCACATTACATCACCCTTTCTTTGAGTCTTTTAAGACTTAGTAGTAGGTTAGTACATACACAGTGATTTAATTTGCATAAGTGCACAAATTATGCTATAAACTGATTCTCAATCACAGAGACTAATACAAAATACTTTTATCGTAGTGCAACTTTCTTTGAATAAACATCATAAGCTTAACTGTAAACACTTGGAACACTAGAATAACGCCTCATTTTATGTAACATAGTCTGCATATTTGCTAGGTGGTTTTACAACTCTACCACTGAAAGTTTTACGGACTAGCGTCCCAGGTGAACTACACTTCTTTGGATCAGGTAGATCAGTTGTTGGATCCTCTGATGAAGATGATGAATGTGGGTCTCCATCACGATCGGCCAGTTGTTGTCCATCTTTCGCAGGTGTGGCAGGGGTACCAAGGATGGGCTTTAGATGACGGCGGTTCCTCCTCAGTACTCCTCCCTCCGTTTGAACCAAGTATGATCTCGGTGAATCACACTGCTGCAGGACAGTAGCTGGTTTTATCCATCCCTTTTCACTGTCCAGTTTTACTGCAACACTGAGCCCTGGTTGAAGTTCTGGTAATGGTTTGGTACCATACCTGTTGTTGTATGTGTTTTTGTAGTTCTCTTTCATTCTCTCATCAGTTTGTCTTACAAGTTGAAGGTCAGGCCACGCTGGTTGAAGCTTTGTTTCTAAGGTCGGGACCGTTGTTCGGATCTGTCTGCCTAACATGAGCTGAGCTGGGCTCACTCCAGTGACTTGAATTGGAGTCGACCTATAGATCATGAGCGCCAAGAAAGGATCAGACTGTCACAAAATGCGTTTAGCTGTCTGTACAGCTCTCTCAGCTTCACCATTTGCCTGTGGGTAGTGAGGGCTAGTTGTAATGTGCTTTATATCGTAGTCTTTGACAAACTGCATAAAGGTTTTTCCTGAAAACTGGGGACCATTGTCAGTAACAAGTTCATTTGGGCATCCCCATCTTGCACAGATGTTTTTCAGGTTTGCAATTGTGGTCTCGCTAGACATGTTCTTCAGGTGGGCCAACTCTATGTAGCGAGAAAAATAATCAACAACCACCAAGTAGTTCTGCTTGTTTAGTTCACAAATGTCTGCTGCTACTCTTTCCCATGGACGATTAGGTAGCACTGTAGCGAGTAAGGGTTCTCTTTTCTGGGTAGGTTTGGATTCTTGGCAATGCACACAAGTACTGACCATCTGTTTGATCTCAGTGCTTAGTCCTGGCCACCACACACTAGACTTTGCTCTTTCTCTGCACTTCACGATTCCTTGATGTCCATCATGAATGCGTTGCAAAATCTCTGGCCTTAACTGCTGTGGCACAACTATTCTGTCATTGTACAACACCAAGCCCTTTGACACTGTGAGGGAATGTCTGTTAGTGTAGTAAGGTTTTACCTTTGGTGGAACAAACAAAAAAGTTAAGTACAGCTTTGTTTTCCTTTACTTCACATTCAAGAGACACCACGCCATCTGCGTGTATGCGAGCTCCACCAAAAGCTATGAGTGCAGCCTTTGTGGGCTTTAAGTGAGGTGCACTATAAAGTTTTTCGTAAACTGACATGGGAAGCACATTTGCATCTGCACCTGTGTCAAGCTTGAAAGTGACTGGGGACCCTTTGATTTTGACAGTCTCTATCCAACTTTTATTAGTCTCTCTCTTGCCACTGCACAACATGCCTATGTACAATGGATCCACTTCGGTCTCAATGTTGTTCTGTTACTGTTCTTTACTGCAGTAGATCTACACATCTTTGCAAAATGGTTAGCTTTTTTACACTTGTGACATGTTGTTCCATAGGCTGGACACTGCCTGAGCTCATGTTTATTGCCACACTTGGTACAAATCGTTTGCTTGATACCACTTGCTTCATTAGTGGGTTTTGCAGGTCGACTGTGTCCTGTTGCTTTTCTTAATGTATCCACTGACATGTCTTGTGTGACTGGAGCCAACTGCATAGCCTGAATCTGTGATTTGGCTACCTCCGCTGATCTGCATATTTCTATTGCTTTGCATAGAGTTAAGTCGAAGCAGTCTCTCTTTTAATCTCATGTCATTAATGCTGAAAACCAACTTGTCTCTGATCATGTCATCTTCATTACGCCCAAACTCACAGTCTTTGCTTTTTTGACGGAGTTCTGTGCGGGCTACAATAGTTCTTGAATGCTAGTATATAGTCTTCAATTGTTAGCTCGTCTCCGGCAGTGGTAATAGTCAGTGTGTTATATACTTCTAGTGCCTCCTCACCGATAGTATGTAGGAGAATGGCTGTCTTAACCTTTTCAGCTTTCTCCAATGCACCTGAAGCGACCATGTATAGTTGAAACCTTTGTTCCCATCTGCGCCAAGTCTCAGCCAAATTGCCGTTGAGTAGCAGAGGCGACGGCGGTTTGAATTGCTCCATGCCGTTAGCAAGTTTTTTAGCTGTGTGCCCATCTCCTGCAAGCTTACTGTTGTGGTCTTTGTTCACTCACTTCCCACGGCAGCACGAACTTCTGACACCATGTTGTAGCTTTATGCTATTTGTAGTCTTTGACGTGGGTAATATGCATATAAGTAATAGACCACTGAGACAAGGCTGTGGTGCAGGTCCATTGATTCTTTTTAATAACTGATACCAACTTAAACTGACAACAGTTATACAACAGCACCACCTATTGGCTGGCAGCGGTTATAGCGCTGAGCACAATATACCACAGTCAGGTCCCTGGGAGGCCGACTTCTTTGCCGTTCATGTACGCGCGGGGACCAACGTAGTAAGCGATCTTTCCCTCTCGTCGGGCTGCCTGGACCACAGGCCATAGCGCTGCTCTTCTCTCGCGGTCCGCTGGGCAAAGATCCTCCATGAAGTAAAGATCTCTTTTAGGAAAGAATTATTTTTTGCGGCTTTCCACACAGCATCTCAGTAGGTTCTGGATAAGAATTGCAGAATGATCCCTCTCGGTCTGCTCTCGTTCTCACAGTGTCAATCATATCGAGGAGCTTTTGTTTACCTTCAGGGAAAACACTCTGGCAGATTCGGATGGTTTCTTTTTTTAATATCTTCTTTGTTCACAGTCTCTGGTACCCCGAAAAGTTTCAGATTCCAGTATCTAGAGTAGCATCAGATTCAACAAGTCGTTCCCTTAGGTGGAGGATAGTGCTATTTTCGATCACATCAACTCTTTTGTTTAACGTCTTCAATCTGATCAAAGGCGAAGTCGACTGAAGACCCTCAATCCTCACTGTGTTCGCACTGATCAGTTTTTCTAAGTCATCAAAACGGGTGTTAATCAGATTTGACAGAACACCAATAACATCTTGGTCACAGCCACAGCTTTTCTTCTCTCCTCCTCCAGACATCGCAAATAGTGCTTTTTTGTTTGCTGGTTCTTTAGAAGGGGTTCCTTCGATTGAGAGAGGCAGGGGAGGGAATTCTTCTTCTCTCCCATCATCATGTCTTTGTCGTCGGGGTATTTTGGTGTAGTCCTGTTCCACACTGGCTGTAGCGTTGCTGTTGCTAGCCATGGCCGTGGAAGTGGCTCGATTTTTATTTTCTTTAGAGGATCTTTTTCTGTCCCGAGAAAACATTGGAACTTCAGAAAGTGTTCCAGCAATTTATTAGTAGCGAAAAGACTTGAAGTAGCGTTTAAAAGCGATTTTCCATAGCAAAATACGAGTTTTGGCGCAGCCGGTTGAAAAAGAGCTACCGCTCAAGCCGCCATCTTGATCAGCCCCCCGTGACTGGAAAAATCCTCATGGCACCACCTGTGCTTTCATTCGTCATCTTCGAGGGACAGAGACAGATTACCGTAATGACGGTAAATTACCTAAAGAGCGCCATGCCTCTACTTTGAGATACTGTTTGAATTTACATGAAGTACAGTTGGTTGCGGAGTTACGGTGATGGAAAGTCCACAACTGCGAGTCTATCGGCGACGACAGCATCCGACGCCTCTCCTCTTGCAGGATTTGTTCTCTCTGTTCACTCCTGCTCTTTAATGTGTGCGCATGCAAACCTTCCACCTTTGCGTCGTCTTCTTCTTCTTCTTCTTGGGTTTCCGGCAGACTAGGCACGGTCAGTGCATTGCTCCCCTGTACTGGTACAATATCCCTTATTAACTTACATTACATTGAAGGTAGAAGAAAAGCTACTTAAATAGCTGCGTAAAGCCCTGTGTCTCTCAGAAAATTAATTACACCTTTGCGCGTGTGTGTGTGTACACAGTATTAACTCTATGGCCTAGAGCTAATTCTCACACTCTAACAGTAAGAGCGCAACTGCCACCTAGTGTAGTGGATGTGCAATTACACTTTACTCTTGTGCGGCAAAAGAAAAGCATGTTCCCCGGGGTCATTCGACCCCCCAGGGGGGCAGGTCCCACTATTTGAGAAACACTGCCTTAAACACAGCCCTGTGTTAGAACAGCACACTCACACTCACCTCTCACAGATGCAAATCAAAATCACGTCTCTCCTGAAGAAACGTCCTGTATTTCCTTGAAATGAAGAAAGTCCAGAAAACCCACATGTTCCTCCACACATGTGTGATAGTCCCGTTATTTTGCTTCTGCTGTCCTTCATAAACACACAGGTAACAGACCAGACAGGCTCCTCTTTAGCCGCTGTCACTACACTGCTCTGTCCGGATCTTCCATTTCACACAAACTAGCTCTCCATTTGCTTAAATGACTTTCTGTGTTTCTAACTAACATCTAATCATTACAACTGTGAAGCTACAAACAATGATTTATTGCTAAAAGTGAGTTATTTTTAGGCACAAGTGGCGCTGTGTGTCATGATCCCTGCCTACTCCTGTGTCTCCACTCCCCCTCCCACACCTGCCTGACTCCAGAGCTGGGCGGAGCCCTGGCTCCTCCCACACGCACCTGCAGCCCATCAGGGCAATCAACACACCTGCAGGAGGATAAAGGGAGCCAGGACCCAGCTCTCTCTGCCAGGTCGTCTGATCGTCACCCTGCTGATTGTCACCGTGTGTCTGCGTGCTGCTCACATCTCTGTCCTCGTGTCTCTGCTGTGCTTCCTGCTAGTGGTGGGCAAGTGAAGCTTCATGAAGCACTGAGGCTTTCCTAACAATTGTGTCGAAAAAGATTCGAAGCTTCAAGGCTTCAGTGACGGTGACATCTGGTGGACAACTGAAGCCATAGCAACCTCTAATGAGCACGACTGAAGCGCTGGGACTGTTTCAATCTCATGACAGCAATAAAAGTTAAGAAAAGTCAGTGTGGTCATTCAGGTGTCTTGTTCATTCATACCAGATAATGTTTATATTGTCATTACAATAAAATAAGCAGATGTTCTCCCCCAAACTCTAAAACACATTCCAGATTAACCCAAAGAATAAATGTTGGTTAAGGGTTTATTTAAAGTTTTGAGCTTATTTAAAAACTGTACTAAAAGTCCCTAACAGGATAAGAGATCCTTCCTACTTTGCAAATGATCATGGTGTTTGAATTCAAAAGCATTGTTTTTTTGTGTGTGCTAAGTGTTTTTAAAGAAAACCTGTTAAGATAATGGTTTCTCATTTGGGGACTTGTATGGTTGATTTGAAATGATTATTCACAGGAGCAGACAAATTATTTGTCTTCACAAATTTTTATTTAGAAAAATTATTTTTTCTACTGTCGCAGGCTTCAGTCGGCTCCTCTTCTGGCTGACCAGCTCCCCAGCTTTGGAAAATATCCGTTCACAGGGAACAGATGATGCTGGGATGCACAGATACTTGCGTGCAAGTTTCCACAGCGTAGGATACAACGTTTTTCGTGCCACCCAGTACTTGAGGGGATCCTCTGCTCTTGCCAGAATTTGTTCTTTCAAATATCTATGACACAGAAGTCAGACAATGAATGACAGTAACAACAACATCATTAGTAATTCACATGCATACCTCTGGATCTCCACTGCAGCGCTGGCAGATGCACTGCTGGTGCGGTGCTGAGACTCTACGTAGGTGTCCAGTAAAGCCCACAAGTTGTCAGTCTCTTCACCCGCACTGGCAGATGTTGTTGCAGTCTCTAGTGGCACATCTTCTGCTGGTCCATCAATAAGACTGGCACACTCTCGTGTCAGCCTTTCAACAGCAGCCTGAGCATTGCTTTGATTAGTAAAGCCAGCCTGTTTAAACCGTGGATCCAAGATGGTGGCCACAGACAGGGAGTTCACCTTTTCCAAGCCACTGAATTTTTCATTCAAGTTATTTTTTAAATGATTGGCAAGTGTGGCACCAATACAAGGAGCCATTTGGGCACATTCAGCAGAAATTACATGTCTGAGCATTTTAGCCATTGGAATTGCCTTTGACCCAGACACTCTTTTCCTCAGACAGCTCAACAGTCGCCTGATAAAATGGCCTTAAAACTGTTAGGCACTGGTTGATTGCTGTATAGTCATCAGCAGTGAAAGGCACTATTTCAGTGCTGAGTGATGCCAGGGCTGCTCCTAAAGGTTTTCTCTGTTCATAAAGCCTATGGAGCATGGCATAAGTGCTGTTCCATCTGGTTTCGACCTCTTGAACAAGCTTTTTGGGGGGCATGCCCATATTAGCTTGAATAGAGCACAACTTTTCCTTGGCTTTTTTGAACTGGACTTGAAGTGTGCCACTATTTTGCGGCCCTACTGCGCATGTTTCCAGCTCAGAAGTCTGACAGAGTGATTTTTTAACAATAAGGTTCAGCATGTGGGCAAAGCAATAAATATGTCTAACATTTAACTGATTAACACTTGCCACAATATTGTGAGCTCCATCAGTAACCATCCCACACACCTTTTCAGTGATTCCCCACTCCATCATCAAATTTCCAATTGCCTGTGAAATATTAGCTGCAGTGTGGCTCAAAGGAAAATACTGCACACCTAAAAGCACAGTAGTTAGATCTAGGCTGTCTGACACATAATGGCAAGTGACACCAAGGTACGCATCCATATTCACTGATGTCCACATGTCTGCAGTCAAACTAACAGCTGAAGTCTGCTCTATTTCTGCCAAGGCCTTCTCTTTGGTTGTAGTGTACCTTGCTTCCACCATTGACTTTACAGTTTTGCGGCTTGGAATGGAGTATGATGGGTCCAGGATTTTAATATAAATTTTGGAATCCTTCATCCTCAACGATAGAAAAAGGCTGACCATCTTTAACTATCATGTCCACCAAGGCCTCATCCAACATCTGTTTTCTGGACACTGTGTGGGAGAAAGGTTGCTATATGAATATGATACACAACATCTACAATCAATAGACACACACATACATATATACAGTATATATACGTATATATTTAGCTTACTGTCAGGATTTCCAGTATTGACAGGATTACTGGTTTGCTGGGTCTGACTGTCTTGATGCTTGCCACGCAAGTGTCTCAGCATAGATGATGTTGTTGCTGAAAGACAACTCTTGTGTGCAGAGCAAACACCGCGCACCTACAAGCCATTGTAATTTTGAGACCCATTTAAAAATGTATAATACAAATCAAACATGGAAACATAAAGTGTATGCCATAAACTGTAATTTACCTTATTTGGTTGTATGAGATCAAAATGATCCCACACTGCAGAACGTCTCCTATTTGTGTGTTACTCGCCATGAAGCTTGCCAAAATACTCTCTCTCTCACTTTCCAAATCTCTATCTCCTCACAACCTCATTTTGAAGCATAATGATGCATCTTATATAGCTGGTATAGAGCCAAACCTCTCAGGTGAAACCTGTCAAGCTGTGATTGATTCAGAATGCAATGAAACATCATGAGCCAGTGACACACACTGAAAGACAATGAGCCAATGAAAAGCTTCGAAACACATTTCCGCAGCAATGAAGCACGGAGCGAAGCAGGGATGACGTTCGAAGCTTCAAACGTCATCGGTCACGTGACACTGGTGTTTTGATACAAGCTCCGACACAGTGTTTTGAATCACTTCGCTTCAGGAAGAGTGACGCAGCTCCGAAGCCTCGGTATCATTTGCCCATCACTACTTCCTGCCTGTGTCCTGCCTGTGTCCTGCCTGTGTCCTGCCTGTGTTCTCCGACCCTGTCTCCCGGTACCGGCTGTGTTTCCCATCTTGTGTTGCTCCCTGCACCTCTAGACCCTGACCCGCACCCCAGCACCCAGCTCCTCGTATGTTCTCCCGTCACCTGTCTTGTGTCCTGTCATTAAACACCCTTAAACTTGCCCCGAGTCACGCATCTTTGGTCTGCCTCACACCCCACATCTCGACACTGTGTTGTCGTCTCCAGCTGCACATACACAATTACTACAAATCCCCTCAGATGTCCGATTCCTCCATGGGTTTATCACATCATGGGGTTTATTAAGTGCAGTTCGAGCATGGATCTATTATAATAACTTGTGTGAACCTGTAGGTCTCAGTACGCACATGCAAGCCTCTAAAAAAACGGCTCTCTCTCAGTTGTCTAAGCGCCTACTTTTTGAGATACAATTTTAGATTTTATTGGACAAACACTGCTTGCCTTGATTGCTCTGACCGCATGCCACTGTTTCACACTTTCACTTGTATGGTTCTGCGGTGTCTATATAAAGTTGTATTGCATTAAGCCTAAACTTGTATGAGTGTCATTTCAACACCAGTGCAGTTATCAGTGAACTGGGGGCTGAATCTACTAATTTTTTGTTGAAAAGCACCCAGAATGTGTGGTAACACTGTTCTTCTTAGTAATATGCTAGGGTGCGAAGTTACACTAAAACCTAAAGCTTTTCAAAGGCTGAAAATGCGATTAAGGCCATAAAAATATGCACACGCTTATAACTCTGGAATACAATGTGATAGAATCAAGATTTAAAATGTATGTTGTACAAGTCCCTGCAGCTTACATGCACAACGAAAAATGGTTTTGATATCGCTTGTAGTTATTTCACAGTTTCATTTTTATGGTTCTCGCGTCTATTACAAATTGCATTGTATTAAGCCTAAACTGACAGTTTTCAGTGCGATTCACACACCATCATGAGCTTGGAGATGGAATCTACTCATTATTCTTTACTTGAAAAGCACCCACAATATATAGAAACTCAGCAAAAAAAACACAGCAATTAGCTCTGCTCTTCTACATTGTACTTCGAGCACAATGTTTGTGTGTGTGTGTGTGTGTGTGTGTGTGTGTGTATGTGTGTGTGTGTGAGAGAGTGTGTGTGAGAGAGTGTGTGAGATATCAAACTGCCTATGTTCGTCGGACAGCATCTCCAGTTTCTACACTTTCACAAAGGCCGGATTTTGTAGAGAGTAAGTTTTTTTTACAACATTAACTTCCTCTCATGGCCATAAAGGTTTTCATTCACTCACTATTTTACAGGATTGTCAAATTTTGTCAACTACAATACATTGGAAAATGCCCCAGTGTCATTGTAAAAAGAATCTCTCCCTTACTGGTCCTTCCATGATCTTGAAAACTAGTGATAATATGATAAAAGGTAAGATATATTTGTGATAGCAGTTTTTATTAAAAATAGAGGCACCATAATGGGCTTGGCTCCAAGTCTTAGACAATGTCCAAATTATGTGTAAGTTTTTTGTTTGTTTTTGTCTTGAGAACTGACTTAAACACAAACAAATGAAATACAAATACATGAGTAAAAGACGTGAAAACATAGTGAAGCTCATTCAAATTACATAAAAGCAAAACATTTTAAACAAGTGGTTATCTACTTTAGGATATGGCAATTGAATTTATAATCCAGTGATAACAATACATAGTGCACTCCTCCCCCTCCCCATGTTCAAAAAACTAAAAAACTAAAACGTGTGTGCAGGAGGTGGAGGGGAGTACAGTTGAAGCCTGCATTACTTTTATGGCATTATAATCATTGGTCCAAGCATGGTGATGCAGTTTGATTGATTTATAATTATTCTTCTTAATCTACTTAACTGTGCAGTGTAATAACTATGTACCTTCATGTGGCAAAGTAAAATAAAAAAATATATATATTAAAAGAGAACGTTTTATGAACCATCAATTTTGATTCCTACATCAACCATGGGGCCATCCTGTTACTGTATTAAATACATTCCCTGTGTAATCTGAACATGGCTTTAGATTAGAGAATGACCTGAAAAGGATTTTGCTGCAATCTTGAGTAATTAGTCTATCCTTATTCATTTAAGCATATATTTACACCAAGAAAAAAACATTTAATTTTCAAATTACACAATAAAAAACACAAAAATAGCATTTGCAATAATAATTAATAGCACCAGTGTATCAGTTATATATTTGCAAGGAAAATGTACAAAGTTGCATAGTGTTTGGATGTTGTGAAGGTTATTGTTAATTGGCTCTGTGCACAGGAGCATGCTAGCTAGCTCACTGTATCTCAAAGCTAATGCTAAATAAAACTGATCAATGTAAATACTATTTGATTGTTTTATATGTAGATTATTTCAGTTTGTGGTGGTGTTATTTAATCTTTATGTCTCAAAATTAGTATTAGTATTTACCTCATTTGTTTAGTCTTTAACTATCAGAGACATGCACCCTCAAGTCACTGTCTACTCTTATCTTTAAATATTTATTACATTTATATAGAGACAGAACTGCACAGGAAGTAGTGATGCCAGCAGTGAAGTTGCCAGGCGCTGTTGTGCACAGAGCCAATTATAGTGGATGTGATCACAGAAGTAGCATTGATATTTTTACATTGATTGATCCCACTGAAGCCAGAAGAGACTAAAAAATACTTTAGATCAACATTCTCCCAAGCAATTCCTTGCAAAACATCTAAATTAGCTAAAAATAATTTGAATTGACTACTAAATTGTATTGATGAACCTAGATTATTTGATTTGTTTCTAGAAGTTTCTGATGTAATGCATGTATGCAAGGTTTTGCTTCCCGTTGGAGGCCAAATGTAATGCCAATGGCATTAGTAAATGTCCTACATTATGCAACTGACTCTTGTGAGGTTTGAGCCATGTTATCTCATCAAAAACATACCTTGAGTTTTGTTTTTATTCATACATGTTTGAGTAACAAAGGGCTGATCTGTGTACATCTCCAAAGCTCAAAATACTCTGTTCCACCTTGCGATGTCATGAAGCAGTAGTTTTCAAGTCAACAGCTACCTTTTACCCTTTGTTTAGTAGAGGCTGGCAATTCCAGAACTGAAATTATTCAAAATATTCTAACGAAGGTGCATGGAGCACTTCCTGTATTACCACATGACATGACCATGTGGAACAGAGGACTTTGTTTGAGAAAATAACTCATCCTAAATATATAGGTGTGTTAAACATGTGGAACCAAACACAATTCCAGGTATGTTTTGATAAGGAAAGATTATAACATAGATCAAAGAATAGCATAATATGAGCCCTTTAAGCAAAGATTTTCAAGTTTCAACTAAATTATTTTGGAAACTGTTAGATTTAACAGTTCACTTTTACTACATAAATGTAAAATAATTCTATTGCAAACACTCAAATTCGATCTAAGTAAAAGGTGCTTCCAGTAGTAATTTTAAATATTTTAAAACCACATGTTCTTATTTGTTGTTTGCAGGTTGAGTTAAACCAACTTGCTGAAAAGAACAATTGCAACCGATACTGATCATCTGGAAAGGAATATCCCCAAGAACTTCGGCACAGTTAAACACATTTTAGGCCTCTTCGTCAAACAGTGGGTCTTATATATATACACACACATATGTGTGTGTGTGTATATATATATATTTTTTTAAACAATGCTTAAAAGGTTTACTGCTCATGAATTCCTGTAATGTGAGGTCTGTTGGTTTGAAAGGAAAATGCTGATGAACAGAAAAAAAAAAGAATGCAGTCACTTTGGGTTTGCGCTCTGATCAACCATCACAACTAAGTCACATCATCTTGTTTTGCTTTTTTTTCCTTTAAAGAAGAAGAATTTAACAAATTTAAATGTAAATTCAAATCCATGTAAAACAAAGAACAGTATTTTTATAAATATGCTAACACATCAAAGATTGATTTTAAATGCACAAGCTTATGAAAGGAGCAACTGTTGTACAGAAGAAAAAAAAACAAAACTATTTGTACATCTGTTATTCAATGTCTGTAATAAGATATGCCCATAAATTGGCTTGTCACCATAATTTGTCTGGAATTGTCAGGAATTATATTGTACAAGCAGATAAACTAAAAATATGCAAGTCCTATGCACAAGGCCTGTACTACACACAAAACACTCAAACAAAACAATCCAACAATCCTGTCCTACCTTGGTTTTGTAAATAACTAAAGGTATTTGACCAAAATTTCTTGCAGATTTGGGAAAAAAAAAATAAAAATCTAACCGTAGATGGCACTGTAGTAGTAGGATAAAGCTGGGAGGTTTGACACTGTAATAGGCTATATTTTCAAATGTATAGTGTAAATGTTTCTTTAAAAGAAATGAACAAAAACTTGACTACAGCCTTCATATTCAGCTGCTTCAAGTAACAGCAAAAGCAAAAATACATATTTGTAATACTCTCCAAAATGTAGTGTGTAGTGTAGTGTAGTGTAGTGTAGTGTATCCCTTTTAAAATTGTCTTTAATTCAGCTTACTTAAATATGATTGAACAACCACATAGCCACTTCCTACACCTTGCACCATCTGTGGGAGCATTATATTTGAGTCAGTAGGCACGCCTGCAAGTCAAACTTTGGGAACACAAAACAGAGGCAGCGAAGGACTATTGCAAAATATGTGTGTGCATTTAGAGCCTTGTGCGTATGACTTGATAATGTATGAGGTGATGGACTAAAAATGTCCATTTTAGATATGCACAGAATCAAACAAAGCATACACAAGTGTAGGTACAAACGCAAAGATGTGCTTGCATAAGTCAAATTACACACAAGCAAATCAAAATGCGCACACAGAAGACAAACTACCGACACACTAGTCAAATTATGCAAACTTCTTATTACAGACAAACTGTTTTACAGATGCACTAATCTTATTACAATAATAGCTCCATACATATGTTATAGTTTTTTTTTAAGAATATCATTTTAAAATGATACCAAGTTTTACTTTTTTTTTGGAGTCAATTCATGAATGTTTAAAAGCTACTTGAGCCAAAATCCTTCCTTGGTGAAACATGACTTGTGTGGATAAATAAATCTTTAAAGATTTTAAGTATCATTAAAAGCCTGAACACCTTGCAAGATGGCCTGCATGGTGCTGAGGAGTGTGTTAGTAGAGCAGAAAGTTCAGGCACACTCATGGTTTTTCTATGGAGGGAGTGTTGAAGCAGCCATCTGGTAGCGTCCTCTTGATGTCTTCCAGGTTGATGATATCAGCACGGATTTGGCGGATCTGGCGGTCGTAGTCAGTAATCATGTCCTCTTGTGTCCGTGCCACATCATTGAGCTCTGCTAATTTCCTGTCCAGGTCACTACCTGCCATTTTGCCCTTGGCACGCTTAAGAGACTCGTCAATCTGGTTCAGTTTGCTTAGATCCACTTTGTCAATGTTTCCTGCAAAATACACAGAATCAATTACTCAATTTACTATACAAACTATTACAACTACTGCAACAACAGCGACAACTAAATCAACAATATCTACAACAACTACTACTACTACTGTTATAGGTATAACGCTCAGAGAACCATCTCCAGATCTTGAGTAAATCTTGCTCAGGACTATCTCAGTTGCAGATTTTTCCAGTAGTACATGTTTTGGTTTGATGGGGGGATTAAGTCCAACCATTTAAACTTTTTCCTCACTGTAAAGCAAGATAACTAGGCCAGGCAATAGAATTTGCCCATAGTTTGTTCACATATTAGTTATCGGTTTATCTACGTTTAAATGCACTTATATATGTCTACATCTATATACTCACCAAGTTGATCCAACAGTGCAGCGATGGTGCCCAGAACACTTTTAAACTGCTGCATTCTTTCGCTTTACGGG
The DNA here is from genome assembly GCA_019594935.1 of Periophthalmus modestus. Lineage (NCBI taxonomy): Eukaryota > Metazoa > Chordata > Actinopteri > Gobiiformes > Gobiidae > Periophthalmus > Periophthalmus modestus. The sequence continues at coordinate 136,783 of JAIEZT010000001.1, read as the reverse complement.
CATTGTCCTCTGCCTCCTTAGCATTATCTGATGCCTACAGCACAAAAAGAAAATAAACTAATTATATGGAACTTGTAACTTATTATAGTTTCCATTTGATGCACATTCACACAGAGTCAGAGCAAGGGACTGAATTTACACTTTCACACACTGAGGGCTTTTTTTAGCTCACAATCAGCTGTACACAGCCTCTGCCCTGTTACAGAACAAACACATCCTCTCACCAAATCCTGTCTTTTAGTCCATCTGCCGCACTTCATCAGCGGCACACTGAGCTTGCTCCATCAAGTTTATGCAAATTAGCCACATGAGTTTGATTTCTATAAATGTAAACAAATTCTTCCCATAGCATGTCATTAGTTCAAGTAAGTGAAGAGTTGTAGAGAGTTGTAGTGACCCTAAAAGAGTTGATTTTTCATATCAAGTTGGGTTTACCCAGATAGTTGTACTGTATAATATCTGAGGCAATAAAACCTTTAATGCATTATAGACTCATTGCAGCAATCGGCCACATTCGGAAACTGAAGGAAAAAATGCACTGGACTGTGGGATGCCTCATATCACCTCATCACTGGTTAGGAAGCTCCACAGGATAGTTCTGAGGTTGCTCCTTTTCCTAACTCCTTCTTAAATCAGCATCATATTAAGACAGTTCTTATGGCAGATTTTGTCTGGTTTTGTCTTAAACTGCTGGGAACTTCGTGGCCAACTTGGAGTATTTGGAACAAGCCTATGATCTGAATGCTCAATAGCTAAACCCCAGCACCAGTTGTATTCTCACATGATAGCACCACTAGACGCTACCTAGACTACAGCTCCCTAATAGTGTGCCAGCTTTGGCCTGACAGGTGGCATTAGCAGGACACTTGGGATTTTGTGTCTTAATGAGATGATATGTAAAGCTTGAGTCACCCACCGCAACTGACCGGCAGATGGCCCTACCTAATTTCCCATATAACAAAGCCTGTATTTGCGCTAGAGAGCTTTTTGTAAAACTGGACATGTTTAGTGTTCAGTAAAAATGTGTCCATCTGCTGTGGTTCAAACATCTATCTATTGCATGTGACTGGGTCAACTCTTGGAGAAACTGGTACACCCCAAGGACAACATTCCCACACAAAAACAGAGCAATGTAGTGTATTCGTTTCACTGAAGGATGCAAGGAGCACTACCTTACCTTAACCCATGGTTAATCCATGTTTGGGGTTGGCTAGATGTGTATTTTCTGTTTTAACATTTCTTTGGAAAACAGTGAATTACCCATATGGTTTTCGCTCACCTGAAATGATCAAATTCTAAAATGTACAAGTTCAATACTAAAAGGCTATAACTGGTCATACCATTGCAGCCATCATCATGTCATTGTCTGCCTCAGCTTTCTTCTTGTTCAGTTCCTGCTCGGCTGTAGTTAGTTGCTCCATCATATCGGTCACCTCTGAGTCCAGCTTCTGAGTCTCTGCAAATGCCTTCTCTGCTTCCTCTTTGGTCTTCGCAGAGCCCTGGAAAACATCACAGGATTACCAAAACTGCCATCAAGTTTACAGTACATAGCGTAGTACATAGTGGCTCTCAAACTGTGGCGCAGGTACCACTGTTGCTGTATAGCATTATTGGTGGTATGACAGCTCTGCTCCAGTTTAAATGGTAAATGGTCACATCTTTATATAGCGCTTTTCCACCTTCAAGGCACTCAAAGCGCTTTACAACAAGGAACCAGTCACCCATCCACACACACATTCATACACCAGTGTACGCAGACACTGGGGGCGAAGTGTCTTGCCCAAGGACACAATGACAGCATTCATCTGTGAGGTTTGGAATTGCACCGCCAACCTTCAAGCCAGTGGATCTAACCACTCAACCAATGATGTTTATGTAGAGATTTGTAGATATGTAGAGATTTGAACCGCCAACCTTCAGATCAGTGGACAAACACCCAACCAACTGAGCTACTGTCGTAAATTAGAAACGATTTATTCACATTTCTAGATTCAGGATTTCAGTTTTGATGATGAATGAGAAGAAGAACCACAAACACAGCCTGTTCTTTTTGATTCATTAAAATCATTTCATTAACTGTTACTCTACTACTATGTAGTATATTTTCTTTCTTGCCCTTGTCCCAAGTTTTATTATTATTATTTTTTTCTATACTAGCCACATTAAAAGGCACATGAGAGACTGCTTGGCCAAACATAAATATGTGATCAGATTTAATAATCCAAACTGGTTTGGCATTTTTGTGAATACCATAATAGTAATGACACTTGCATTGAAGGTATTGAACATGTGAAACTGCTGTCAAGAGGGAGGGGTAGCCTTCTGGATTCATAGATTACAGGCATGTGAACATCCTGATCTGGACTTTAATTTGTCATCTTTAATTAATATATATTTTTCATCATTATTATTATCATGTAATGTGTAAATATATATATTTTTTGTCTACTACTTCACTCGACTACACTCTTTTTGGCCAATGCTATGAACTGTCACACCTAGTAAGGTAGTCTGCAATTAACATGTGTCCTTGCTATTGGTGGGCAATATTTAAAGTCCACACCCATGCCACAGGTTTTATGATATTATGTTGGCTTTGGCCATGTAGATAAAGGCCTTTTAGTTATATTTCCCTCGTACACGATCCTGTTTTTTTCCCAAAAACGCTCATTTTGGCAGATCTTTTGTAGAGCTTGGCTCACGTGACCTTGCAGAAGGGCAGAAGAAAGAGGAAAGATGGCCTACTATGGCCTACATAGATTTTTCAAATCCGCCACTTTTTTCCTCCACAACTTTTCTTTACAAACTGCCATGTGACTGATGTAAAACTATGATTACCATAGGTACCTCCAAACAAAGTGACAATGAGAAAAACATGAAAATTATATAACATATCCATATACACCTTAAGTCATCGCATAACCTGGTATGCCATATTTAAACTTGGTTTAAACTGGTACAGTCCCGGTATAGTCCCGCCTGACTTAGATTTGGGGGAACTCAGAGAACCAAATATGCCATTTGCTAGTAGGTGACAAGGGTTTGAGAACCACTTATAGATAAAACATTCAGAATTAGAGTGCTCTAATTTTAATGTCCAGTACACATACTTTCTGGACATTGCTGGCGATCCTCTCAGCCTCCTCAGCCTTGCTTTTGGCCTCTTTGGCATCAGAGGCAGCATTACCCAAAGCTGCTTCCGCCTGGCGAGTCTTTTCATTAGCGGCATTTATGGTGGCATTGATTATAGGAATCCTCTGCAAAGCCTCCTCCGCTGCAGTCTTGTTGTCATTCACCCTCTTATCAAAATCTGAAAGCAAATTAACACCTAGGTCTGTACTGGTTCACTTTTACCAAACACAATTAGATCTTGCATAAATGCTTACAAGGGACACTTTTTACTAAAGCAGTATTTAAACATAAAAAAACATTGTGGAGGGCATCATGCAAGTTCAAAAAAGCACATTTACCTCTGAGGTCATCCAAGATGTTTTCTGCTTCTCTGAACGTGGACTGGCCTTTTTTTGCTGCTTCTTCAGCAAGAGCTTTAGCTGCATCAGCACGAGCAAGAAGCTGGTCAGCGGTCTGCACAAGAACACACACTTGTTTAAATGCATGCACGGATCACACTGTAATCTCAGACAGTCCAGGACTCACCTGCTGCTCACTTTTGCCTTTATCGAGCAGTTTGCGCACTTCCTGCTCTTTTCCTCTCAGATCATCCCGAAGATCGTTATACTCCTTCTCAGTTTTATCAATAAGTTTGTCCAGGTCTGATGCCTCTTTTTTAATCTTGGTTGCCTCATCCTTTGAAGACAATCAGTACATAGCTATTGAACACTATAAACTCATTAAAGCAGAAGCCAGAACCAGTGTCCTTGTGGAAATAATAATGGAACGCTATCATACAACAGTACAGCCATGTATTTGGTAGGATGTGTCTGTGTTCAACTGAGGTTGACTTGCCTCCAACGCTTTTGTGTCGAAGGGTGGTAGGCTGGTAAGGTTCGCAAAGATCCTCAGGGCCCGATCTGATGCCTCCTCTGCCTCAGCCTGGACTTTGTTGGCCTGCTTCTCCAAGTTTTTAGCCATTTCTTTTGCGTCATTATACCTTAGCAAAACACAATTTCAGTACTGCAGTTATAACACACGTGTTAAATTATACATGTCAGTACTTCTTGTTGAGCTGGTCAATCTCCTGGCTTGTCTTGAGTTCTCCATCCAGTGTTTTCAGCAGAAGGTTGTAAGCTTTGGTTGATGTGTCATTGGCTTCCTTGGCAATCTTCTCAATCTGATCGGCAGCCATTTTGTGCCTAACAAAGTCATTAATAGATGGAATTTAAATTGTAATTTATAGCTGTAGAATAATAAACACAGTGAACTTTTGATCTAGTTTCTCACTTTTCAGCCAAGGTGCGTGCTTCTTCAGCCAATAGTGTCATGTTATTGGGATCTCCACCTCCACTGGGGGCTTAATGTCCTGTACAGACAAGCCTATTACTACTAGGTGTTGGGAATCGCAGGTCCCTTCACAATTTGATGCAATACATGGCACATGGCTCACAATATGGAAATTATTTTCTACCACATAAGGGCAGTCAGCAAAGATACCAACATCATTCTGGATCTATGAAACATCCTTTTCACTGCTTTATGCTGACTTATAATGGGCAGACACAGTCACCAATATAAATTCTAACACAGCAACTGTGATGTTATAATACCAGGGTCAAGTATCCATCCCTACTGTATTTGCAATATATTTTTTTGTCTAAATGGGTAACAAAATTGCAGTGCCACCACAACTACCAAAAATTGTATAAAAAACTGAGGATACTTCACAATTGATTTGGTGCCGATTTTGACCCAGTTTGACCCAGAGTTCCGATGTTGATTTGGTTTTCTAGTCTTGGCTCTGTCCTGGTCTAATCCAGGATTAGTTCTGATTTTTGTCCCACTTTAGTCTCACTTTTGATGTAGTGATTGTGGACCCATCACCCATAATTTCTACACTTCTGATAGAGTTGAAATTGAGCTGCTTTTCTACACACATTTTATTATTGCTTAAAGCGATTGTTGAACATTTGTAGTGTTTACCACTTTGCTGATGGCGTCCTTGGCTTTGTCTAACTCTTGGCGTGCTCGATCAATGAGATTCTCAGCATCTCTGACCCGCCCCCGGGCCTTGTCAGCCTGTGTTCCCGTCTCATCAACGGTGTTCCTGATGCTTTGGAGACGGTTCCACTGTGTCGTCAATGTTATGTTAATGGTATTCAGACGATCCAGGAGGCCTCGATCCACCTCTGAGAACATTCACATCCACTATTATAAGTGTGTAACATTCACTGAATTAACTTGTAATAGATGGCACATTTCATGATGTTCAAACATGCATATAAAAAAGCGAATAGTTAATTAAGACAGCTAACATTTTAGCCATGAGAATATTGTAGGTCACACCTTTGCTGGTCTGGGCCTCTTCCAATAGCTCTGCAATAGCCGTTCAGCCTCTCTGAGGCGCTCTTCAAAAGCCTTGTCCTTGTCACTGACGGTCTCCTGACCCGAGCTTAGGTTGTCAATGAGCGTCTGGAGATCATGAAGCTTCTGCCGCTGCTGGTTCACCTGGTAAATGTTGTTGATAGTAATGGATGATTTTGAAGGATTATTTATTATTGTGTCTCATGTGTTGAAATTAAAAGAGTACACTCAAAAGAACTATTAAGTTCTGCTGTACTGAACTCATGATTGTTTTGTTATATCCATCAAGTTGTTGTTTGTTGCGTCACGTTCAGTATACATATGTCTGTTCTTTGTTCAATATTTCAAAACACACTCCTCTCACCTTGTCACGGACAAGGCTGTAGCAGGACGGACACTGCTGGCAGCCAGGTGCAGAACGGTTGTAGAAGTAGTTCTCTTCACACATGTCACACCGGGCACCAACAAATCCAGGCTTACTCACAGCGGCCATCCTCCTTACACTGGCCTGAGAGGGAGCCCTCAGGATCACAGTCACATGCTGAAAACACAGGGCTACAGCAGTAAGGAATATTTCCTTTTTGGATTATTTTCCATAATCTGTGCCTTACGTTTGCATCCAGAGGAACTGAAACCAAAGAAGTTAACTTCGCACTGCTGACACTGGAGCCCTGTGACGCCTGGCTGACACTCGCACTGACCAGAGACCACGTCACACTGCCCATTGGTGGAACCAATGGGATTACAGTTACAGCTGAAGAGGGAAGAGATGCAAAAGACTGATTTACAAGTTTTCCAAAATAACAATGCCATTGGCCCATTCTCTTTGGAGGATTATTACACTGCCTGGCCAAAAAAAAAAAAAGTTGCCACCTGGATTTAACTAAGCAAATAGGTATGAGCCTCCTGCAGTTGGTCAGGTCTAGGTATCTAGCAATGTGCTCAAAGAATGAGGTCAGCTGACTACCTGAATATACGGAATGACCAGTGGATTTTTTTCTTCCCTAATGGCACGGGCATATTCCAAGATGACAATGCCAGGATTCATTGGGCTCATATTGTGAAATAGTGGTTCTGGGAGCATGAGACATCGTTTTCACACATGGATTGGCCACCACAGAGTCCAGACCTCGACAACATTGAGAATCTTTGGGATGTGCTGGAGAAGGCTTTGCGCAGTGGTCAGACTCTACCATCATCAGTGCAAGATCTTGGTGAAAAATGAAAGCAACACTGGATGGCAATAAATCTTGTGACATTGCAGAAGCTTATCAAAATAATGCCACAGCGAATGTGTGCCGTAATCAAAGCTAAAGGTGGTCCAATGAAATATTAGAGTGTGTGACCTTTTTTTTTTGGCCAGGCAGTGTATGACGCTATAAGAAGTTTGAGCTGACCGTTCACAGCCTTTGCCACTGTGCAGGTTGTAAAAGCCCAGCTCACATGCACTGCAGTCTCTTCCTGTAACATTGGGCAAACACAGACATTGGCCTGTGACCTGGGAGCAGCTGGTTTGTTGGTTCACGGTGCCGAATGGAAAGCATGCACACGCTGAAGAGAAAAAACAGGAAGTGTTAGCTTTGCTTCTTGACTACAGTGATAAGTAATAGGTTGTGTTCATGGTATTCCAAAGAGATTATTGCTGTAAGAATTTGATGGAGGCATTATATGATGTTAATAGGTCTCAATATATGGACTATCTGTGGTGTGTAAACATTTGTAAAAATTATCTGCGTAAACCCTCAGTCGTCCAGGTCTGATCAATAGCAAAAGACGAAGTTAAAATCTGTCAACTGGACAAATCGTTGTAGGAGTGAAGACATTTCGCTTCTGATCCAAGCCACTTCTTCACTTCTGATCAGATTGCTGGTGACCACTGCCTTATATCTATCTGCAGGGAGGGGCTAACTACACTGAAAGTGTAAACATCTATTGTCTCTAGTTACAGCTAGAGCTATCCTATTCAGCCCTTTCAGCCCTTTATTGCTAAAAATACCTGAAAAATGCTTTCATTTTATGAGTAGGCTCACCTTTACGCAAGCCTACCTTCTAACTTTACCTGCTGGTGCTACCTGCTTGTCTGGCGATACATCAGTAAATTGTCTTATAATGGAACATTACAGGCAAAGTAATAATATTTCCATGGAGACAAGCAGGTGGCATAGCTTCTACCAGAGCAGTTACATAAAGCAACTTACAGTCCTTACAAATTCTGAATAGTCCAAAAATGCAATAAAAATGCAATGCAACTGTAATATTTTTGTGACTATTTTTTATTTCTACAAATTGCACTTTTAAGCATCATGTATAAAACCTACTAACTTTAAACCTTTGCAAACTGTAATTGACTGGATTCTTGTCATTTGTATAATAAGTACATAAGTTTAATACAGCTGGTACTCACGTTTGCATTTGTCACTAGGGTTGGTGGCCAGAGCGTTGCCAAAGAAGCCATCTTGGCAACGGTCACAGAATAATCCTGCTGTGTTGTAGATGCATTTAAGACATTCTCCGGTTTCACGATGACAATTTCCCACAGCATTGGGGTCAATGTTGTCACTGCATTTACAGGCACGGCAAGCTCTAACTGGACCTTCTTGTCCGAGAGGATCTCCAAAAAAACCATCATCACACAACTCACAGCGTTTTCCTGCATATATCAGAATTTTGATTAATGACCATATTTTGATTAATGACCATAATTTTCAATGAAATAAATTCAAAGAGGGCATATTACACTTCTATGCGGTATTAATTGTTAACATAGAGTATCAAAAACTAAACTGAAACTATGTTGCAAATATAGCATTTTTGAAACAAGTCACTCCCCCTTGAGGGTGCTGTCACCACACAATCAGCATACATTCCATTAATGAAACTACTGCACATTGCATCACAATGTGAAATTGTAGTGTATTGTTTTGTACATTTGAGTTACCTTTTAAAAGAATTTCTTCAAGACTTATTTTGATTATAATAAAATATAAATAATTATTATTGTTATTGTTTTAGACTTCATAATTCAATTACTGCATATCTTCAAAACAACTATTTCTAAAGTATTTATTGCTCAATATACTGCCCAGATTCAGTGTTAAATGTCCACCCCTTTAACAGAATGAGTGTGGTTCTGGTTATACTGACCAGTGGTGCCAGCAGGGCAGTTGGTGCATACCACCTCTTTGGTTTTGGGGACTACAGCACAAGTAGCCCCACTGGGACAGGGGCATGGCTGACAGTCAGCTGCAGTGCCTCCAGTGGCATCTCCATAAAAACCATCTTGACAACGCTCACAGCTCAGGCCTGCGGTGTTGTGCTCACACTTGCATGCTCCTGGAAATAACAACCCATTTTTTTAATGTTTGAAAATTTGAACCTTCACTCTGGCCCTTTTCATATCATTACATTATATTCTTTTGTTTTCATGGCTGCACACCAAAACACTAGGCCATCTAGCAAAAGCTGTTGCGTTTTCATTTTGGGTGCTGAATGCTGAACAAATTCATCCAAACATTAGCATATTCCCCTATGCCTAGACAAAGAATACATTTTACACACATAGCTTCACACCATCACTATATTTTATAACTAATTATACATCAAAAGATTCCAACTATTGCAAGTGTTCCATGTTAAAACCATAAATGTTTAGAAACTTGTGTCATCAGCCAGAGTTGTATCAGGTCAAGTTCAAGTCTTAATTTTTTGAGTCCAAGCAACTTAAGTCGAGTCACGGGCCACTGCCTTTTGAAACGTACAGGTCCAAGTTGAATGCCAAGTTATCTGTCATTATGAAGGAGCTGAG
>JAIEZT010000001.1:77500-122500 GCA_019594935.1 Periophthalmus modestus | reverse complement strand
TATTAATATATTTGATTTTATAAATAGTTCATCAGTAGGATTACGGAATCCTGCTTTATTAGTTATTCTTATTGCCCTTTTCTGTAGTTTAATTATAGGATCTACGTATGTTTTACAGGTATTTCCCCAAGTTTCAGAGCAATAAGATCGATAGGGAAGCACAAGTGGTTAAACAAGTGATATGCAGGCATTTCTTATTCAATAGAGATTTGGTTTTATAAAGTACACCAACAGTTGTTATATTTTACTCCTGATGTACTGTAATGGTTTCCAGCATATCTGATGATCTTTGATCACTCCCAAGTCTCATAAGCCCTTTCTATTTCGATTCCATTCCAAAATAATTTTATATTAGAATTTGCCTTTCTGGATCCAAAAATCATGAAAAGGTCAAGGAACAAGTCTTATGTAGGTGCACAGATATAAAGAATGTGGTGGTGTTCACAATTAGAAAACTCTACCATAGAATTCAAACTTGCCGTCCAGCTCAGTATCAAACTATAGGATTGTTAACATCATCAGAGTTACACAAACAGCAGAAATAAAGAGTTTGTCTGAACTGCCTAATCAATTAAAGATTTATTAGGGGACAGAGACTGTTTCAAGCTAAACAATAGCGGTGGGTGTACTTAGAGCTGGGTAATATGGGTAAGAATAGTGATCTGATATTTGGTCATACTGACATATTTATTGGATTCCATTTTAGAAATCAGTGCCCCTGTATTTTACAACTTTTTGTTTTCTACTTTTCTTCGCAAACTGCTGCGTGACTGGTGTAAAATTATGATGAATATGTACCTCAGGTGCTATCCCACCAAACCAAGTCATAATTGGAAAAAATATATTCATCTGTCAAATGCACTTTTAATAATCAAAATATGTAGTTTAGAATGTGATGTTACATGAACTAAACTCCTTGACTCCTTGACATCTTTCCAGTGAGCAGGGAAGGACCCTATGGCTGTACCTGTGTCAAAGGTAGAGGAGATGGTGTGAATGAATGCTGTAGCCCTCTGCGCTGTCACACACTGAGGAGTGCTGAAAACAGAAGCAAGGGGTGCAGCCTTGCGGATTGTTGTGGTCCCAGATTAAAGTAGCCCAGTTACATCTGCCAAACCAAAAACATGTTTAGTGTTTGTACAACTGCCTATTACTAAAATACAAGTAAAACATTTACATATACTCATTTGCATTTTCTTGATTAACTTTTTTAAAGAAATTGTACTTTTCTAGCAGCATACTTTATTTCCTAATATATTTTTTATTGAAGTAACAGTATTCTTGCTTGAGTGAAAGGTTTGGTTACTCTTCCCACTGTGAGCAAGTCACAAAGTGACAAGAGCTTTATGTGACAATATTACATTTGAATATTTCAGTTTCTCGCACCAGTTTATCAGATATGATGTAGTTTTTTCTCATTTTTGTGTCTATCCTTTGAAAATACCAGATTTTGTGGCATACCAGATTTCCAGTTACATCAACATCAAATCATGTCAGTCAGTTAAACTTTAAGATACTCTTACCTGAATATTACTTTTTCTAAATATTTTTTACTCTTACTTGAGAAATGTTTTGGATCATAACTTCATACTTCTACTTGAGTAATATTAGAAGTAGCGTTACTCTTACTTGAATTAAATTTTTGGCTACTCTAACCACCTCTGATCACTGTAATGAAATTTAGTGGAAGATTTAAAGGTAATATTCTATTTCTAGCCACTTTGCACCTACAAAACCACAACGTTACTATTGTTCCCTGCTACTACCGAGTTTGGCTTATTACAACAGTTTACCCACATGTGCAGAAATTTTGAAATCTGTTTTGCATTTATAATAGATGATTTGTGATATACCTGTCACAAGTGAAGCCTTCCACATAGTCCTTGCAGCGGCACTGGCCTGTATTAACATCGCACTCTTGGGTACTGCCTGATGGAGAGCAGGAGCAAGGCCTGGAATAGCACACAGTCAAACCAATACTATACAGGGAAACACACCCCATGTACATTTGTCTTGATTTTAATGTTAATAATAATAAACAATTATTCATAATACTATCCACTACGTAATACCACTGTGAAAATACAGAACCCAAAATAAATTACTTTTTGCTGACGAAATTTGACTGGTCCCACTCATTAAGTTTATTTTTTCCATCTATGAAGCTTGGAAAGTAGTTTACTAAAAATATAGATGACTGGTTCCCTGGGATCCAGAATATACACTTCTTCAATACTTTACAAAGATATGAGTCTGGTCACTGGTGGAACTCCCCGTTTTCAAATGGGTGTGATTGACAGAAGTGCACAGTGAATCAGGGACACTCATGGTCCACCCATATCGAGAAAAAAATACCACAGGCGGCTGAAAAACATTGCAGATTTCTGCAGAATCAAAAAGCCAAGCACTAAACTTTGATCTGAGAGGAAATAAATAACCGTAATTTCCCAGCCATAGAGCGCACCGGATTATAAGGCACAGTTCAGTTACGGGTGCTTTTTCTGCATTTAACACATAAAAAAGGATAGGTAGATTTTATTTTCAAATCATTGGTGACCAATGAGCTCCTTTGTTTCACATGTATCACTGAAAAAATTAATCTGATTGCATGTTTGGCCAGCCTTGAGACACAACAGAGGGCATGGGGACCAAACTGATATCAATCTTTATAAAATATACAGAGAGATCCTTCTGGATTTCCAGGCAAGATCCCTGGTACACAAAGGGGTGACATTCAGATGCAAAAGTATCAAAAAACATAATTGATACTAAACTAATATCTAAACTAGATGCTAATTTGACCAAGTGTCCATACTGGAAAAAAAAAAATCACATAATTTCCAGGCCAAAATCTGAGCTTTCCTGAGCAGTTTTAATACTATTATTTTCTAAATGAAAATTCCATTCTATTACATTCTATAGCAATCACTATCAAATATTGGATGAATTCCTTGGCAATGAAATGGAGTTTGAAATTTGTAAAATAGTATCATGATAACACTGCTCTGTACCCCTGTTCACACTTATGAAAACATGGAGATTTTCCAAGCCACCCCATGTTAATGAACTATAATGGAAAGAATACATTTGTCTCCACAAGATGGTGCCGTTTACCTGCAACCAGCCTCAGTGAGGCTGTGGAAACCTGGTTGGCATCGATCACACTTCTCCCCTGTAACCCCAGGCTTACAGGAGCAGACTCCTCTGTCATCGCATTGTGGTGACTCTGAACCTGAGCAGCAACATAACAAACAAAGATAATATACAATACACATTTCATCTCTAAATACGAATGTGTGTCTCAAAGAGGTTATAGCTATAGGCTACAGGTTTAGTAATGGTGTTTACTAGTCTTTACTCAACTCTGTATCTCAAGTAAAAGCACACATAAGATAACACTGTTATGCACAATGCAAAGGCGAAGGGAGCTTTGACTAATTGACTAGACCCAAAAGGCAAAACCTATTATGCAAAATCAAATTGAGAAGGTAAATGACAAAGGAAACACATATAACATGGGTAAACTCTCTACAAAGTTGCATTTGGAGTGATGTGTGCATGTTTGTGCAATTTTTAATCACTTATTTTTAAGGTGCCATATTGCCAATCAATCCCCGTTTTCACCGCCACCGACATACATCCACTGTAATGTACTTACTTCGTTCTCCAATTTTATGTTCTTAATCGGTGATACGCATTGGATTTCGGCATCCTTCCTATCCTTACACACCGACTTTTTGTTGTCATTTTACAGGGACGTCAGCTCTTGACATTTACAGGGATGTCAGCTCCAACTGGGAACCTCGTTTTTATAACATGGAACTCAGCTGACATGTTTCTTTTATTAAGTCGTTTTAGACGATATATTGCCAGTTAAAATGTGCAAATTATGACATAATGATCCACGGATGTCATAGATTATATTCGCTATATATCAGTCACAAGCACAATAGGTCTTCCTTAAGTACAACATACGATTTAGAAGTTCTATAACTAGTCTGAATATTATTTTTATTAAGGTTTTTTGTGCAATGTATTACACTTGAGAATGTAACAGAACTAGGCCTACCGATGGAGTTGCATCCGCAGGGCAGGCAGCGACTCCCGGTGTGGTCGCGATGGTAGTTGTCCAGGCAGCGTTCACAGTTGGGCCCATCAGTGCTGTCTGCACAGTTCAGGCAGTGTCCTCCATGGCCCGTGGCTCGGTACAGCTCTGCATCAAAGTAGCACTCTGAACTCTTTCCATTTACAGTTACAGGCTGAAAAAAAAAAAAAAAAAAAAAACAGGCCATTAATACACATATATCAAAACAAATTACTAATATTACAGGCGCACCAGGAAACTTCTCCTGGGACATGTGCATATGGTGAACGGAAATTCTTTTGCCTGGAATTTTCCACTCTGTGGCACATTAAGTGCATCTACTATCATTTATCAAATTACAGGTGTTTTTATTGCTCTCTTTAAAAATGTATGCATTCTTACTTTGACCATGACTATCCACAGATCTGATCTGTAACTTGGCCGGTGGTGGTGTATCCATGGAAATGGATAAGTTCAATGTTATACTGTTGAACAAAAGCAATAACATCTCCAAGGGGACAAGCAGTGTCTTTGATTTGCATATTGCTGGTTGGACATGGACAGCAGATGTAACAAACGTAGAGGTAATTCAATAACTGTTACCCAGTTTTTGATGATATTGTTATGCTGTAAACAAGGGACAACGCTTGTCTAATTGATTGGTCCAATATTACACAGAAGAGTCTTGTGAGATTAAGCCATCTGTTATCACCTCAAAAACAGATCCAGAGTTGTGTTTTGTTTCAGCTACCATTTTCATTTAGTTCAAGAAAGACTGGACATTCCAGGGCTGAAATCATCCAAATGATAAGTATAAGTTTAGATGTATGGAATTTAAAAATGCAGTGGAGCACTTCCTGAATTACCACATGACACCACATAATACAACAGAGCATATTCCGTTAGAGAGAAAAACTCTAAATATGCAGGGTTTGTGTGTTAAACATGTGTGAATAAAACTAAATTCCAGGTATGTTTTTGAAGAGGAAACAACATTATAGCATAGATCAGAAAATAGTATAGGATCTTTAATATTTTAAAGGAGCAAAACATCTGAAAGATGGATCCTGGCTGATGACTTTGCTGCTGCCCAAACAACAGTGTCACCTGTGCCCAGATAAGGAATATAATAAAGATTTATGACAACAGCTTTATTTTGTTAAATACATGTTTTGGGTTTTTTTTTCAAACTGCCACTTGATTGATGTAAACTAATATTAAATATTTACAATTAAGGATTAAGAAAAAAGAAAAAAAAAAAGATGTCAGATGCATTTTCAGTGTTTGGGGGAAAAAAGAGCTATTTAAGACGAATTATTAAAGCAGACCTATTATGCAAAATCAAGTTTTTAGAGCTTTTAACCATTTTATAGATCACCATTTACAATCTCAAAGATGTATTTGGAGTGATTCATGCATATCTGAACAATCTTAAATCTTTAAGACACCATATTGCCAATCAACTCCAGTTTTCACCCACTTCTCTGTACTTTGTTCTCCAATTTTATTTTCTCAATCGGGGATACACATAGGAATCATCAGTGTTGCCAGTGTTGTCATGGGTGTCATAGATTATAACTATATAGCAGACACAAGCAACCGAAGCTCTTAAGAACTGTAGTGAACACTAACTGTGACTGCACGTATGCATTAGTAAGATAAGAGGCCCCTTTGAGAGGTGGTACTCACACAGACACTCGTTAGCATTGTCGGCAGTAGCTCGTCTCCATGGCCGGGTCGTTGTAGAAAGGTTGCAGCGCTCACAGTCTGTCCCCTCCGTGTTGTGCTTGCAGTTACACACAAGACTTCCCCCACTGTTCTTGATGCACTCACTGGCATGGCCATTGCACTTACACCTGTAAACATACATACAAAACTTTGTAGTAGTAGTGCGGTGTCAGGTAAACATTTACTTTTCACTTTGTCTGGCTTCCCTTATAAAGCCCACACAGAGAATATGGTGGTTATACAGGGAGGTTTTGTGTCGTGATCCCTGTGCTAGAGACTGAGACTAGCATCCCTGGTGAAAATAAAGAACCACTGTGCCATGCTATTCATCAAAAGTGAATATAAAATTAAAGCCACAATATGTAAAATATTTTTTATACACCTTTTAGCTGCCAAAAATAGACTACTTAAAAGAGTGTTTGTATTTTTATTGTGGTTGGTTTTATTGCACTGAAAAACTGATAAGAATATGTCCTTACTGTGAGTGGGTTTGAAAACATGGAATGGCTGATTATCTTTAAGAAGAATTGCAAGTGGGATGAGATGAGTCTTTGTTTAAACATAGTGCTTTGTTAAACAGAGATGCAAAGATTCACAAAATATCATGAAAGGATAGAAGGAAGAGGCACAGTTTGATTTTCAACAGCTTATTGCCCAGGCCTGCTTAAAATTAAATGCCTGGATATCAAGCCCTGTTATATAAATTAAACAATGCTGACTTCTTCCTGCTGAGAAAACAGATGCTTCTCTCTGCTTGGGGGAGCAAGCCCCTCTGCGACACGATGGAACATGTTTACTGCTTATTGTCTCCAATGTGTCTTTGGCAGAGCTTGATGGAAACTGGTTGTTAGACAAAGGTTCCTACAACGACGGGATTTATGACTCAAAGCACGTTAGGGATTTATTCACAAACTGTTCAAAAGGGTGGCACATATAGAGATTTATTTATATTTAAGAAAATACTGGGAGGAATGAAGAAAAAGAGAAAGTGTTGGCTGCACTGCACTACAAAATATTTATATATAAAAAAAAAAAAAAGTAAAAAACATATCGTCAGACTGTTACTGTTGCATTACTAATGCATAACAGAGACACGGTTGATGTGGTAATTTGTTGCAGACAGCTTTTATCAAAATTTGTCCCACTGTCCAGCATGAGATCTGAACAATCAGTAATCAATAATCATTGGGGTAGACTACTGTGCATCCTTACTGACTCTAAACACCATAAAACAGCAGGTTCCTTAAGCTGAGAGTTTACTACAGACCACCAGCATACACACATTATCTGTACAGCCTGACAGCTTGTGATCAATCAGAAGACAGGACAGAGCAATAACACCTAAGTGTAAAAGTTTAGAAAAATGCACTTTGTGCAGTCAACATCCCCAGAGAATTACTTTCTGGTCAACTTTTATTTCTGGTAGGGCACTAAACAAACCAACCAACCAACCACTTTTACCTTATACGTCTTTGTTAGTCCAACTCCAAACCAGAAATAATTTTCATGGGAAACCTTGGCTCTTTTTTTATTATTTGGCAATGTTTTTATGAGTGATTATATTGCCTTATTTCAATCAAAGGTAAAAAAAAAAAAATAAACAAAAAAAAAAAAAAAACAAATGGGGAGAAAAATACACTTTTGGGTATGTTCTTGACTGTGTATTCTCACAACAGAGCTGCAGGGAGAGATCTATCGCTAAAGTTCTGCTTTAAGAACACATACACCTAGACCAATGTTACTTCTTGGTATTGGAAAGAGTGACGTAGCCCTAGTTTTGGTTATATTTTGGTTTCCAGACGTGACCCGAATTTAAACCTCAGCCCAAATGTGAGGCAGATTTCCATTACATGCTGACATTCTGGGATTCCTGTCCAGCAAAGCGGGATACACCAGGGAGGAGGCGCTCCAACTAAGCCAGTTCACATAGCACCTGTCAGAGTTCACTTTGATCCCTGTAGGCATTGTCACAAACATCCAGCTAAAAGAGGAAGTTTATTATCCACAAAGGAAAAAAAAAAATCAAAAAAGCATTTAACATGCTTTGAGCCATACAGGGTTTGGGCTTAATATTTTAAAAGACATGAAAAAGCAGCAAAACACATGGAGTTAGAACACAACTCAAAATCACACAAAAAATACCCACCATGGAAACAATGGTTAAAGGCTAAAATCAAGGCAGTGCCAGATACAGCCAGATGCCCATACCTGAAGCACTGGAAACTGCCAAACAAAGGCTCCAAGCCTTGGCCAGCCGCCTAAAGAGGTACACGCGAGATAATGAAGCCAGACGAATAAACCGTCTGTTTGGAACAAAGTGTAACTTCAATGGCAGAGTAATAACACCGCACCAGAGGAAACCCACCAAGGCTGGAAAATGAGTGGTACTAGAAAGGCGTATGGGAGAAGGAGGTTATGTGATCATGTTGACAATTTGGCATAGAAATGAGCAGTCAAGTCCAAAAACGTGTCGTTGTAAAACATTAGTTTTGTCTGTACCTAGTAAGCATTCCAGATACAATTTTTTTATGACTCCATTTTGGAGCAATAAAAACAAAACAGACCTGCCATATTGTGGAGTATTCTAGGCAAAGCTATAACAACTTCATAGAGACAAGCAGGTAATGGACCCTCCAGCAGAAACGGTACATTTTAAAATGCTGTTACTGCAGAGGTTAAATATTTGGACAAAAACAAGACATCTCATTCATAACAGTCTATTTTTGTATTTGAAGCAAAAGGAAGTGGTTTCCTCAAAGCCATGAAAAAACAACACTTTGACCTCCCACTCTCCATTCAAACAAGAGTAAAGTAATGCATTAACCTGACTCTTACCTTCCCCCCACAGCAAAGTCTGAAATGGCGTAGTAGTACGACTTGAGGACCTTGGGGTCATTGAAGACTTCATCTCCAAAGGTGTTGAGTCGGTTTTAGCGTCACTTGATGTCTGTGTGGCGGTCACCCAGTCCTTTCAAAGACAAATTAAAAAAAACAATTATAACATAGTTTGTGTATGAGCATATTTAGACTTTAATAACGTTAACTGAACCAAATGGAGAATTCCTTGGACAAATTCTTGGCTATTCTTGGAATAGCTCAAAAATACAATATAGTTATATACAAGAATAGTTCTCAATAATAACAATTGTATTTGCAATTCCTAATTAATAGTAGTATTAATATTGGTTAAAAAAATGCTTTCTCACAATTAATTTTATATTCATGCTCCGAAATATATGGTTATTTCCAGGGGACATTAACCTACTTTATTTGATGCAGCTTTACTGTTTATCCAAATAGCAATTTCTGTTTAATTGCAGACAACATTGTCACAGTAGTTTAACAGTTTAAAAAACGTATGGTCTACTAAGACAAGTTGAAAGGCTTTGAATTAGTAAAGCTCAATATAATGTCAAGCCATTAATATCTGATTAGTATGTGCACACTTTAACCTTATTTTTGGAAAGCCAAGTTGCCCCAGATGATTCATTCAAAGTGTCTTTTCACTTCCTTCTTATTTTAGTAGCAAGTTTTTGCATTTCCATACTGACCAGGGTCAAATGTAAAGTTTTATTTCCTGGGCGGACATGGGAAGCAGATATAACTTTAAACATTAAAAATCAAACATGGAGTCAAATTCAATGAAACATCCAGCAATTGAATGTTTATCGAGCATTACCATGAAATAAAACATTTCCTTACACTCTTTTTAAATGATATGCCATCACTAGCCAGATGTGAAAATTGGCTCCATACTTTACAGCCTCTGTATTTAATTTTACTTCTTCTATTTGTGTATTTTTTTTACCACAAACTGCCACTTATCTGTAAAACTATGAGAAATATTTACCACAGGTACGATCCCACCAAACCAAGTCATAATTAGAAAAACAAGAATGTGCCCTTTAAAGCATTAAGCAAAATGTTATGTTCTTTTTGAGCTTTTAGTCATGTCTTAACATTGTTCCCTCTTCAAAAACACATGTAGAATTGTATTTGGCTCTATTCACGCTCTTTGAAATAGTTACTATTCTGACACTTGCAATGTCTTTAGCTATTGCACAGTGTCTATTCTATTCCATTTCCTTCAGATAAATGTTTGGTGAAAAGGCACTGATATGAGAAACCCTGTAATACAACTGTAGGAGTAAGGCTCCAAATGGAAAGGAGTGTATTTTGAGATGGGGCAGATGCATACACACCTGCTGCTGTTACATCACCAAACAAAAACTGTGCATATCCCATAAACAGGAAGCAAAAGCTCATGGGAAGCGTGGAGCATCATGATGCTGTGTTACAGCCTGAGACCACTCCAAAAGCAGCGCAGTCTAGATTGGAAAATTTCATTAAAAGTCTGCTCTGCTCATTCTTTCCACTCCTGAAGAATAATATGTTAGAAATTTCACAGACCATAAAATGATAAATATGTTAATGTAGAAAAAAAATAAAGTATTTGTGTGTACTGCTTTTTTTTTTTGCTGCTGCTTCCAGAAATCCCATTTCTCTGACTTGAGCAAACGACTTGGTGTTGCGCAACTCGGAAAGTCATATTTCTCAGACATCATGTGAAACTAGGCCTGTCACGATAACACATTTTGAAGTGCGATACATTACTGAAGTAAATTTAGACCACAAACAATAACATTGAAACCAAATAAAGCACTATTGTCCCGAAAAGTATTGGTAAAATACAATATTGTTAAACAACACAAACTGCAATAAATAAATTGCAGAATGCAACACTTGTGTAGATTGTTTGCATCTACAATGAGACATAGAAGTTCAACCTTCTACAACTCAAATCTCATCGTAGTCCAAAAAAAAAAAAAACCCAAAAATTTTCTAGTGCAAGGAAAAGTACCCACGATAAATATTGACCCACAAAAAGTATTGTTCCACCTGTCATGTACTGAGCGATAATCAAGTGTAGTATTTATCCTGACCTATGTCAGCCTATGTGAAAGTGACATTACACTGTGCACCTTAAATGTCATTCTATATTATATATTATGAATAAACATTCATCCGTTTGTCCAGCAGTCTAAACACAGACTCCCAGATTTCCCTCACCCCAGACATGTCCTCCAGCTCCTCCGGTGGGACCCCAAGGCATTCCCAGGCCAGCCGAGAGACGTAGTCCCTCCAGCGTTTCCTGGGTCTTCCCCAGGGCCTCCTCCCAGTGGGCAAATAAACAAGGCATTTCCAAATTCTATGCAAATGTTGCGTTTTCCCCAACAATGTTGATGTTTTAACCAGGCCTTTTTCACGGGTTTCAAGTCATGGCAACAATCCTTCTTGGCTATAGTGATTAAGCAATTCATACTAAATCTTATATATTTTGAATGGGGAAAAGTCCTACCCAGACTTTTTGTATTTACAACTTTTGTTTTTCTACTTCTCTTCATGAACTTTTATTGATGTAAAATTATAATTTTACGTAAGGTACTATCCAATCAAACCGACTAATAAATTAGAAAAAAATATTAATCTGTCAAAATACAGACTCAAAAATATGGCTATTGTTGTTATCAAAATGAACACAACAAGGTTTTTCGTGTGTCGTTGCACTCTTGACTGGCATTTGCTCTCCCTTCACTGGGGAGTTGAGCCCAGATTTAGCTGAGGGTCTAGGTCCATATTGGTCTTCATCTATTTAAACCGGGGACACTTTTGAAGGCGTCAGACTGTCTGTTTGCCTGCTCAGCCTATAATAACTTGGTTTTAAAATAACTGCTTAGTAACAGTCCAGCATCCCAGTTACACACATAAAAAGCAGACTGAAATTACAATTTACATCATTTAATTCTTAAAATTCTGCACCTAAATTTGCCTTCAGTAAATTAGCAACTACATCTAATTTTAAATGGGAAAATGTTTTGACTAAAATAAGTATGAGATTATTATTGAGTAACATAACGTTTTGCCCTAAACAAAACTTAAAGGTATATGCTGTAAAATTGAATTCCATTAACTTTTATCCAAGCCAAAATGGTCATTAGATTGCACAATGCTGTATTTTGTTTCACTCCAGCATGTTTGAGTAATCCTCTGTTCTCCTGAGAAAATAGTTTATTTTATCAAACCCACAGCTCTGTACTGACTTGTGATTATTCAAAGGAATCAAACTCCAGGTATAATATTTTTCAACACTAAATAATGAAATGGTGCTATGGAGCTCAACAGTGACCCCCCACCCCCCAGTTCTAAAAGTAAATTTCACATTAATTTTTCGCACTGACTTTCTGAAAAAATTAAAAATAAAATCTCAGAAGTTTGAAAGCTCAGGGTTTATCAGCTACATTATTAAACCATTTCACTGAATCCACACTAATATTAGTTAAAACATAGCTAGTTGGAAATGCTAATGAACTCTTAATATTATTAGAATTTTTCCAAAAGTCTATGGGGAAAATGAATGAGAAACTGTACTTCTTGAACCAGAGTGCACTTCGAAGTGGGTGGGACTGGTGAGCTCCATAGTGAAACACCACAGAGGATTGGCCAGCAACTGTGAATCACTTCTACAGTTTTGGACTGGAAGTAAAGAGGGGGCATTTTATTTCTATGAGGTATTAGCAGCAAACATATAATATTTTTAGAACACCATAACATGTTTTATTGTTTTGCCCTCTCTGTTTGTGGCTAAACAAAATGGGCCTTCAATAGATCTAAGAGCCAAAAAACAGGACAACAAGGAAACTGGACCTAGAAGAAAAGGTGCAACTATTCCTTACACAGCTGGTGAGTGAATTTTCAGATGGTATGAAATTCTGGTCAAACCTACAAACTCTTCAAGACAGAAACTGGTTCACCCAAAGGACAAAACCCCGAGCTACAAGCAAAGCAATGTGGTCTACTCCATTCAGTGTAGTGAAGAGTGCAGTAAGCATTACATTGGAAAAACTAAAGTACTCTATACTAAACTAAGTCACTCCATAAAAGAATGTACCAACACCGCTGTGAGCTCTTTGGGACCCCAATCTGCCATACATCTCTATCTCAAAACCATTAATCACTCCTTTGAAGACTGTGAGGTACAGATCTTAGCCAAAGAAAAGAAATGGTTTGAGAGGGGAGTTAAAGAAGCAATTTTTGTTAGGCAAGACAAATCTTCCTTGAACAGGAATGGGGGACTTAGATATCATCTATCTCCTATCTATAACTCCATCTTCAGACCCAAATCAAAACAAAGAAACAAAAGGCCTAGCCAGTATGCTAATAGTTGAGAAAGCACCCATTAGGGGCTTTAATGACTATGCTAGTAGGACTCATGCACAGTGCAGAATTGGTGTAGCTCAAAAGACCTAGCCTACAAACAGAAACTGTAAAATTTTTAGTTTCAGTGTGGCTGGCTCCTCCCTTCAAACAGATATAAGGCAGTCATCAGAACCGAAGAAGCAACTTGGATGAGCAGCGAAATGTCTTCACTCCAACAACTTTTTGTCCAGTTGACAGAGCTTATATATCTCTTTTACCATTTACATTTAACACATTTAAAATACCAATCTACGCATGTTACAGATAAATACTAACCAGTGATGAGGGAAACCCATTATAGCTAGGTAAAAAGCTTTACAAAACTCCTAAGCCTAATCTATTGACTGATATAGCTGGAAACATTATAATGAAGACTGAAATCTGATGGACAGTTAATCAAAGTGAAAGAGTTTTGGCTGAATCTCTTACTCACTCTAGCTGCACATTTCTCTTCACCGCTGTGTAAATATGCAACACATGGTTGCGACATAAATATGCAAACTATCTGTGAGAGACAGAGCAACTAAAACCCCTTATTGGTTAAAATAGATTTGGCAACAAGAGCATGTCAGAGTCATAGTGGTTCTGAGTGGACTATAGATTTACAGAGAAAGAGAAATTCTATAGCATCCCCAGCTTTATAAGCTTAAAGGGCCCATATCACACCATTTTCTGATCTATGTTATAATGTTGTTTCCTTGTCGCAAACATACTTGAAGTTGTAATTTGTTTCATTCACAAGTTTAACACACAAAGCATATATAGGATGAGCTCTTCTCTCAAACAGAAAAAAAACACTCTGTTCCCCCTTGTGATGTCATATAGCAATACAGGAAGTGCTCCACTGTGTTTTTACTACTCCATACATCTTCACTAGAATCATTTGGATAATTCCTGCACTGGAATTGCAAACCTCTACTAAACAAAAGGTAAACAGTAGCTATTAACTTGAAAACTATTGTTTCATGACATCACAAGGTGGAACAGAGCATTTTGAGCTGTGGGCATGTAGACAGACTAATAAGAAGAGTATTACTCAAACAATGTGTATGACAAGATAATACACCAGGTATGTTTTTGAGGAGGCAACAGCATGATAGTATATACAGAACCTTTAAAAGACATTCACAAGGTGAAAGGACAAATGCTAAGCATGTACCTTTGCTTTGGTATCTCATGTTTTAGAACTTGAAATAAAACATCTACAGACATAGCAAAAGTCAACTGGACAAAAGTTTTAGAGTGAAGACGTTTCGCCACTCATCCAAGCGGCATCTTCAGTTCAGGGGCAACAACAATTTTTGTCCAATTGACAGACTTAAGGACTGAAGGACTGGACGACTGAGAGATTGCACAGGGTGCAAACACTGTCTGTTATCTACAGACAATAAACACAAAGGCCCTCATTTATGAAACTTCAATATGGCAGAAATGGTGGTGTATCTGCAGTATACCCAAAACAAGGTGCTCTTCGGGATTTATCAAATTTGACTTGTGTGTAGGGTGCGCAATATGCGTATGGCAGGACAGTGGGTTACATACCTTATACACCATATCTTAACAAATGCCAAACAGGCCTGGTTGATATACCGATAAAAATTTAATTGTGATCTCATTCCTGTGACGTACTTTTGGTATCCATTGTTACGGCCCCAAGCCTTTAGCTCTTCTTAGTGTTGTCATATTTTTGTTGAGATGTTTGTGTAGTTACATTTTGCATGTCTCCTTCATACACCCTGGCTGTGAGAGTCCTTTCGTTAGATTGGTTGGACTGGTTGGCTGCTGCATTGTGGTCCCTGATTGGTGGAGCATCTTTATGTATAGGAGTCAGGTCAATCAATAATGCAGTTATGTTTAAGTTTAAAACTCATAATCATGTGACAAAAAAAGGGCAGACAGTAATACAAACACGTCAATTATTTGTAGTTCAAAACTAAAGAGCTGATTTCCAAGTCATTTTATATCAATAAAAAGCATAATTAAACCTTCTTTAATCATCAGCCTAATCACGTGTCTCCCTCTCTTTAGAGGGGGTATGTGTCTAAATGTAATGCCGCTTTATGGTGGAGCTACTGCTCTAGCACAGCTGTGATTCATCAGTCACTGCAGCCTTCAGTTCTGTGAAAGCCCAGTCCTGACAGAACACAGCTGGCAAAGGAGTGGAACCTATGCTATAGCTGGACATTAGAGTTACTGAAGTATTTTGGAAGAAAGTGTATATGCAAAATTAAAACTTTAAAAAAAGGCAATAAACTACAAAGCTGCAACACAAATGTGAGTACCGTATTTTCCAGACTATACGTTTCTTCGGAGTACAATTCGTACCAGCGAAAAAATAAAAACATATATAAGTCGCACTGGACTACAAGTCTAATTTTTGGGGTAATTTATTTTACAAAATCCAAGACCAAGAACAGACTGTTAATCAGATACACTACGCTAACATAACATATGCCGGCTTGTCCGCAAACATGAGAGAGTTCTTTTCACTGATGTTTACTGTGGTCTTACTTCTTTAGCACAGTTCACACTGTATAACTCGCAAACACATCAAATATAACATAAGCTCTGGTTCATATTACATATACACACAAAACTGCCTATGAACTCATGGAAAATATAAATACCACTTTGGCCTGCTAGTAAACAAACTGATGAACCAAAAATTTTATATTTTATACTTTTCAACTGTTTCTTAAATAGAGCTCTGTCAGGTAAGACTTCACTTTAGCGTAAGAGACTGAACTGGAAAACAAGAGGTTTTTGTGACCTTCAACTAGACTTATGATAAACTAAACATTTACAATATTGTTCCAAATGAAAAATTATCACCTTTATGGTCTTACAAATGAAGGGGAAATTAAATAGGAAATGTATAAAAGAAAACAAGTCCAGTATATTTTCTTACAGGTGTTACAAACACACCACCGACATCTAGTGGTCAAGCAAGTGAACTGTACCACATATACGTAACCACGTACATGAAGCATAGACGGCAAACTCAATGCTTGTCTGTTATGTTAATGTAAGATATCAACAGTTAACCGAGAACTAACGCATAAAAAACAAGCTAACAAGTTTACTCTGGATCTCACTCCAAATGACTAAATCTACTGTCAGTGTGACAATAATGAAGATGTGAAATTATATATTTTAATAATTTCACATCTGAGTATAAGCCACACCCCTGACCAAACTATGAAAAAAAAGTGTGATTTATAGTCTGGAAAATACGGTACTAGGAATTAGGGTTAGGCTTTGGCTTATTTTGTGAAATACATTTCCATAAAGAAATTAACCCATATAAAACTGCGTATTATTATCAGGTTAATCATAACATTTGTACTTTTACATAAAATGTGTCCACTAACAAAGCTCATTTTGTGGCCATGCCAAAGAATTGGGCTGTTCCGACTCATGAGTTGGCAGTGTGCAGAGGACACCAGACTGTTTCCCACACTATTGCACTTGGCTCTGTTCCTCCGCAGCTGTACTCATTTTAATGGACAGCTGTTCCATAAAAGTCTCACAACACTGTGTCCACTTAGAACAACCCCCATTTCAGTCTGTTATGTTCTACACACCACTACTTCCTATATAGGCCAGTTAAGGTTAAGGTGGTTCTTATTAAACTTGGGGAAACTACTGTAAATTTCCGGACTACAGAGTGCACTGATTAAAAGCATGCTTTAATTTTAAGGGAAAAAAAAAATTCTATAAGCCGCACTGCACCATAAGCCGCAGGTATCCCACGTAGTAATTTGAAAAATTAGCTCAAAAACATTCATTTGCGAGGGACCACTAGTGCAGTTTTGCATGCTTTTTTTACAGTGTATGCAGGCGTGTGTTCTGGATTAGAGAACTTTCCAAAGCTACAGTGCTACAGTACAATAAAGTGAGACACTACAGGAAAAACATTTTTTCAGGTCAGTTTGCTCTCAACATATAAGCTTTCACACTGAAATAAAGATGCTGTGTTATTTAATTTGAACAATTCGCAATTTCCCTCTATTGTGGGAAAAAATACAATTCTAGATGAAAAGTATTCCATTTGTGAAGCCCGGTCAGTTATGAAATACAGCAGATAAGGACAGGGCCCACGCCTCCCCTGGTCAGAAACTGGTAGCCTTCTGGCATCCAAGTTTCTCCGAGTCTCTCCCCTAGAACATTTCTCCCCCTCAGTTCCTAGTCTCCAAGCATCTGACCTCAAAGTATTTATACCAGCATTACAAAGCTACATACATTTCAAAGCATAGTGACATTTGGTTCACACCCATGAGTTAATCAGCTTTTACACTTAAGACAGGTAGAAAAACAGAGTTTCCTGTGGGATGGAGACAGAGCCTTCACACATGTTAATGTCCGCTGTGGGCCTGCAGACTGACACAGATCAAATACATTTACAGATAAGACATAGCATAAGAATATTTTCTTCATAACATGAAAGTACATACATTTCCATCACACCTCCATACGTTTTTATGGGACAATGGAAAATATATAGGTGTATATAGGTGCTCATAATAGTTTTTAATGGATTTGTTGATGGTTAATTTGAATTTGATACCTCTAAATTTATGACTTCTTCTCATTTAAGCTGCCGTGTCTCCCTTTAACTGTACATTGTAGGGCACTCAACTTTTTACATACGGTTAATTGATTTTCTTTCTCTAAATCCCTTTAAAAAAAAAAAAAAAGCCTGAATAAAGTATATTGGTGCGTTATTGATGCTACACTTGATGGAGCAACTGAATGACTTGCTCTTTCATTCAGAGATCCATTCTGAAGCTGATGTCAAGCTTGTGTCTCATATTCACTCATTTTCCTAAGTACCTGCAATACAGGGCTGTGGTCAAAGTTGTAGGCGCTGGGGCGGCCCTCGAGCGTGGAGAAGGCCACGTTTCCTCCGGTTAGGGGGGAGATGTCGCTGAACTCATCGGTGCACAGGGCCTGCTGCTCGTCCTCACCCGTGCGGATGAAACCCCTGTTGCGTTTTTGGTAGGTTTTTTCACATGAACCACTGTAGAACTGGTAGGGCACCCAAGGGCCGGACTCACTGCTTCGCTTGTAGATGGCAAAACTCTCAGGACGAGATGTGTGGAACTTCAGACGCACATACGTTATGTCAAATGCCTTACCTTAAAAAAAAAAAAAAAAAAAGAAACATACATTAATCCTTTTAATAATAATAATTCTTTATATAGTGCTTTTCAAGACACCAAAAAGCACTTAACAGGGCAACATTAATTCACCACACATCAGGTGGTGGTAACCTATTGTGGCCACAGCTGGCCTGGAACAGACTGCCAGAAGCAAAGCTACCAATCTTCGCCATCCAAAAACAACCGATCATTCAAGCACATAGCACATTCATACTAGGCAATGTGGGTCAAGTGTCTTGCCTCAAGACACTGGTATTCCCGTGGTATGGCATTCCAATGTTAACCAGGGTCGGCCCTACTTAGCTTCACAAATCTGACAAGATGGGACATTGAACAGGGACAGCCTTTGGGCATATGTAATTTTGGGCACCAATAAGAATCTAAATGTGTAATTGCACACATCAGCTGTAAGATGTGAAACTTAAACAATTATTAAAGAGGGGGTATTTTGCAAAAATTTACTTTTTGGCGCTTTCTACCATGTTAATATTATCCATGCATGTTTGAGTAATCCTGTGATCGCTCCCTGGCACTATTTGAACCCTCAATCTAATCCACTTTATTTAAATAGCACATTTTAGAAACTAACATTTCTTAAGTGCTGCGTAAAAAGAAAAAAAAAAACACTTTAAATAAAACCAATTAAAAAATCATAAAAGTCAGGGAATAAAAGTGGGTCTTTTAGTGTCCCCCCTGGTTTGGAGTCTGATCTTAGGTACCACAACCTGGAGCTGTCCCTTGGACCTCAGAGCGCATGCAAGGGTGTAACATTTAAATGAGATGTATTGTGGGGCAAGTCCATTCAAAGCTTTAAAAAGAAACAATAAAATCTTAAAATCAATTCTAAAACTAACAGAAAGCCAGTGCAAAGTCAAAGAATTGGTGTGATGAGCTTTAGTTGTTTGATTCCTGTTAAAAGCTGTGCTGCGGACCTCTGTACTAACTGTAAGCGTGAAAGTGCGCTGTGCATTACAGTAGTCCAGGTATGACGAATAAAAGTGATAAAAGTGACTATGCTGATTTTTTTTGTTGAGTGTAAAATCACTATCCATGATGACGCCAAGGTTGGTAGTGAAAGAATGAACATTATCTTTCTGGGGTCCAATAGGGATTAACGTAGTTGGTCCAAAAAGCACAATTTTTCAGTTTTCTCTGCATTCAAACAAAGAAAACTGTGTGCCAAAACAAGCCTTGACGTCACCTCGGCAGTCCAACATGGGTGTCAAGGGGACCTTTTGCGTGCTTAGAGATAGGCAAATAAATCTGGCAGTCATGAACCTAAAAATTATAAGAAATGCCATGCCTTCTGAAAATTGCATCCTGCGGGAGAAGGTGGAGAGAAAATAGAATTGGGCCAGGAATTTAACCCTGGGGGCTCCACAGTGCAAAAGGGCGGCGGACGAGGTGGAGTCCCCCAGCCTGACAGTACAGGATCTCCTTGACAGGTAAGATTTGAACCATTCTAACCCCCTGACACCCACAGTCTTCAAGGGGGTTTTAAACAGTTGCATGATCAACTGTGTCAAAAGCAGTGATCAGGTCTAAAAGCATTACAATGTCAGAGCTATCACAATCAGTCATTAAAAAACAGGTAATTAAAAACCTTTAAAAGCACTGGCTCAGTGTTGTGCAGGGCCTTGTAGTCTGACTGGAAACTTTCTAAAATACCATGCACATTTAAAAAAGGCTAGTACAAGTACAAAGTCAGTACAAAGTCTGATAATGGCTTCCTGAAAAGAAAAGAAAAGAAAAGAAAACAACAAAATGTGCATTTCTTTGCCATCAGGCCCGCTCCACGAGAACAAGGCATGTCCATAAACTGAGAAGAACAAAAATGTGTATTTGTCTTCTATACATTGTGATTGCAGTACCTATTTTAAACCGGACTACAACCTGTCAGAAATCAAATTTCTATGTAAATGTCTCAAAGTGCAAAAATATGTTTAGTCCTCAAGCAACTTCACATTTTCCTCTAATATTTCCCATACTGATTTACCTCATCTAGCATGTTTTCAGCCTTGAACTGAAGGTCAAGTCTTAATTCCTGCAGAGTTCATCTATGGAGTGTGGAATAGTTGCAGCTGGGATGGCTCTATACTAGTGACCTTGAGAGTGAAGTCTAGTAAGAGATAAACTGACAAGATGAGCTTGGGCTTGTTTAGTCTGAGACCACAGCCGCCATTTTCAGACATACATCTACATCATACATTGTATGACTCTCAAGTAAAGAGCATGTTTTCACTGAACACATACTGCAGTCACACTATGCTTTTCCACTTTATAGATATGGACAAAATGTATATTTGGACAGAACAATATTCAAACCATAGTATGAAATGAGCTACATATCTTTAAGTATTTCAGGCAATGCTAACAGATATACTGTAGCAAAAATACAGACTATTGTGTTTTTTAAAAACATGTTGAAGGAGACTCTTTGTAGAAGGGCGAGGAATCTGTGTCTGGGCTCTTTGTGAAACTGAGACTCTGTAGTTTTGGCCTATGTCTGATTTACTATTATAAGTAGGAACAAGCTCTGTATTGAAGAAAATCGGTATTCAAATCCTCTTTATATTTAACCCCCACAAAAAGGCAGAAGTAAAGCTGCTGTCTGGAGGGATGGTCTCAGATGGTAGATTGAAAAAGAAATGTTCAAAGCTGAAACCCAGATTTAGGGACTTAAAGCATCAAAATGTTAAGTCCCTAGTTTGTGAGTCCTGATTTGACTGAAGTTAAGTGAGTTACAGCTTTCCGTTTATGTTTCACATGCACAGGAGCTTAATAGTTAATTTCTATTAGCTGGTAGACAAAAATGAATACATTTAAAATAAATTAATCTGAATTAAAGAGAGAAGCACTCAACAATATGATCATCTTTATCATCATACTGACCAGCCATACAGGCCACACACCATCTTTCCCACAGTTCTATAAACACATCTGAACGTCTTGATTCAAACTCAGTGATTTAAAAGTGAACACACTGGCCAACAATTTCAAAAGTCAGTGATAGAACTTAAAGAGGGGATATTTTACTTTCATGGGGTATTAAAGGTAACATAATCTATACATGTTATATGTTGCCAGTTATGTCTATGCTGGTCCAAAATGCACAAATTTGACTCAAATCGACACCTTTCTAATGGTGTCTTTCTCTGCCGGTTTTTGTTTTGCCCTGTGTAAATGAATGCCTCTCCTAACTTCACCAGAATACGCGGTCATGTGTCAACACCTGCTCATTTTGTAAGATGGAGTCTGTAAACAGCCTGGTGGGTACATGGGGGCAACACAAACACCTAGTCACCGCGGATTGGCCGGGACACAAGCTTGAGTTTGAATGGGCTAAATGGGTAATCAAACCGAAACTGAAGCTTATCACACAGAAAATCAAGTGCAAACACAGGTGAGGTGGGACTGAGGCTGGCTACACAGTACACACAGTGCACACACAGCCATAGCAGAAGCCATGACATGTTCTTTTTATATGTTTAAGACACAACCGAGTTTTTCCTTCTCCAATTTTGGGCTGGGTTGGTCAGGACTACTTGAAGGCATTGTACCTGATGGTTACTCTCTTAAAAATGTGAAAAATAGAACTACTTCATTTCAAAGAGGGGGTATTATACATCTATGGGGTATTAACTGCCAACACATACTTGGATCACCAAATTACACTGTATTGTTTTGAACGTGCTTCATTTAAAGGCTTAATAATTTGTTGCGGATAGCACACAGTGGACTTATTTTGACCTTATACAATACATCTGTACTGGGGCAAGACTGGTTTTGCTCAGTTACATGGGAAAAACTGGGTACAGGGCCTTTAGCTGGATTTAGTTTTTTTTCTTATTTATCTGTAATGTCTCACCAGAAAAAAGACAAAGAGGAGACTAGCATGTATATGAAGGGGAGAAAATCAGGATTGAGAAGTGTGTGCTACTTTGTGTGCAGATACTCTGTGGATGTGCATTTTCCAGGGAGGGGAGAGGGGGAATGTGACTCGTGTTTTAGGTCGTGTCTGGGCATGCTCTGAGATAAAGGATTGATAACTAGCACTAAAATGAAAGAGGGACTCCACTCAACAGGCTATGGTTATACAGCAACCACAAGGTGTAAAAGAAGCGAATATAGTTATTCGAGTTATTTGCTTCAATATAATAACATTACAATCTCTCCTGAGTAAAAGTTTTGGTTACCCTTCCCAATGATATGGAACTAAAGTGGATGTAAATAATATGCAGACATTTGATTCATGCTCATTACCATTTTGTGTTTTCATATTTGAAATAGGGATGTCAAAAACTAATATTAGTGCTGTTATCATGCCATTATTGTGAGAAACTACATAATCATCATTCCTGTAGTAATTAACAAGCTTTATTAATAACTCTTGTTTATCTATCTGAATAAAAATGTTTTATGCAGATAAACAGGCAGATAAAAACATTTTACATTTAGGTTTACATTTTTTTGGAATATAGATTAAATTAAAATGATTCCTGCTTCTAAAATGGTCATGACGTACAGGTAATTTATAATCTACAGAGTTACATCTGACTATGCATATGATTCATTCAGTTATAAAGCCTAACTTCATTTCCTCCAGCTGGAATGCAAGATTAGACAGGAACAGGAAGCAGCTGGTCGGAC
Organism: Periophthalmus modestus; assembly: GCA_019594935.1. NCBI lineage: Eukaryota > Metazoa > Chordata > Actinopteri > Gobiiformes > Gobiidae > Periophthalmus > Periophthalmus modestus. Next base: position 99,619 of record JAIEZT010000001.1, on the reverse strand, counting down.
TCTAAACCAGGATGCATCCATGAAGACAGCTGCTGATTGGCCTCAGCTGTTTTATACCTGATGCCATGACTAACCCAACTCTCCTGTCTGCCCTGGAGACTGGCACACAGATATGTAGGGGATGGACTGTGTGAGCAGCTCGAAGGCAAAACAGTAATCACAAAATTAGCTCTAAATGAGACCCCTCCTCCCTTCCCCCTCCCCTGTCCTCCCTCAAGCCGAACCACAGCCATGGAGGGGTTAACATGATGGGACTAGCCTCAGGGCAAGATGGCTCCATGAGCTCATCACATTCTTGAGCTGAGGAACAAGAGAGGCTTTGATTTGTCCATGCAGCACAGGCCCTGATGCACCGGGACTATGGGACTATGGGTTCTGGTGGAGCAGGACTTTTGGCCCTGTTGCACGAGACTATGAGACTGCGGGCCCTGATAAGCTGGGACCGTGGGTAGATACTTGCCGGTATTATGGATCCTGACACACGGTGGACTCTGGAACTCCGGGCCCTGATAGACCAAGACAATCAGGTTTCAGCAATAGCAGGTCTGGTGTTAAAGGCCACTGCAGGCCTAGGCAATGTGACAAAATATAATAATCTTCATTTCCTTAGTTTTTCTTCTTCACAATTTTCTATTACAATTTATTTTGTCTTAATAACAAATTCCTAATATTTATTCCTGAAGACAAAGCCTTTAACAAAAAAAACAAAACAAACAAAAAAAAAAAAGCCATAAAAAAAAAAAAGAAAAAAAAAAAAAAAATTTTTTTTTTCTTCATTATTACTTCGTACCCGGTGAATCAACTGTCTCCTCCGAAGTCCAGTAGCAAATAATACTACTCTGCTTCACAACAAAAAATGAATTTATGCAATTATGAACATAATTATTCGGAGGTACATTTATGCGTTGAATAATTACTGACGGAGAGAAGTCACCATCAAATACATTTATGTTAAAGGAAAGTTTCCTCAACATAGTGCCTCTTTAAAGTACAGTAACAGTAGTCAAAACTCATTCCTTACTTTCTTAATCTATTCCAGGCATTCCCAATCCTTCACTGCAATGATGTTGTATGCATGTTTTTTTCAGTGGTCAAAGCATTTGGCCACTATTTGCGGGTTTATGTGCTGCTTTAAGAAAACAGAATATATCTGTACAATTTAAAGAAACATGGTGCAATCTTCTAGAGATGAAGCCCATGATTCCATGGAAATAGAAAGTAAAAACTACACTTCAGAGCGTTCCTCATGAAGATGCAAAAGGTTTTATGTCACGCATCGATGCTTTAATTATGATACTTAATACCCCAACGGCAATAAAAAAAGACAATATAGTAACATTTTCAACACAAAGCAATAATCGCTTATTTAAAAAGGTACAGGTCCTGATCACATATAGAGGTGGTACAGCAAGTTAAAACCATACTTCAATCTAACTTCTATCTCCATGGTGAATGTACTGAAGTTTCATGCCTCTTCCAGGTCAAATAAGAGTCAGGTTTTTGAGATTCAAGCTCGCTCACAGTAAGGACGTATGTTTTTCATGTTTTTCGGTGCATTAAACACAACCAAAATTTCTACTTTTTGGCTAAAAGTTACAGACTACGATTTTACCATTACATATTGTCTTCCACTAGTTCTGTAATAGATCAAGACTTTTGGAAAACAATTCAAGGTCTAACTTTTTTGTAATTTTTTTGTTATTTCAAAGGAGTATAGTTTAAATACTATTTATGGTACTGATTAGGCCAGACTTTTTGACAACCTGGTTTCACACACACATCAAACTTGGGAAAAATGAAACCCCAACTGGACCAGGACTAGAACAGGACCCAATCCTTGGATCTTTACTGGACTAAAGCAGAACAAGTGTGGGGTCTTAAAGTGACCATAGCAGGTGCATCGGCGAAAGTTCAAAAACACAGGTCCAAATGAAACACACTAAAGAATGTGAGGAATGTGGGAAGCGAGCAGAGTCATGTGACCGTCTGCCGCATCACATGGTCACAGAACAGCTGCAGATAAAAATACACGCACACCGGATTTACAGGAAGACAGGGAAGAGTGGGGAGGACGAGAGAGAGAGAAAGAGACAGACAGGGAGAGAGAGATTGGGGGCACAAGAGGGAGAGGAAGAAACAGCCAGAAATGGGGAAAGAGACAGGGAGGGGGGCAGACACACAGAAAGAGAGGTACAGGGAAAAAGCGTTGGACAGAGAGGGAAGATGCAGACAGAGGTGGCCATATTACCCAGTACCAATGATAATGTGAATGTTGTTTTTAAGACATGCAAACTTGTATATTCATTATAAGGTTTATAATAAATACCACAAAAATAGCTGATTAAAAATGAAAATGGAAAACAAAAAACTTACACTACCAGTCAAATGTTTGGACAGTTTATGTTTTTTTCCTTTATTAGCTTATGTTATATTTAATTGTATGAACTGTGCTGAAGTAGTAAGACCACAGTAAAATCAGTGAAAAGAACTCCCGTGTCTCTCGTTTGTGGATAAGCCAGCATATTTTACATCAGCGTACTTATTTGATTAACCGTTAATACCTTACGTAAATATAACAGACGTGTATTCAGTTTGCCGTCTATGCTTCATGTAGCTGAATAAATATAAATGTGCTACGTTAGCGTGCTGTTCTGTGCTGTTGTTCTCCATTTTATTGTTATTATTATAACTTGCCTTTAAAGATAAAATGTCTGTTCTTGATCTCGAATTTTGTAAAATAAACTTCCCCCAAAAATGTGACTTATACTCCAGTGGAACTTATATACGTTTTTTTTCCTTCTTCATTATTAACCATTTTTTGCTGGTGCGACTTCAGAGCGACGTACAGTCCGGACAGTATTTAAGAGTTGCATTCTGTCATTTATTTATTGCAGCTCATGTTTTTTTTTTGTTTTTTTTACAGTATTGTACATTTAAAATTTTGTTTCAATATTATCAATTGTCTAGATTTACTTCAGCAATATATCCTAGCTGAAAGTCTGTTATCATGACAGATCTACAATGGAAACAAAGCTTTAGACTGACAAGCACATTTAACAAATAAGTAGTGTGTGCTCTTTGAAGCAGGTCATACTCCCCTCTATCCTGTCCTATCTTTTGTCTGTCTCTCTTGCTCTCTAAATCTGCCCCTCTTCTTCACCCTCCAACTCTCTCCTCATTTCTCCTCTCATCCCTCCCTTTGTCCTGCACTCTTTTGTCACTGACGTCCTTCAGAGGAATTTGAGAGGCAGTATGGCCTTTGAAAGATAACTTCAGATAGAGGACATTAGACAGACAGTATCGGATGTGTTTAGTCTGAGTCCTGCTCACATGAGGGACGCCGGGACTGCCTCTTACATCTCCACTTCTTATTCTTTTGGGTGAGCATGTCAGGGCAAATACAGATATACTACAAGTAAGTAAGTCGAGTTGAAAATTGCACAACTTACTACTGAAAATGAAGGTACAATTTTGTTATTGAAATAAATACGTTTTGGTATCTGGTGGGAGAAGGAAAGCTAAGATGACTAACACTAGTTTGACATTTTCAGGGTAGAGCCTTGCAGATGTATTAGAAACTCCGGGGAAAAAACAATCTCTCGTGATACGGGTCCTGTAGAGAACAGCAGCTCCAGCATTCAGTTTTCTGGTATATAACATTTCAATTCCTCAAATTTGTAGTTTGGGTTCATAGCAGGGTTGTCAAAAGTATCAAGATACCAATCGATACAAAAAAAAAAAAAACTGTATTGAAAATTGACACTCAATTTTACATGTATCAATACTGAAAAAAATCCCATAAACATGACAGAATTTGACCTTTAAGCTAATCTTGAACTCTATCCACAACAGTATAGAACCACATGGTGACTTAAAGAGCTGCTATTTTGTGCTGAAAACTACATTCTATTTTCCAAGTGCTTTTTTCCCACCATAGTGGTATCAATATTGGTATAGAGTATCGAGCCTTTTCCTTGATAACAAAATCGTGTTTGAAATTTCAGTAATGTGACACAAGGTTATCATAATAAGGTTGCCTACAGCATTTGTGTTGCACTTCACCAACTTAATCTCATTTTTCATTCACGCTACTCCCTGGTGGTAAGCTGCATTTGGTGCCACAGATGCACCAAGGTAGGGTGATGAAAGAGGCCCCTCCGATCACCACCAGTCACTCACTCAGGCTAGGCAATGGGTGAAAAGTCTACCCCGTGCTAAGGACACAGTGACCTAATTTTCTGAACGATGTGATCTGACCTTCGGGTTGGGAACACTCTAGTCAAATCATCTCACCACACAGTGGCACAGTTGACCAGGTTGTATCAAAACTACAAATACTAGTTAGTTTCAATATTGATAAAAAATATAAATATATCTGACTACATGGACCACGTAATAAACATTTCTTAAAGCATGCCCAGAGCTGTGTTTTGTTTCATTCACACACGTTTAATACACAACTCCAGTATATTTACTTCTTCTCTGAAATAGAAAACACTCTGTTCTACCAGCGATGTCATATGGTAATTCAGGAAGAGCTCCACTGTATTTTTAAACTCCATACCTTCACTAGAATCATAGAATTGTCCATCTCTACTGAATAAAATGTAAAAGGTAGAAGGACAAGGTGCAACAGAGCATTTTGAGCTTTGGAGATGTAGACAGTAATTGGATTATTTGGTAAAGAATTTCTCAAACATTTGTAAACAAATGAAAACACAACTCTGGGTATGTTTTGAGGAGGTAAAAACATTCTAACATGGCTTAAACTCACAAGAATCAGTTTTGATTCTTTAAATTTAAGATTATGCTTGACAATAATGCACCAAAAATAGAGTGGACTACAATTTGACTTGTTCCCATGGAGATTCTATGGCCGGGCCTGGAATGTTCCGCAATATGGTATTAAGCATGTTTAAACCTTGTTTAAATGCATCATGCATTGTTGCTATGAACAGGGTTGAGATCGTGATGTATTGATCTTTCGATTTTTTGGCACAGCCCTTACAGTAGGCCCAACAATACCAAACTAGATTAGGATAGGACAGATGGCATCCTATTCCAAATACATTTGATATACCCAGCCCTAACAATCATTGTAGCAACTGTACTAAACGTTTCATCTGCAGAGTGTCTCCATCAGCCTCATCTCACTGTGCAATGCAGTGGTATCCTGGAACATCTCCATCCATACATCTACATCTCAGAGCCACTAACCACTCCTTTGAAGATAGTGAGGTACAGAAACCGTTTCAGAGGGAAGTTGCCAAAGCAATTTTTGTTGGGAAAGACAATCCTTCCTTGAACAAGAATAGGGGCCATTCTCAGACCCAAAGCAAAACAAAGAGAACAATAAAGCTAGCCAAGATGCCAATAGGTGTGGAAGTACCCACTAACCGCTGAATGATTATGCTAAGTATGACTCAGGCACAGTGCACACTGGAAACAATAGCTGTTTATAGTTTCAGTGTAGTTAGCTACTCCCTTCAGATAGATATAAGGCAGTGTCCACCAGCAATCTGACCAGAAGTGAAGAAGCAGCTTGGATGAGCAGCGAAACATCTTCACTCCTACAACTTTTTGTCCGGTTGACAGATGTAACTTTTGGATATAAACTTGGATTACTGAGGAATTACACAGACATAGTCAAAGTAAGAGAATGATGGTAAGCTATTATAACATGGTTAAAAGCTCATAAACCTTCATTTTGTACAATATGTCTCCTTTAAATATTGTACTTTTTTTCCATGAAGGTAGCTGTATGTCTGGCTAGTACAGAGGATGATAAAACCAGGAACAGTGGCCTGAATAGTAGAGCAGTGTGCCTTAAGGTGGATCCAAGTCTAATTACAGAGTCCTCCTGCAGGTCTTTGAAGTCCTGAGGAACCTAAACATGAGGGAGACAAACAGACTATGTTTAAGGGAAACACAGCTGCAGCTTCAAACTGCACACTCCAAAAAACAGGGCCGCACCTGGATCTCACCTGAAGCGCCTGCCTCATAGCACAGCGCCCAGGGAGAGGTTCAGTCAGCTCCAAACATGGGACATACCCTTCCCCAATTTTGCTCTATACAAGGGTAGCCAAAAGTATACAAAATTAGATACCACGTGATACTAAAACTAGTATCAAAACAAGATCAATAAGTCATTTGAGCAAGTATATTGTACTCTTACTTTAGTAAAAGTTGTGGTTACTCTTCCCTACCAGAGACAAAAGCTTTATATTGACAATATAAAGTTAATATAAACTGAACATTTTAACATTAGTGTTTCGTGCATATGCATCATGATTGACTTAAAGTTACGACAATAAAGTTTGTTTGTTATAGATTGGATTAATACATTTGCACAAAGATCAACATTTTATTTTGGATTTTCATTTGAATATTTCTTTCCACAGCCAGTGATTCACCATTAAATTATACAGGCCCTCCATTAGATATTAGACAGGTATGATCATAACCCACTGATATCCTTTAGTGCAGGTATTCCAAAGTCTACAGGTTTGCATTAGCTGTCTGCAGTAGCCCTGAGCAGTTTGTCCCCTTTCTCGAGACATTTCTCCCATCCGTCCCATAATGCCTTGGTTCCCACAGTAACCCCCCACTTATCCACACTGTCATTTTAAACAGCTGGATGCCAAATAAAACAAGGGGAGAGAGAAGAGGTAGGGGGGCTTCCCAGGAAAGCCACAGAACTTCATTTCCACAATCCACTTTGTTGCCATGGAGAGTTTTCCCTGAGGGTTATTACAAGGAGACACACAGGATTAATGGCAGTTTACACAACAGCGAATTGGGTTGTTTTTGGGTCTGTCTTGTGCTGGGTTACGGTTAGGCTGGTGTAGTTTTCTCAGAGACTGTGGACTGAACACTGAATGCAGCATTCATTTTGTTTACCAATAGTTTTAGTAAAAGCTGATGATTACAACTAACCAAACATAATCAGTGATGACTAAGACTGTTCTTAAAGTATTACCTTATATGGGGTATTATCAGATAATACATAACATATTCAGAACACCATGTAACCTTTTATTGTTTTGCTATATCTGCCAAAAACATCATAGTAAAAGTTTAATACGTGTTGTAGTTCGGGTTCATAGTAGGGTATATGATATATGATGATCTGTGTTAATTTGAATTACTTTGCAGAAAATGTATAGTAATGTCAGATCAGATCAGCATAAGATTCATGTCAGAATAACTCTGAACTACTGCAAACTAAAATCTAAAATTAACTAGTTCAGTTTTTCACATTTTAAGACAGTAGAAATCAGGTACAACAACTTAAGGCCAAGTGGAAAGAACACACAAGAAACAATACCCCAGGGCACAGACTTCACAGATAACAGGTGTGTGTGTGTGTGTGTGTGTGTGTGTGTGTGTGTGTGTGTGTGTGTGTGTGTGTGTGTGTGTGTGTGTGTGTGTGTGTGTGTGTGTGTGTGTGTGTGTGTGTGTGTGTGTGTGTGTGTGTGTGTGTGTGTGTAGGTAGGTGTGCATGAGAGAGAAAGACAGACAGAGAGAGATAGATGAGGGGGTGGGGGGTGGGGGGCATGACTGAACTCCTCTGGAATGTGACTCTGCTATTTACACCAACAACACTTTCATTGGAAGAAAAAAGGATGGACAGGCGGAAGGAAGAGAGAGGGGCAGATTATGGTATTAAGTTTTTGAACGCATCCTTTGACATTCCGACTCATACGTGCGTCTCAAACTTTGGTAGGGGAGGGGGGGTGTTCAGGGACAAAAGTCAGGCCAAGGCAAACAGACCCTCCCCCACCCTCTAGCCCCTCCCCCTGCTCTTCCACTTCCGCTCCATAATCACAGCTATGTGCCGTGTACCATCGCCTTTAGGAGCGTTTGTTTGCCAAAAAAACATTTGGATTTAGTTGTGAACTTGGTGTGAACTTTAGTGTAAGGACAGAGGGGGACAACATTCAGAGCACCTGCAGAAGCAATCTGCCCAGGGAATGAAAGTCAAGCTAATCATTCTAAAATAAGGGTTCTATGTGAACTTAGGATCTAAAGCAGTGGGAAAACCAATGACTTTATTCAAAATTAAAATTGAGCTGCTGCTACTACTACTACTACAACTACTAACTACAACAGCCACCAGAGTGTCTACTACTGTGGCCTGATGGCTTCCTAAAAGAAGAACCCTCCTTCAACAATCACTGCTACACCAAGGCTTAATCTTACAGTACAGAACTTTAACAGTTATTAATCAAATGTCCAAACACACTCTGAACAGAGAATAAACAAAGAGAAATGTCCATGAGGTACTTTAATGTAAAATATCATGTGACTTTGCCTCACTTTTGTGACAAAACATAGACAAGATTCTAATGGAGAGAATCTTGTTCCATTTGTGTAGGAGGGATGTGGAAAGTTTGGCAACATCTTAGCTTCTGTAAAACTATTTGACCAAACAACAGTTGAAAACAAGCTACTGTTAGGCTGATCCGTGCCAAAGCGGGGGCAGCTGAGGAGCACAGGACAGTTATTCATATTTAACTCCACATCTCTGCTCAGTGTCAGGGTTTGCTTCAAAAACAGGCCCTAAATAGTACTCCCATGTAGCCTACTGCTTGTCAGCTTAACCTTTTTTGGCTTTGTGGCTTAACAGTCTCAGCAAGTAAATTGGGGCCCATTTACACATCAACCACACCATATTTTATTCATTTTGCAGCCCTCAGGGTGGTGCTCACCGCTCCCACCATGGGCCCCCAGCCCAGTGGTTAAGAAACACTGCTAGTTAAAGGAAATAAAGGGACTTTATGGAGAGGACAATAACCTGGAGCCATGTGCCACCAGACTCATAGGTGCTGGTCTAACCCTTTCCACAAAAGAAAGAACCAGAACTGCCATTTAACACTTACAGACTAAAGCTTTATACTGCAGGCCTCGTAACCAGCCAGGGCCGACCCATACTCTACATGACTCATAGTCTGAGACAATAGTAAAACTTTTTTCTGAACCAATTTGAACTCTTATTTCCACCTGACATCCAGTCATGGTCCATCCCAGCTTTAGAAGGTCGAGCTCTTACCCAGGTGCAGAGTGAGGTTGATGGAGTGCGGGTACTGCACTCCTGCTAACATAGTCTGGCTCTGCCACCAGGTGGCGTCCTGTTGGTTGTTGTAGTCTGTGAGGTAGATAGCACTGTGGTGATTGCGGGGGTCTCGTGCGTCGCAGATGTGGCACGACTTGGTGACGCCCGTGGCGCCGGTCTGTACGCAGTACTCCTCCGGCGGCGAGCCGCATGTGTTCGTAGCCACAACAGTCACGTTAAAGGCCGCGTTTACAAACTCGGGCATACACCTCTGTGCGCTCCCGTGCTCGTCCTCACACTCGTCCATGGCCGCGTGCGCGCACGGCAAAGCGAAGCAGCACGCAAGCAGAGACACGAACTTCCGAATCCAGGTCATGTTCCGCAGCTGGTCTCACTCCTTCAAATACTGAAGTGGTCTTGAAGCAGATTTTGAGTCCGCACAACTTTTGAGAAACTTTGCGCACACTTTGAGCGCTCTGTGCGCGGATCCGAAGCGGACGCGGGGTCCTATGTGGCTCTGCGCTGATGGGCCACGGTCTTTGCAGTGGACACCGGAGAAGATACCGCTATGCTCTTCTGAACAGCTCAGTGGAGAATGCGCAGAGCCATGAAAAGTCTCGCAGACTACACCCAGTGTTCTCCTGCGCATGCTCTGAGTCCACAGGTCCGCGGAGTTGCCACTTCCGCTGCTCAGCCCCCCCCCCTCCCTTTTCTCTATAGTGATCACTTTACATCTCTTTATTCAATTAGTGCGTGACTTTGGTGTTACACTCATTAACATTAAGTTAAGTCTGCTGAGCAGAGGTGCTTTTTCAGTGTGCTGCAGACACCGTCACCTGTTGAGCTTCTCTACAGACTGTCACAAGTAGAAGGAGAAAGTAATGCATCTTACAAACTCACGCGGAGAAATTATAGGCTACTGCTTTGCCTGAAATGTTACACAGTACACTTATTTCCATGAAGAAAAGCACAGGACCAGTAATGATCTTGTACTTGTGTAAATCTGATCAAGCATTTCCAGTAGAAGTAGTAGTAAATCGTATGAATAACCCTACAACTTTTTGCCAGTCACAAGCATGGACAAAAAGACAACACAATAAATTAATTTATGTTTACAGACTTACAATGCAATACCATGTATTATTACAGTTTTAAAGGTGCAATGTACTTTTCTGGCGAGGGGTGCTCCAACTGCTTTTTGGAGATTTAAGCTGGAAAAACATGCATTCTTACTGTGAGCAGGGTTCCCTCTCCATAGCCCTGACCAGTACGCTTTTCTCTATGGAGATACATTTAAAGTGACAATATGTAAGATTTAGATTTTAAATGCCATAATAATTACCCGACTGTGTCCCCAGATACAAGATAGACAAAGTCACATCAAATAGCTGCTATTGATAATAATTCTATCAATTTGGTGCTTTGGTTCTAGAGGCAATTATCCAATCAGAAAGCAGAATGAGCCTCACATGAGTCTCTTATTTGGGTTGCCAGTTTCAATGCTAATGCAGTTGTTTCTGCGTACACTGGTGTATGAATGTGTGTGTAAAGCGCTTTGAGTGCCTTGAAGGTGGAAAAGCGCTATATAAAGATGTGACCATTTACCTACAGCCAATCAGGAATCAGAGCTAATGCAGCCTCTGCTGCTCAGGGAGTGAATTCTGGAGGTTCTGAGCTTTCACGAGACATACCCTTTACATATACTGAGAATGAGGAAAAACTTGTATGCTTAGGCTCTAGCAATCCAGATTTAATTGTGATTGTAATATCTTTAATAAACTATAAAAGCACAGGCTACATACAGTACCTTTAATGTCATACTGTGGGACATTCTTGGCATAGCAGTATGAGGTGTCCATAAAATATCTTTACAATTTAAAAAATGTATTACAAAGGCAATTAATAAGATAGCTTAATCAGAGTTGTTCTATTGCACTCAGTGGTTTCCAAAGTGTATTTTTTTTATTACCTCATTTAATATACCTCTATATGGGCCCCATTAGTTGCACAAAGCACATCAAGATGGTACTCGATTTCTTGCCACGTTCACTGTAGCATAGCCTCATCAGTGATTGCAGTCGCATCAGTTATTTTTTCTTTAATTCAGTAATGTTTGCTCTAGACATGATCTATTTAGCCCCATAGAAAGAAATCCAGAGATGTGATATCTGGTGAACGTGGTGGTCACAGAATTGGTCCATCCCTTCTAATCCAACGGTCTGGAAATCATGAACATGCAGTCCCAATGTGGTGGGACTGCCATATTGGAAAATGATGGTTGGCTGAAGGTCCTGCAGTTGTGATGCCACATATTTAGTCAAAAGGTCAAGGTAGCCATTTCTTAAGGGTTCATTCAAAAGGAGGCCTCTTTAAACTCATCACGCCTGAACTACAAAAATGCAAAGTGATTAAAAACTTTTCTAACCACTGAGTACAATAGAACAAATCTAATTAATAGATCTTATCAATTGCCTTTGAAATTACATTTTTAAAATTCTAAAGAGACTTTATGTACACTGTATTATCTCCACTAGGACTGAAACTAATGATGTTTTAGTAATCCACTGTAGATTATTCTTTCAATTAGTTGAATAGTAAAATAATGAAATAATAATGATCACAAATTTATTATTCCTTTTTTGCCATTTTGGTTTAAACTAAAATTCTATGATATCAGTGTGAAGAGTAATGCCTCTAATTATAAAGTCTGTACACATTTTTTGTTAAATTGCATTATATTGTAAAGTTCAGAAATAAAAAAAATAATTTATTTACAAATCACACATCATATACCAAATTATCCCTTTACTAAGACGGAATGAAACAACAGAGTGTAAAACAAAGGCAAATGCATTCATTCACACAACAGAACATATAGACAACAGAAAAAAAAAAAAAAATCATATTAGCATCAGCCTTCTAATAGTAGTAGCAGCAGCAGAAAATTGACTTCTGTGAGTGTTTAGCCACATTAGAGTGTTGTTACCTCTTCAAAGATTGTGTTTTGTTTCATTCACATGTTTGAGTAACTATTATTAGTCTGTCTACATCTCTAAACCTCAAAATGCTCTGTTCTACCTTGGGATGTCATCAAGTGGTAGTTAAAAAAAAAGTGCAGTTGAGATTGCCACAGAAAGTCTCCAATATTTTTATTATTATTTTTTTAAGAATAGCCTCTTGAGATGCCCCATGTCTTCGAGGGAGCCTGTAATATTTTCTGGTGTATCAAGAAACAAACAAGTTTCAATGAGGCTAGTGTGAGCAGACTGTTTTCACTTTGAGAGAAGAACACATCCTAAAATTGCAGAGTTTGTTTGTTAAACATGTGTGAATAAAACAAAACACAACTCCAGAGATGTTTGTGATGAAGAAACATAACATAAATCAAAATTTTGCATAGTAAAATATGCTTTAAAGATACTGCCACCTGCTTGTTTCCATTAATGTTATTTGTTTGCCTGTTCCACAAAATAAAATATTTTCAATGCTTTTTGGCAGTCGAAACATATGTAATAAAATCAAATTTGAAAGAGAGGGTATTTTACTTCTCTGGGGTATTAACTGCACATAACATATTTAGATCACCATCTTACCTTTTATTTTTTTGAAAAAACAAAATTCCCGGAAAACAACATTTTCACTTTTGCCAAAAGTCACTCCTCTTTCATGGCACTATCACGCTGTAATCGAAACGTGTTCGGCTGATGAAACTACTTCATATCGCATCAAGTTTGTACAGCTGTAGTGTATTGTTTTGTATCCTGCTTTTGCATATTTATCGAGAATTTGAAAAGGGTTCGGGAGAGATCGCTAAACTACTCAAACATGCATGGATTACATCTTAAACCAGTTCAGACAGGTTTTTGATGAGGGAACATTACAACATGGTAGAAAGCTTTAAAAAAAAAAAAAAAAAAAAAAAAAAAAAAGAAAGATATTATACCCCTTCTTTAATGACTTACTGTGAATGGAGACAAGCTGAAAAGTTACATAGTGAACTTTAAAAATGCCTCAGAACAAACCAAAACATGCACATTCACGTGACATTCTTCAGCTAATGTAGTCATGAGGTTTATAAGATTCTAAAAATGATAACAGGATGTTTATAAGAAATTTATATTTTAAATATAAATGTGTTATGTGAGGAAAAGTTTAAAATAAAAAGTTGGAAAATGAAGGAAGTAGAGGTTAGAAGTATCCTAACCTGCCATAAACATGTTAATATGAAATCCTGGCCCTATTGATACTTTTCAGTGACATCACACTGGGACTAATGAAACAATGCACACAGCATTGTGTCATTATGCCAACTCTGAAAAAATATAAAATGGTTTTAAACAACACATGTTCAGAAGTCTCAGATCAATAGAAGTTTGATTTTCAATAAAAAGTGAGTGACTAAAAACTTTTTTTAAAAAAACAACTGTTGGCTGAAGCTACAGCAAGCTTGTGACTAATTCTAATGTGAGAGACTTGTTTAACAGCACAAATCATGAGTCAAGTCTGTTCTTAAATCAGTTTTGTTTTAGCAATCTGACCATAAAGTGTAACTTGAGTAACAGAGCTTCAGACAGAATAGAGCTTCCAGTTAGCTTCACACCACCACGGTGTAATTTTAGAGAATTCGGAGCAGTTATGACCAACATATTTCTGACGTCTCAAGTTTTTCTGCTAACAAAAAAATTCATCTGTAATTATTACGCCAAGGGAGATTATGTGAATGTATTATTTATTTATTTTGTATTTATTTATTTAGGTTGTCCTTTGTCATCTACAAAAATGAATTTTTGGGTTTTTGTGGCAGCTAAAGTGATTGAATATTGTGACTTAAAATGCTACTTGTTGTAATACAAGCTTGGGGGGTAAAGTAGAAATGACCAGGTTCAACATTTGTGGATTTTATGTTTAGATATTTCTTGGGAAAGCACCATATAACCAACAAAGAAAACCTTGCACTTGCACTTGCCCCATCTGGGAATATGATATCATCCCAATATTTATTTATCATTACAAGAAATGTTCATGTTCAAGTTGTTTGTATGTACTGAATTGAAAAGACTGCATTGCAGTTATTTAGACATGCACGTTAAAGATTCAGTAAAGACTGTTTGCTTTATTTGACCAGATATTATATTACAATATTCCAATAGACTCTTCTCTAGCTACTAGAGAAAATCTACATTTTTTTCAACCACACACATGGTAAACTACTGGTTGCTTGAAAAAGGCTTAATAGCAATACAACAGATCACAGTATTACAATGCACAGTGCCATTACCTCACAGGGATACAAAATGTATCAATTTTTGTATGATATTTTAAGTTACATGTTTGAGTGAAAAAAACACAAAGTACAGGTGAAATCATGCACACATATTAAATTTGAAATCAACATTATGTCCAGTAGCCACCACTGGAGCCTCCTCTGAAGCCTCGTCCTCCTCCATACCCTCCAGCTCCTCCCCTATAGCTGCCCCCACCTCCACCTCCATATCCTCCCCTGTACCCACCTCCAGGCCCGCCTCTGTACCCTCCAGCCCCTCCTCTGTACCCACCCCCAGACCCTCCGGGTCCTCCTCTGTAGCCTCCTCTGTAGCCTCCTCTATACCCTCCTCTGTACCCGCCTCCGGGTCGACCACCAAATCCACCTGCTCCGCCTCCTCCATCATATCGGGACATTTTGGGTGGTGGTGGACCGTCTCCCATCCTAAAACAAACAGGTAAGATGTTATAGCCACGCAATGCCTTGTTTGGTAAGTCAAATAGTCATCAACTATTGTAAAGCTGTTAGGTAAAGAACACAGAGAAAGTGCAATCATGCAGTTAGCCGTTGCTGGTTTCAGATAATATCACAACAATTTAAAGGCCCTGCATCTTATTTCAAATTATGAGTCAGGAACATGTTTTAGTTTGAACTTTTAGCCCTGCCCACTTAGTGCCACTGTGATATTACACCATAACACAAACAACTGTCTGGGATATTTTCATGTGGTTGCTTGCATATAGTTATCTTCTCTTCGCCCACTTTAATGCACCCTGATTATGGGTGTTTCTCCAGTTCCATGATCCTTCCTCCATAGACCACTTCGTGGGATCCTCTGAAGCAGAGCCCAGTGTCCTGCTCATAGAGCCTGGAGTGCATGTGGGACAGCCTCTGGTAGGAGGGACTGCGCCATGTCATGTAACCAGCTCAGCTGCACTCAGAGTTTTGTTTTTTTTTTTTTTGTTTTTTTTAAATCAATGCTTCTACAAATGAAAAGTATGTGTTCATATCACTGTATGAATGACTGTTGAAACATAAGGGCCAAGTAAATCTGTTATCAAGTTATTTAGGCTGATCATTAAGAGCTGATTCACACCTGAAAGTCTGCAACAAGAACTAACAAAGTCTTCCATTGTTTTCGTTCATTCCCTGGACTTTAGACTTAACTTCTTAAAGAAAATTAACATAAATTGCAGTGCATTGTGGGCAATTTGCAGTGCACTGAGATGGCCATACTTGTGGATCCTTAAATGAGTAAATGAACCAAACAGTGGAGTCATGCACGGAGGAAGTGAGGGCTTAGGGGGTGGTGCTTGGGGGAATTGGAACACCACTAGGAGGAGGGGGTGCTCTAATGACGCGGATCTGTCTAAAGTGGTTCAGAAGCCAGGATCCTGGCAACTGGGAAACACCCAGTGAATTTAGTATTTTCAAAACAGCAGTTGTTGCCCATGCTTCGCAGTAACAATGTACCTGATAGAGGCTTTTCGTCCAATTTATTTCTTATTTAGCAGCAGCTTTTACTATGCAATGGATGATGTAAAGAGACACAGGCTCTTTAAAAGGTCCTGTATTATGCAAAACTGACTCCTGCGATCTTTAAGCCATGTTATAATGTTGTTGGCTCATCAAAAAACATACCTGGACTTTTGTTTCATTCACATATGTTGAGTAATTGATAAAATGTAATCCTAGCTCAAAATGGTCTCTTTCACTTAGTGATGTCATGAAGCAGTAGTTTTCAAGTTAAGAGGGACCTTTTACCTTTTGCACAGTAGAGATTTGCTATTCCAAGGCTGAAATTATCCAAATGACTCTACTGAAGGTATATGCTGTTTGAAAATGCAGTGGAGCACTTCCTCTATTACCACATGACATCACAAGGTGGATTTGAGAGAGGGACACAGGCTAAATATGCAGGACATGTGTGTTAAACATGTGTGAATGAAACAAAAGAAACTCCAGGTATGTTTCTGATGAGGAAACACAGTATAGATCAGAAAATGGCATAATATGGGCCCTTTAATACAGAAAGAAGGGGGCAGTACATGATTAGCATTGTCATTTCAGTAGCCACAGGCCTATGAGCAGCGAAATGTTAAATATTCCAGCCCCATATCCTTGTTCTGTTTCCCCAGATGGACTGTGCTGTGCTGTACCGTTGGCTCTTCATCATGTTCATTCCTACAGCCGTGGGGTTGGAGATTTGTCGGATGAGGTTGATGAGCCTTTGGGTGGTGGGGTCCATCTGTCTGATGTACTCTGGGTCTTTAGTCACCTCCACCACCTGAGCCTCCAGCGCAGCTCTCAGGGCCAAGATTCCACCGGCTACGTGATGGGGGATGCGCAGCTTGATCCTGGGAACACACGAGAGGTTTGTACAATATTTGGTTATACTTAAAATTAATACTTTTGGATTTTACGCTTGAGTTTTTTTAGGGAAAGACCATAAGACTGATACGTTTATATTAAATTATTGTTTTAATAACTTAGCAGTTTATAAACATTGAGTAGTTTGCAGAATTGTATGTTTTAAATGCGTTTTTGAACTGTAAACAATTGCATTATGTATTATTACTTCTCACATAGATGTTAGCCTCTGGCTATAGGGAAAAAAAATATGGATATTTTCTTTCAGAGCTCTAGCAGGCATCAAAGTGGGTGGGACTGTTGAGCTCTGTTGTCTTTACAATGGAATTAAAGAGATAAAGTAAGTGCCTAACATATTACTGTCGTGTACGCGCTGGGATTTTGGGACAGCT
Organism: Periophthalmus modestus; assembly: GCA_019594935.1. NCBI lineage: Eukaryota > Metazoa > Chordata > Actinopteri > Gobiiformes > Gobiidae > Periophthalmus > Periophthalmus modestus. The sequence continues at coordinate 82,539 of JAIEZT010000001.1, read as the reverse complement.
CACCACTCATCAAGCTCTACAACTTCTCCATTGGAAGTAATCTTTTTGCATCCAAACAGCAGCAGCTGCAGAGGACTAACCAGTGTCATGCCTTTAGCTGAAATGGCTCGGGTCCGAATCTGGTGGTAAGAAAGAAAAACACATTTTTAAAAGGAGGTGTACATGCAAAATAGAGCTTGTATCAAGTGACAAGATTGCTGAAGTGATTTTGGGCTATCCAAAAATAAACTGAATAGAATTTTAGTTGATATCAGCTGATAAACAGCCAACTGATATATTGGCTGGTCCCTAATAATACCAATTTGTGCGCGCCAAAGACCATAACTATATACCAGAAAAAAGCATAGCATGTTTTGTTTAAAAAGAGCACATTGGTTAGTACCTTCTCACTAAACACAAAGTAGGGTGAAGGGTAGCTGAGGTCATGGTTGCTAAAGGGGCAGTTGACAGAGGTTTTGTGAATGAGAGCGTTACGGCCCTCCGTGGTGAGGATCTTGCGCTTCTCTTTGTGATAGCACACATTGGGATAAGAACCGAATGTGATCAGGGAAACGACCACATCCAGACTGTTGTCTGGGCCCACTGTGTTGAAGGACTGTGTCAAAAGGCACTCTGAAAAAAAAAAAAACATACAGTGAATTAGGACCAAGCACAAACTTATTTCTATTGTACGTTGAGGTTTTTTATATATATATATTTCTTACCAAATACAACTATTTTAAAAGTCAAGTAATCACAATTACTCCCAATTAATTGTTACAGACCTAATTTCCTTGAGACTGATCTTGACCGTTGCCCAAGTTTCACTTTTATTTACCCATGATCAAAAGTGGGATGGGGAACACACACACACGCACCCGCACATGCACCCGCACACGCACCCGCACACCCCCACGATTATAGGATAGTGAGAGAGTGCGTGTTATTGTGTGTATACATACTCAGATCATGGGAACCTGCCTCACTATGTTCAGATATGGGTTGAAATTAGCTATATGATTTTTTTTATGACCTGATATGATACCCGATATTTGGCCTATTGCTGCGGCCAACACAATATAAGATTTGTTTTTTTTTAATCCTTAGCACAAATTTATTTCATGTTGAAGTAAAGCTCACAAATTAACCTTTCACTTAAAAAAGTGAATATTTAATTAAAAAGTCTATTTAATCAGTTATATAAAATAATTAGTTACAGGTTCCTGTAGTTACAGTTACAGGAAAGTCTAATGACACATGGGCACACCTTCAGGAAAACCAAATAGTGTATCAGCATGTGCGCGTGTGTGGAGGGGGTGTTATACCTTCAGGAAACCCAGCATTGATCAGGATCTCCTTGAGCTGAACTTTGGCCTCCCAGGTCATCCTCAGAGTGGGCATGTTGAGACGTTTGTGATCACAGAAACGAGCCTCTGCCTCCTCACCGTTGACCCTGTGACGGATAATACAGAACATTATAACTGGACAATCCAAAGTGGAAGTCCCCATTAAAGACCCAACATCTCACCTGACATCATCCCACGCCTGAAACACTGAGAGCAGAGCCACATGGTCTGAAAAGCGGCTGCCTGCAAAGTTCCTATGAACAAATCCGAGACGCTTCCCTTCGTTGATAAAGGGCTCAGGGAAACAGGAGGCTGCCGAGATGGTGCACATGGCATCCCCAACACTGCACACAGGGGACAACACCAGTAACTAGGGCTGGGTATCATTAAGAAACTGCCAATACGATACATACCTTGATACAATGCATACTTTATATTTGATACAATTTGATACAACACATTTCAAATTGATTTGATACAGTTCAGTAAAAAAATAAAGAATAAAAAAAAAAATAAGTAAAGGCTTTTGGTCCCTTCCTCAATGATCAACCCAATTTTCACAAAGAATAAAACATTGCTATATTCATTCATCTTCAATAAATGCACCATTAAAGTGCATTTTGTTTTTGTTTAGTGCATGTTACTATTTAGAAGAATAAAACTGTTGCATTGGTCAACAGAAATAACATGGCTGTGATACTAAATCCGTTAAATCACTTCCTGTGCAAATTTAATATGAAATACAGCCATTTTCATCATCAAAGCAGCGAATGTCAAATATATTGTATAAATGAGTTTCTTTCCTCTAAACAAGTAAAATGTTGTTTAAAAATAATTTAATAAAATAATTTAACAATTTAAATATTTCTATGTCCATGGAGACAAGCAGGTTACAGGTCAGATTTGTGGAAAGGAGAGCCCACTCAGTAAAAATGCATGTTTTGTTGTAATAAAGACAACAATAACGAATTCAATGCCATACTGTATAACATTATTCAAAGCAAAGCAATAACATCTTTATGGAGACAAACAAGAGGTGTACTCTTCACCACAAAAGTTACACAGTGCACCTTTAGGATGTTGATGATGCCTTCTTCCCAAAGGTTAAATGCTTTCTGTGAAATGTTTTGCATGCTGCAAAAATTTGTAGAAAGAATTAACTTACTAAAAGATGCAGCCAATAATCATCATTTTGCCAAGTCGAGGTTCAATGGGGAGTCGAGCTAGGATTCGACCCAAAGGAGTGAGCTCATCATTGGAGTCCAGGGCATCCAGTTCTGAAATACAGGTCAGATCAGACAGCCAGTGGGTATACAGGCACACAACATATTAATATAATGTGAAAAGTAGAGTAAAAGTGTGAATTATGTTTTAAAGTGGACATGTCAAGCGAAATTAACTTTAAACCTTGTGACAGAATTGTCCACTCATCAAAAATCATACCTGGAGTTGTATTAATAATAAACAATAATGCGTTTTACAGGCTTGTCAAAGCCTCTCAAAGTTCTACACTATAGTCATTATTCATTCACTTCCACACTTGGTGATGGTGAGCTACTATTGTAGCCACAGCTGCCCTGCGGCAGACTGACGGAAGCGAGGCTGCCGATCTGCACCATCGGCCCCTTCGACCACCACCAATCATTCACGCACACACCACTTTCATACTAGGCAATGTGGGAGAAGTGTCTTGCCTAAGGACACAATGACAGAACTTGGTCCGAGCGGGACTCGATCCTCTGGCCTTCAGGTTGGGAGACCAACGCTCTAACCACCAAATTCCAGTTAAATAAACACAGCAGAAAAACTCACGTTTAGTTTTATCAAGTGACAAAAACTCAACAACTTATTAAAAAGGAAAATTGAACAAGGTTTACCCTTACCTATTTTAATATAATTTGGTCACGGTCGGGAGGCCAGATTAATAAGCCCGGGCAGTAGTTTGCCCATGTCTGACCTAGTTCTTTATAGATACATTTTATACAGTGCTGTTCTCTTCTAATAGACAGTGATGGTCAACCCAATTATTCATAGAGAATACAGTGATGGGCTTCAAATCCATCACCTGTAATAAAACAAAGGGCAGAGTGGATCCAAAGGTTTCAAAGCAGAGGCCGAAGTCTGCATGTATGCCACATCTCCATTTCACATCTTTGTTATTGTCACACTGACAATTGCATGAGGGCACTCTCGGCTTGTGTACCAGTACGACAGCCATCTACTACCAAGGCGGTGCTTCATCTACTCCTGGAGCAGGCGGAGTTGTTCAGAAGCCACACCGAGGATGAAGAATTCAGTGGATTTAGTGATTTGGAGTGAGATCGAGAGTAAACTTGTTAGCTTGTTTTTTATGCTTCAGTTATCTGATTAACTGTTAATATCTTACATTAACAAACCAGGCATAACAATAAATGTGTTATGTCACTGTTGATGTTACAGTTCACTTGTTTCACTTGACCATTAGATGGTGCTGCTGGGACTTATAGTCCAGTGTGACATATACATGTTTTTTTTTGTTTTTTTTCATTATTAAGCATTTTTTCGCTGGTGAGACATATGCTTGGGAGCGACTTATAGTGTGGAAAATACGGTACATACAAATGGGCAATGGTCACTAAACTCAAGTGGAAAAACACCATTTCCCTTATAATTGGTTTGTTAAGATAAGAGTGTGCCTTGATTTAAATTTCTTGATTGCCTTGATTAGTGTGCCTTGTGTCTTGAGTGTGCCTTGATTTAAAGAGTCATGTCTAGTCAGAATAGAAATTAACTGTGTGAGATTTAGGTCACTGCATAGGTCTTCCAAAGTTTTGGACTCTTTCTCCAGCCAGTAAGTATTCACATCAACCATTATCAGGACTTCATAATGTTCCAGTTTCGAAAGCATCATGAATGGATCATTAAGAGCATTTTTAGGTGCTGAGGGTGCATGATAAATACCAGCAATAGTAATTTTTTAATCAGGATCATTTACATAGATAATAGAGACAGATATTAAAAAAAAGTAGGCTTTGAATAGGAGAATAAAAGGTCCACAGACAGGTGATCCTTGACATAAATCGCAATGCCACCTCCTCTAGATTGCGTGTCATTATGAAAAACTTTGTAATTTTCAATACTGATTTCCTTATCACTTATTTTATTTGATAGCGAGGTTTCAGAAAATATATCTTGGTCTGTTTGATCTGCCTAGTCTTAAATGTAATCTAATTTCAATATAATACTACGTAGATTCAAATGTGTAATTCCCAGTCTCTTCTTTGTCTTGAAGTTTTGCATATCAGATATACCTAAGGAGCTAGGCCTAATAGCTTTATTTGAGTTTGATTGGGATTGATTTGATGCCTGGAAATTAGATTTCTTAGTAATATTGATGTCAATCAAGTTACATGACCTCCGATAATTTATTTAATTTCTACAAGATATCCTAAGTGAAATCTGCACAGGAGAAGGAGTCATTCAGTTGGCCTATTGAGTGACAATATCAAACTAACGCTACAGTTTTTTCCCGGTCCTATTTAAAAACAACTACAACCAGATGTTTTAATGAAATTGCAGCCAAGACCTTTCAGTCTTGGCTGCAATTTCTGACCAAGAACAGACATTTCATCTTTAAAGGCAAGTTATAATAATAACAAGCTGAATAGCAGTACAGCACGCTAACAGAACACATTTATATTTATTCAGCTACATGCAGCATAGATGTAACTGAAT
>JAIEZT010000001.1:0-75000 GCA_019594935.1 Periophthalmus modestus | reverse complement strand
TATCTCCCCTTATGGTTAGCTAACAAGCTAGCTAAGCTCTGCATTGTCTGTTAAACTGTCCATAGTTCTGTCACTCAGAACGCTGAAGTGTCACTCAGAAGGCTGAAGGGCATTTTCCAAATAAAATTATGTTGGTGCATAAACTCTTTAGAATGAGACGTTGCTGTGCGTTACCGTTCAAAGCGAGCATGACTGCACAAGTGGAAGCAGAAGCCGGGCCTGACCCTCCCCGCACGGCCTTTGCGCTGCTCCAGGTTGGTCTTGGAGGCCCAAACTGTAGCATAGTTTGTCATGTTGTTGTGAGATGTGAAGAGTTTGACTTTCTGCCTTTAAGGGAACAGAAATATGGAATGGATTAGTTCACACTGCAAAATCACTGGATGGTCTACTGGCAACTAGAGTTGGATATAGAAGCCAAATACTTTATACTGTTACTTCAAAATAATATTATCCAACTAAGAAGTACAAAGTAGTTGTACATTAAAAACGTATTTGGAGAAACCAAAGTAATTAAGTAAATAATTATAAAATCAACTGTTATCTGTAACACAGGATTTATAATTTGAAGTTAATCTAATTAGAAGGAGGAAAACATTACCGTATTTTCCAGACTACAAGCCACTACTTTTTTTCAGTTTTTAACCGCTGCGGCTTATGGTGCAGTGCGGCTTATACATTTTTTTTTCCGTGGTGTTAAAAACATTTTGCCAAGCAACAGTAGGCATAAAAGTGAAAAGAGTGGATGTTGCTCCCTACCTGTCTGCTTGTCACTCGCTGTCAGTGACTAATTTCTTACAGTGATAAGAAGACAGTGGTCTGGTTTATCACGGGGGTTAGAATAAACGAAATCCGTGAAGTAGAAAACTTAATTTTTTTTAACAATTATTCTATATGTTTTGCGGCTGCAGGTGTATTTCTCAGTTCCACTGTCCCCGCCTCTTCGTCCTGGCGCCGCTGTAATGTCTCGTAATGTTCTTTTTCCTGCAGTCACTGATCCACAAACTAAAGCAGACTCCATCCGCATGGTTACAGCCCTTTTTGCTCCTTATTGAAAGGTATTCTGCTGTTGTCCTTGTAAAGTCTCCACAACGTGTGTCGGAGGCGTTTGTCCTCAAATACAAAGGTGTCCAACGCGATTGTTTCAGAGTCCTGTGTATAAAAGCTGCAGCATCGAATATTTTGGTAAATTTGGCTGAATGCGTTCTGTCCTGTACAGGAGACACAGCACCTCCTTTAGCCAATCAGGACGCAGAACACGCGCCTCTACACACTAAAAAAAGCATGCAAAACTGCACTAGTGGTCCCTCGCAAATGAACGTTTTTGAGCAAATTTTTCATATTACTATGTGGGATACTTGCGGATTATGGTGCAGTGTGGCTTAAAGATCGTTTTGGTTTTTTTTCCTAAAATTAAAGCATGCGGCTTTTAATCAGGTGCACTCTGTAGTCCAGAAAAAACGGTAAATAAAGCTGAGGATCTTATTTTTGTGGTCTGGTATTTTCAAAGAATAGAACAACTAAAATCATATCTGATATCTAACATAAAGCTTATGTCATTTGTAGACTTGCTTCATTGTACACTTTACTCAAGTAGGAGTAGTTGATGTCTGGTCAAGTAAATGGAACAGACTACTACCACCTCTTCTGATAGGTTTAACTTATTTTAGCAGTACTGGAGAAGGGCAATAAATAGTCTACAAGACAGTGGTTTTGATTATAATGTCATTCTATCAATTTATTCTATCAATTATCATTCAGTTTAGAGCAGGGGGTCACCAACACTGTGCCCTCGGGCACCAGGCCTACATGAGGCGCCCGCAGGCCGCTTCTATAAATAGCACACTAATGAGCTGCATCTAAAATTAAATTTTATTCTGTTACTATTACCCTTATATAGATTTAAAAATGACAATATCTTAAAAATATATTAATTATATGTGAAGTTTAGAAAAGTTAAGGTGAACTCTGACCTTCAAAGGTCAGTATTGTGCGCGTGACAAAACCAGTGCTCTGCTCGTGAGCGCTGTGAAGATTAAAGCCGAATGCAGTTTCATGACTCTAAAAGAAACCTGCGTGTGTCTCATCTGCGGAGCGACTGTAGCGACGGCAAAGCGGCACAATGTGGAGGGACATTTCACTACGTGTCACAAAAGCGCCACGCTAACTACCCACCAGGACGCGCACTACGAGCAGAAAAGGCACTTGAGTTAAAGGCAGCTTTGGGTGAAAAACAAAGTTATAGTGCTGAATATTGATATCTATTTCCCACCTTGCTGTCATTGTGAGAAATCCTGAACGTGATCAGTGTCTTCACAAGGATGATAATCGTTAATCATTATTAATAATGTATAACTAAAGGCAAACTGAGCATATTTGTTATTTCAGAAGAGCGAATCAAACTGGTAGCCCTTCATATGACTCAGTACTCATGAAGTAGCTCTCAGTTTCAAAAAGGTTGGTGACCCCTGGTCTAGAGAATAAACAAAGACACTCTATGCTCTTTACACGGACACTTACTTGCAAGAGTCAATGACGTACACCACATCGTTAATAGTAATACTGGTTTCTGCAATATTCGTTGAGAGAATCACCTAAAAAATAAAAAAAAATAAAAACTGGTAAAGAGTTAAGCTCAAAAACAACACTGGTGGTATTCCAATGATGGGATCTTGTTGTGGACCTTGGTGACGTTTTCAGGCACTGGCTCAAATACTCTCCGCTGCTCCTCTCGAGGGACTTGTGAATGCAGAGGCAGAATGCGGTAACTGTTACTACCTGAAAAGAGAGAGATAATCTCCATTTAATTTGCCATTCTCCAAACATGTACCGGTAATAATCATTTACATCATAAACTCAGTATGAGGCATATGACACTGAAATTATATAAAGTCCAACTAGAGATGATGGTCATCAGATAATACTAGACAGATGTCTGTGTGATTCCTCAGTTGTCTAAGTAGGTTCCATAGCAAAAAAAGTAATTCTGTCAATTGGACAAAAGTTTTTGGAGTGAGTTTTAGCCTTTCATCCTCGTACCTTCTTCAACTTTAATTTATCATTCAGAAAGTTTGATTTCATAAACCAGGACAGGACACACTGTAAGATGTTAAATAAGGAAAATGAAAGAAAACTTATGATTTCACTGTTGTTTGGTCTTTTGTGTCAATTGTGAATAATCGTTAGATCATGTTGTTTTTCTCACAACTATCAGATTCATAACACTAAAATCTGATATAGTGACATCCCTAGTGTGAACACACCATAAACTTGCATTGTGCTGTGTATTTATGGCAGTTTGTTACCAAAGTGCGGGTGCATCTCCAGGTGGCGCTGCATGGCATAGATCAAGTTCCATCCGGGTAGGAACACCAGGACCGCCCCAGCCACATTTAGAGTTTCAATGTAGCGAAGGAGAGCCTCCACCAGCTCAAAAGACGTCTCCTTCTCATTGATCAGAGCCATGGAGCGCTTTGTCTCTGGGGTATACTCTGGACTGCAGATCACATTACAGTTTACCTGTGTGCACACACAGATAAATGTTATTGGGATACAAAACAACACTGATTTAAAGGCCTGTTTTAAACGTCCGATATTACTCAAAATGGACTCTTGTGTTGCCTCATCAAAAATGTACTTGGAGTTAGGGATGGACGATATAAAATTTAGACTAACGATTATCGTGACAAAAATAAATCGCGATTCACAATATTATCGTCATAAATTATTAATTTGTTAACATTCTGATGGCCCGGGCCTACTTTACAACTCTACAGGAATGTACATGTACTTCTGTGTCACCCACGCAAACAATCTACACATCAAATGAAAGTTACAGCGCTCCTCTTTTCATATATGCAAACAATTTTCACCTGGAATCACCACAGTACTGACCGGAAAGACATTTTTACAGAAAATCCAAAAATTTGGATTTGGACTTCATTCACCTTTGAGACTCTGATTCTGTCAAACATCAACATATTCCACAAAGTTGGTTTCATTCATTCCTCCATGTCGAAACTGCTGCAGGAAAGTATTCCACACGTGAAATCTGTTGCGTCACTTTTTGGCATTTCTTTGGTCGATTTCAGGCATAATAAACTTAAGACAGCGCCGACTTTGGCCGTGTCTCAATTCACCAAAAATTCACCAAAGTGCCCTTAAGGCGCATTTAATTCGCGCGGGTACTTCGACCTGCACTTCAAACAGTACATCGAACAGTGCATGTGATGAATTGGGACATGGCCTTTCCTCCTCAGAGCTAAACACACGTGTTAGCTTCTGATTGACACCAGTGTTGTCCAATAAGGTGGAGGTTCTGTGTTACTGGAGCCGCAAACAGCGAATCAGTGCTACAGATGACTGAAAGTTTACGCCCCACTCTCCCTTGTGCGGGATCAACCAATCACATCACACACGTTTAGTGACGTTTTCTCCTTATGGCCAATGAGCAGCGGAGCACATATGTGACATGCCGAGATTTTCTGTAAATAGACGGACTTCACCGAGTAAACGAAGCGTGTTAATGCGGCGCATTCTAGGCGCTGTTGTTTTGCTTCTAAACATGATGAAACGGACAAAACAGACAAAACAAAGGAAGTACGAGATCAAGGACACTGTGGATGTTTGTACAAGTTAAACTAGAGGCATCTCTGACCCGGAGCGGTTCGGGTCAAAGAGTGAAGATGACTGTGGACTCAGGAGGAGAGGAGCTTATTTTTGATGGATTGGATGCCGTTTACAATCGGTAAGAGAGGTTTATTCTTCTATTGAATCTGAATGCTGTCGTTGTGTCCTTGGGCAAGACACTTAACCCACCTACCCCAGCCCTTGGGACAACGGGTGGAAATTAGCCTCTGGCTATCATCCGGCGTGTTTACGTTCATGTCTGTCATGTCATGTCCGTTCATCAACATGCACTGTCCCAACCAAAGAAAATAAATAATAATAATTGACATGATTGTAGTTAAATATATATGGTGTGTGTGTCTGTAAAATGCTGTTTAGCTACTACACACAACACAATCTACATTCAACAGTTTATGTCACTTCCGATGAATATTTTCAGCTCAAGTTTGTCAAATAATGCAGGATGTTTGTCTCGTAAATGTGCGTGCATGTTGCTAGTGTTTTGCCCGCTACTTTTTTTCGGCACCAGATTCTGCCACCAGAACAGGCATAGACACGAGTGTCATTGCTGTGACAGAGCACCCCCTTGTGAGCAAACACCAAAACTAGCATCTAAACGTTGTATTGAAACCAGAAACATGAGGCAGTCTGGCGCCGTAAAGACTATTATAATCGTTCGCGATTTTGGAAAAATGCCACGAACGATTTATCGCGGACCGTTTCTATTGCGATTTACAATATTATCGTATATCGTTCCATCCCTACTTGGACTTCTGTTTCCTTCATACATGTTTGACTAATTCAGCATTATTAGTTTAGGAAAAGACAAAAAAAATAGATATGCACAAATTGGTGGAAGCAATCTGTGTAATCCCTCAGTCGTCCAGGTCTGATCCATAGCAAAAAAAACAAAAATCTGGATAGCTGGATAAAACGTTGTAGGAGTGAAGATGTTTCACGGCTTCAGTTCTGGTCAGATTACTGGCGGACACTGCCTTATATCCATCTGAGGAGTTAGCTGCACTGAAACTCAAAACACCTATTGTTAACAGTTTCTGTTTGTACGTCTAGGCTAGGTCTATTGTGATACCCTAATTGTGCACTGTGCCTGAGTCCTACTTAGTCATTCAGGCCCCGAATGAGTGATTTCACACGAGGCACTCTACCCACGCACTGGTATTGATACGTGGATGACAACTGGATCGAAATCAAAATTCAAGATCTTTCATTACTGCACATAATAATGCTGTGGATCCATACCTCAAGTTCACACGGGAAGAGGCCAAGAACAACACATTGGTCTTCTTCGATTGTGCAGTAACTATAGGAGATGACCAGTCACTCCAGGTAGAAGTCTTCAGTACCAATACCTGCTGTTTGATTCACACCAACCACTGCAGCACAAACTCAGAGTTATCCGTACTCACCATAGGGCTCAAGTGGTGCCCACAAACTCAGAAAGAAAAGTGAAGGAGGAACAACATGTGGAGAAAGCCCTGTCTACTTGTGGATATCAAAAGTGGGCCTTCAATAGATCTAAGAAAGCTAAAAAAAAACCCCAAAAAAAACAGGACAACAGGGAATCTGAACCTAGAAGGAAAGGTGTTACCATTCTGTACAGAGCTGGGGTGTCTGAAAAGCTTCAGAGAGTTTTCAGACAGTGTGATTTTCAGGTCTATTTCAGACATACAAACAAAGCAATGTGATCTACTCCATTCAGTGCAGTGAAGACTGCAGTGAGCGTTACATTGGAGAAGCTTAATAGCCATTCCATAAAAGAATGTGCCCCAGTCTGCCGTACATCTCCATCTCAAAGTCACAAACCACTCCTTTGAAGACTGTGAGGTACAGATCTTAGCCAAAGAAAAGAAATGGTTTGAGAGGGGAGTTAAAGAAGCAATTTTTGTTAAGAAAGACAATCCTTCCTTGAACAGGAACAACTCCATTCTCAGACCCAAAGCAAAACAAAGAAAACAATAGGGCTAGCCAGGATGCTAATAGGTGTGAAATCACTCACTCTTTTTTTTTTTTTTTTTATCTATCATTATAATGAATAACTATGCTAAGTAGGACTCAGGCACATTGCACAATTAGGGTTGCAGAATAGACCTAGCCTACAAACAGCAATGGGTGTTTTGAGTTTCACTGTAGCTGGCTTCTCCCGTTAGACAGATATAAGGCAATGTCCTCCAGTAATCTGACCAGAATTGAAGAAGCACCTTAGATGAGCAGCAAAACATCTTCACTCCTACGTTTTGTCCAGTTGACAGATTTTCATATTTGCAAACAAGTCTTCTTAAAAAAAAGTATTAATTTACAGCCAAGCTTTACATTAAATATCAACTTAATGCTAACCTGGTTTTAAAATGATCATCTACTTACGTCATCCTCGCCCCCTTCTTCATCTTTGTCCTTTTTCTTGCGGTCATTTGGTGGAGGCACAAAATTAGTCATCTGAATGCAGTCTTCAAGGAAATACTCTAAAAATAAAATATTTTAGACATCATAATTCCATCTTCCAACAGCTTTTTCTAAAGCCAGAACATGTGTCATCACCTTGAACAGGAAAAGTGCGACCGTACACCTCAATAACAGGGCAATTGAAGAAGTATTCCCTGAACATGGTGGTGTCGATGGTGGCGGACATCAGAATTACTCGGACCTCAGGGTAAGTTTGGACCACATCTCTGAGGACCACCATCAGAAAGTCCGTCTGTGAAGATACAGTCAAGGTTTAAGACTTCTCAAACACCGCAATTACATGCACACAAGGAAAACCATATCTCAAATCAGGAGCTCTGCCAGGTTGATTTAGTCTTCCAATAATTTATTCTAACATTCTTTTTACAGACCAAAGTTTAGTTTTCATACCTGACAGTTTCAAGTGAGCAGTTTCATTCTTTTGGGCCGTTATATTATTATATAACGTCAAATACTGGAGCTTTAATAAGTTTACTTGCACTGCTGAGAGTAAGTGACTTGTAAGCAATGCAATTCCAACGCAATTTGAGTCTCAAAGGCTCAAATTAAAAGGGCTCATGCTATTTTCTGATCTATGTTATAATGTTGTTTAATCATCACAAACCTACCTGGAGTTGTGTTTTTTCATTCACACATGGTTAACATACAAACCCTAGCCTGTGTTCCTCTCTTACACCGAAAGCACTCTGCTCCACCTTGTGATGTCATGTGGTAACACAGTGCTCCACTGCATTTTTAAACTCCATACACCTTCACTAGAGTCATTTGGACGATTTCAGACCTGGAATTCTCTATCTCTACTAACTAAAAGTAAAAAAAAACTGAAGATAAAACATACAGTGAGGCAAATAAGTATTTGAACACCTTGTGATTTTGCAAGTTCTTCCACTTAGAAATCATGGAGGAGTCTGAAATTTTCATTGTAGGTGAGATTAGATTATGTCTCTCACTGTGAGAGACATAATCTAAAAAAAAAAAAAAAAATCTGGAAATCACATTGTATGATTTTTTAAAAATAATGTATTTGTATGTTACTGCTGCAAATAAGTACACTACTCACAATAAGTTAGGGATACTGTGAGAGACTCAGTGCATGTCATACATACGGTGTTTGTTTCACTTTGTTCAGATTTTTGTGATAGGGAGGCAATTGTATTGGGGTGATAGACACACCTCATTTTGTGTTTTCCACGTAATGGTGTCACTGTGTACAGTGTGCCTTACATATTGGGGCCAAAAAAAAAAAAAAAGACAACTTTTCAGTGTGGCATCAATTTCAACATTCTGTGGGTATAAAAAGCTGGTATTGTCGGTAAGTCATTCCAAGTTCATCATTCAAACAGCCATGAAAACACGACGTCACTTAACGGACGAGCAGCGGCACCTGGCCATAGCGTGCCTTCAGGTTGGTGGCAGGCAGTCAGATGTTGATTGTGAACTTGGTGTGTCTGAAAGTGTCATTAGTAGACTTGCATCAAGACAGAGAACTACTGGCAGAGTTTGTGAAAGACCGAGGAGTGGAGCCCCATGAGTGACAGACCGCAATGATGACCAGTACCAAAGGACCTATGCACTCAGACATCGTTATGCAACTGCCACACAGCTGCAGGCCCTTTTACGAGATGTGAGGGGTACTAGGGTTTCAGATAAATCATTCGCAACCGACTCCACCGCTCCAATGCCAGACGACTATTGCAGGTGACTCCACAGACACCAAGACACCGCCGTGAACGTTTGCAGTGGGCACAAGACCAAGTGACCTGGACAATGCAGCAGTGGTCTACCATCCTGCTCACTGATGAGTGTCGGGTCACCTTGCACAGAAATGATGGTCATCAGCGTTGCTGGAGAAGGCGAGGTGAGCGATACACCGAGGTTAACATGGTCCCCATGGTTCGCTTTGGTGGAGGAGGTGCAACAGTATGGGCAGGCATCACCAGTCAGCGCAAAACAGATTTGGTTATTATAGATGGCTCAGTCACTGCACGTTCTCTCCTTAGAGACATCATAGAACCCATCATCAATCCCCAATTCCGCCAGCACACCCCCAACTTTCTGTTCATGGATGATAATGCTCCACCACATCATGCCAGAATTGTCACAGCTCGACTTCAGGAAGTCGGAGTGCCTCATATGGTGTGGCCAGCAATGTCCCCTGGCCTAAACCTCATAGAGCACGTCTGGGACCAGCTGCAGCAGAGACTGGATGGTCGTACCCCACGTGACCTGGCAGAAGTGCGTGTAGCACTTGTGGAAGAGTGGAACGCATTGCCTCAGAACAACATCATGAGGCTAGTGAGGAGCATGATGGTGCGTTAACACCGGTGCGTCAGATGCGTCAAGCTCACATTCAAAGTCTATGGTGACGCAGCGTTTTTGCGGCGCGTCTTCAAGTGTCAAGGCGGCACGAATCTGGCGTCAGCGCGGCGCGTCTTGAGCTTCCGTGCGTCTACGCGTTCAGACACCCAAGCATCCTAGCGTCGAACGCCTCGAAAGTTCAACTTGGTTGAACTTTTGAGGCGGTCGACGCGCAGCATCATCCAATCAGAGACCACGCTCCAGTGACACATCGACGTAATTCTGAAGCGCTGGAGTCACAAACACAAACAGTGACGGGGACAGGGACGTAATCTGCGCACCAATGCGGGACAGCAGGTCATCGAACTGGGCCTGGGTCACACGGAAATACCGCTGGAAGCGCTGATCATCCCGACGGAGCTCCTGGAGCAAGTGATGAAACTCGCCAAACTCCGAATGCCTCTGAATTATGTCGTGAACCGAGACACGCCGCCGCCAAGCCGATCCCCTCCGTTGATGACATTTGTGCAGTGAATACACCAAAGCTGTTCTCTCAACATGGTCTGTCATTGTGCACAAAAGGAGCAGGAAAACACTCAACGCTCTAGACACGCTCTCTGGACTCGCGGCTTGGACGCGCTTCCAAAGCGTCTGCCCTAAAATGCACACACGTCTAAATAGAGGCGGCCAGCGCGTTTTTGACGCCGCAGTGTGAACGCACCATGATGGAAGCGCGTCCAAGCCTAAGTGGGAGAACTTGCAAAATCACAGGGTGTTTAAATACTTATTTGCCTCACTGTAGCAGTAAACTTGAAAAATAACACTACATAACATCACAAGGTGGAACAGAGCACTTTGAGCTTTGGAGATGAAGACAGACAGAATAAATCAGGATTACTGAAACATGTGTGAATGAAACAAACAACTCTAGACACGTTTTTGATAAGGTGACAGAATCATAACATGGCTTAAAGCTCAAGAATTGCTTTCCCTCATGTGCAAATGTAGGGTTATGTGCCTTTTATTAGAAAATATAGCTACAAAGTTGTAGCGCTAATGCTTAATTCCATATAATTTGTCTCTAGAGTGGAACAAGACAACAAGAGTGGTCAGACTGGATGCCTGGAGACATGAGAACACAGGTCTTAGGAGAAAGTGAACTTACATTAATGTCTCGCTCATGGATTTCATCCACAATCACATGACTGATGCCTCGGATTCCAGCTTCAAGCTTTCGCAGTAAAACACCTACAAATAAACATGGACTTAAAACTAACCCAAGGAGGGCAAAAACATTCACATTGTTCAAATAATACATTTATGAAAATAAAAAGAGCATCATCTGTGGACCAAGAGGAAAAAGTGTTAGGACAAGTGACCTCATAAGTTATAATACTTCTGTCATAATGTGGATAGTGGTGAGGAAGGGAGATTAGCTCCATATCCACCACAGCCAGGAGTACCACAGATGGCTCTTATGGTATTTGGAGCTACATCAAATACAAGGAAGTCAGAACAACTGCTGTGTTAAGTGGCTGTCAAGTCATTTTGTCTGATTACAAAACATTTTTACAAAAAAGAGGCATAATATAAATCTTACCAACAGTGCAGAATAGGACGCTAGCATGAGGGCGAGGAAGAATGGACTCAAAGCGAACGCTGTAACCACAGCTTTTTCCCAAATCCTCTCCTCTTTCAAACGCAACTCTTTCTGCAACCGAGACAGCGCTGATCCTCCGAGGCTGGAGAAAAATTACACATTTGTTTATTTTTTGTTGTTGTTTATTTTCATATTGTTTAACCCTGTGGCATCACTTACAAAAAAAAAAATCACCTTTGTTTCAAAACAAAAATTACATTTAAAGGGTTAAAATATTAAAAAAACTACATTATTATATATCAATATTTAGAGCAAAAGTGTCTGAAAGTGGATTTGCATTCATCATATTGGAAAAATATCAAACTTTCTGTTTTTGTGAACACAAAAATTGGTCCTTTTATGATAAATGACATTTAAGGGGTTAAAAATCAAAAATACTTAAAAAAAAATGTTTTATACCAAAGCAGGTCCAAATGTAACAACATAAATGTGTCAATTTTATTAATACAGTGTACAAATGGTGGTTGGACATGGTTGTTGCGCAGAATACTTTAAACATAATCCCCCATTTTACCAAATTGTCCATTTGGATGAATGGATCCAAAATGATTACGACCGATGAAAAGGCTAAAGCATGAACATGGCAAACCATACCTGAGGGTTGAGCTCAATGTGGCCTTTCTATACTCTTACCTGTGTGACCACAATGTTACAGTCAGATGCCCGGCCTCCCTTAATAAAGCGATCGAGGATGTATTGTGGGACCTGGGTCGTTTTCCCACAGCCAGTAGCTCCTCTGATAATCACCACGGAACTGTTGTCCAGAGTACTCATGATCTCCTCTTCAAACTGCTTCACAGGGAGCTGCTCTCTCTCAGTCAACATCTGGCATTTTCCACAACATAGGATTAAAAAAAAACTAAGGTCCAGAAACACTCCTCTGGGTACGACTATTGATACACAGTAAATACTTAAACAAACCTTTTGGAGCTCTGTATCATGTTCCAGTTGGTAAGTGAGTTCTTTGTAGAGGTCATCACTGATCTGCTCTGGAGTGCACTGAAAGAAATGATCAAATGCGGCCTAGTCTGCAATCTAGTAATGGCCCTGTAACAAACAATATTATAATAACAGCCAATAACAAAATAATTTTGGCCAAGGTTAAGTGTGATTCCGAGTGTCACCAGATCTAAACCAGGTCTATAACAGGACTACTGTAGGTCTAATTTAATCTAGGGCTAAACCAGGTCTAAAAGTGAACTACATAATTTCCACTGTAGCTCAAAACAAGAAATGATGCAAAGGAGGACAAAAAAATTGATAAAATGAACTCTAATCGAGGCAAACCCACAAATTGAAGAGCTGTCCAAGTACCACTTGAAGGACACTGTACCGCAGTTTGAGAAACACAGTGTACATACATAATGTTATCAGTTATTACATTATTGGCTGGCTATTAGATCTTTGGCCTGACAAAGAAATTTTTCTCAGATACAATTTTCTCTGATGGTTCTAACGTTCCGCTGGTTAAATCAATGATCCTGTCAAGCCCTAAGATGAAACTGTTGTGATTTTGGGCTATACAAAACTAAATTGAATTGATAATGTAATAACTGCAGCCAATACTGTGATTATTGGCAAGATGTAATAAGTGTTATTGGCCCACCATAGTTATTACATTATGGGGTTACAACATTTATACTTGGCCAAAATTATTATGTTACCATCAGTTTTTATATTATCGGTTACTATAGGCTGCACAGCTTTGACAGGGCCCCACAGTAGTAAAAGTGACAAAACTTACAAAAGCAAGCGGGCCCTCATCAATGTTGCTGCTGGTCCATGGGTTCCAGTTGACCTGAGGTGGAGACCAGGGGACCACACCAGCTGTGCTTTGCTTCTGCGATGGTTCAAACGCTGCCATCTTTGGTTGAATCAGAGACACTGGCTCACCAGGCCCTGAGGGCTGCCAGGGACAATTCAGAATTAGTCAATTCATTTTCTAACATAAGTTTAAAATAAACACCGCAGCGCAATAGACTGTTTAAAGAAGTGGAATGAGTGTGCGTGGCGTCACCCATAGTTTGTCAAATGAAGCCAATCGATCCGAGCAGTTATAGTGGCTGATATGGAGCCGAGTACCACATTTGGAATAACGACTGCGATTGTCATAACAACCACAGAGCCGACCAGGAGCAAGGGTGTTGAAGGTACATGTCCCTTCAAACCCAGACTGCTGGTTTGGCATCGAGCAGGCACTAAGCAACACTGTCAATCTAACCTCTTGCAAACACCTGCAGGAGGAACCTCGGGGATAGAAGTCAACTGATTTGTCTGTTATTAGTGTCTATATCTTGATTTATGGACAAAACAGCAAAATATACCACCAGGATCATGTGCAACGGGTTACTACAAACATTTTAAAGGCCATCACAAAAGAAAATTTACTGTCAACTGGACTTTAAAGACTTTTGTTTATTTGACAGTATTCAAATGTCTGGCTATACAAGAAAAAAAAAAGGCAGGATGCATCACCGTTTTGGTACCCATCCCTAAAAAACATATGCACCGTATTTTCCGGAATATGAGTAGCACTTTTTTTTCATAGTTCTGGCCAGGGGTGCGACTTATACTCAGATGTGCCTTATATGTGAAATTATTCAAGTATAAGCAGTTTATTCAATGCCCGACGAGAGAGCAGAAGATGCTGGATCATTGTTATACTACAATCAGTGGAGCCTACAGAGCCGTTCCCCGCGCTGCTCTGGGATTCTCTGACCACGACATGGTTCACCTCATCCCTGCATACAAACAACGGCTGAAGCCCTCCAAACTTGCTGTGAGGACTTCTAAGAAGTGGACCAGCGAGGCTGTGGAGGAGCTTCGCTCGTGTTTGGACTTTACAGACTGGGACGTGTTCAAGGCTGCCACAGACAGTTTGGATGAGTACACAGACACTGTGACGTCATACATACAGTTCTGTGAGGACAGTATTATCCCATCACGTACCAGGGTGACCTTTAACAACGATAAACCCTGGTTCACTCCCAGACTGAGGCATCTAAGGAGGGAAAAGGAGAGGGCGTACAAGGCAGAAGATCGTGAAGGCTACAGACGTTGTAAGTATGCTTTTAGCAAAGAGGTGGAAAAGGCTAAAGCAAAGTACAATACACGTCTGACGCAGCATTTCTCCACCAACGACTCTGCTTCTGTCTGGAGGGGGCTTAGGCAAATTACCAACTACAAGCCCAAAGCCCCTCCCGCTGTGGACAATAAACAACTTGCAGAACAGCTAAATGGCTTTTATGCGAGGTTTGACGTCCCACACCCCTCCCCCTCCTCCCTCACCACCATGGACATCACAGCCGAACCCACCTCGGACCCCTCCTCCTCCCCCACTGCCCTCACAGTTTCGGAGCGGGACGTGACAAACCTTTTCAAGAAGCAAAACCCCCGCAAAGCCCAGGGCCCGGACGGTGTCTCTCCTTCCACCCCTAGACACTGTGCTGAGGAGCTGGCTCCCGTCTTCACGGACATCTTTAACACCTCCCTGGAGTCATGTCACGTTCCAACCTGCTTCAAGCTGTCCACCATTGTCCCTGCCCCCAAGAAGCCCAGGATCACTGGACTTCATGACTACAGACGTCAGCGCACAGGTCTATAGTCATTAAGTCATTTGAGCGCCTGGTCCTGCACCACCTCAAATCCTTCACCTCCCCCCTCCTGGTCCTTCTGCAGTTTGCCTACAGAGCCAATCGGTTTGTGGACAACGCCATTAACCTGACCCTTCACTACATCCTCTAGCATCTGGACTCCCCGGGAACCTACGCCAGGATCCTGTTTGTGGACTTCAGCACTGCGTTCAACACCATCCTCCCTGCTCTGCTCCAGGACAAGCTCGCTCAGCTCAATGTGCCTGACTCCACCTGCAGGTGGATCACTGACTTCCTTACAGACAGGAGGCAGCGTGTGTGGCTGGGGAAGAATGTCTCGGACACTCGGACAATCAGCACAGGATCTCCACAGGGCTGTGTACTTTCCCCCCTGCTCTTCTCCCTGTACACCAACTGCTGCACCTCCAGCCACAACTCCGTCAAACTGGTCAAGTTTGCGGATGACACCACCCTCATCGGGCTCATCTCGGATGGAGATGAGTCCGTCTACAGGAGGGAGGTGGATCGGCTGGTGTCCTGGTGCAGCAGCAACAACACCCAGAAGACAGTGGAGATGATTGTGGACTTCAGGAAAGTCACAGCCCCCCCTGCCTTCCCTGCCTCCCCTTGCCTTGACCGACTCCCCCATCACCACTCTTTCCGCTTCCTGGGCACCTGCACCCTGGACATGGACTGTTTCAGCCACTTCCCTCTGGCTACGGTCCATCAGGACCAAAACCTCTCGTCACAAGAACAGTTTCTTCCCCTCTGCTGTTTGTCTCATGAACACTTTATAATATCTGCACTAAACTGGACACTTTATAACACTGGTCACTAAATAACCCATGTTGCACCGTTGTTGTTTTGATGCTGCTGTTGTATATATTTTCTACCTGCATGCCCTTATTTGTATTTGTATTTATTCAGTGTGTTTTTTTTGTGTGTGTTCTATGTGCACTTTATCACCGAAGTAAGTTCCTAGTCTGTGAGCTCTGCTCACGGACAATGGCAATAAAACTTCTTCTGATTCTGATATAGAATTTCACATTTCGTTATTGTCACACTGACAACTGCACAAGGCCATGTGGAAGCGGCAGTTCATCTACTTCCGCAGCAGGTGGAGTTGTTCAGAAGCAACACCGAGGATGAAGGATTCAATGTGATTGGAAGTGATTTGGAATGAGATCGAGAATAAACTTGTTGTTTGTTGTTTTTTATGCTTTATTTATCACATTAACTGTTATAATATCTTACGTTAACATAGCAAACAAGCATTCAGTGTGTTTTGTAATGGTTAATTATACATGTTACAGTTCACTTGTTTGATCAATAGATGTCACTGGTGTGTTTGTAATACCTGTAAGAAAATTTGCTTGACTCATTTTCTTTTACCTTTTATTTCATATCTAATATCGTCCTATTTATTTCCCTTTCATTTATAAGACCATAAAGGTGTTAATTTTTCATTTGGAAGAATATTGTAAATGTTTATTTTATCATAAGTCTAGTAAAAGGTCACGAAAACTACTTCCTGTTTTCCGGTTCAGCTTTTTTTAAGCTAATGTGAAGTCTTACCCGACAGAGCACTATTTAAGAAACAACTGAAAAGTTAAATTTAAAGTTTTCGGTTCATCGGTTTGTTTACTAGCAGGCCAAAGTGGTATATATATTTTCTATGCGTTCATAGGCAGTTTTGCGTGTATATGTAATATGACCCAGAGCTTATGTTATATTTTATGCGTTTGTTAGTTTTATGGTGTGTAACTGTGAAGAAGTAAGACTACAGTAAACATCAGTGAAAAGAACTCTCGAGCCTCTCGTGTTTGTGGACAAGCTGGCATATGTTATGTTAGTTATTTGATTACCTGTTAATATCTTACGTAAACATACAAGACAGTTTGTTGTCTACGTGTTACGTTAGCGTGCTGTACTGCTATACAGCCTGTTGTCCTATATTTTTATTATTATAATAACTTTCCTTTAAAGATAAAATGCCTGTTCTTGGTCTCAGATTTTGTAAAATAAATTTCCCCAAAAATGTGACTTATAGTCCAGTGCAACTTATATATGTTTTTTTCTTCATTATTACAAATTTTTTCGCTGGTGCGACTCCGGAGCGACGTATAGTCTGGAAAATACGAGTCAAGTTATTTTAGTTAATAACTCATTCTCTTGCATTGATAAGCTGGTCACAGGGATGTGTTGTACAAACAAATGGCCTGTGGAACAAACACCTTCCAGAGCCTGTCCGTGGACCAGGTCTGTTCCAAACTTCACCAGGCAAAAGGCCACAAAACCAACATGTCCCATTGGGGCATGTGCAAGCAGCTTTTGAGTAACCCGTCTAAATCCTTACATTTTAAGGTGAAAATCCATACCAATAGAATAAAAAAATGTTTTTAAAAATGGGGAAAAAAAAAAAAAAAAAAACTTACTGGAGGCGGAATACTGATACCAAGCTCTTCGACAACACTAGCCAGTTGCTGCTCCAGATCGGGAGAAATGATCACATCGTATGGCTCCAACTGAATAAAACATTTGATACTTGAGAAGCTGTGGAAAATTTGCTGAGTTTGAAATGGATCCATTTAAATTAACTCTTACAGTTTCTCCTTCTTTCTTTTTAGTAACTCCAGAAAAAGGCTCAATGACACCCAGGTGGTAAAGCTGTCGGACCAGGGACAAAGCACAAGACTGAGCAGCCAACTTCTTATTAGAGCCATGCTCTCGAGCTGTGATTCCTTCAAGAAGAAAAGGGGTGGAAATGTGAGCAAACACCTTTATTCTCTGAAATGGATGTTAAATTGTCAGAAAAAAAGGTGTTCCTTGTATATAAATTGTCCCTGCATTTTGGGTTGAAATTTGTATATTTATATAGGAATGGGAAGTTCTCATGCCACAAAATCTCATGAGACAAAATTGACACGATTGTGCACGTGGAGTTTTTTTACCCATGATTACACATTGGATTGGGCAAAAAAGAGTTACACCTCTTTAGAAGCAATAGAACCAAAACAGAGTGACAACAAAATTAAATAAAGTAAATCAAAAACTGAATTGGATTGCATAATTGACTTATACATCATGTCAAAATCTTGTCTTGTGGAAATTGTGTCCCACCCAAAGTATTTCATTACAAAAATATATCGCATAGATTCAGTATCCTGTTTCAACACAATAATACTGAAGAAATTAAAGGGGGTCAGGAAAATGTCTGTTGTATATTCCCAGGAAGCTTGAAAATATACATAATATTACACATTACAAGCAAGATTTGAGCAACCAATGATCTTTAGCTTTAGAAAGTGTTTTGTGTGTGAAGACACTTACTTCTGCCAAGCTGCCTCACGAACAACTGCATTTCAGCAATGAAGCTCCTGGAAGTACCAACACATGTCACATTCACAAACAATTGCAGGCCTTTAGTGACCTTTATATTTAGCGATTGCTTCAATAGTTAAAAAGATACAAATATTTCTTTGGACCAGTGGGATCAAACAATATTTCATACCTCACAATTTCAGATATACATATTTTAATAATATCAATAATATTTAACAATCACTTTTTGCCAACTAACGTCACTCGATTCAAACACCTTTTCCAATTGCTTTTCACAGACTTATTAATGGGAAGAAATTAACACAAACCCTGGTCTAAATCATGATCTGCAGTTCAGTTAAATGTAAATTCTATCATTTCTGACATCATGAGCCCAACATAAACGTGTTCAAACTACAACTCATATCATGCCAAGTAGCTGTACTGGAGCTGTCTTGGTGCGCACTCACCTGTTGTGTGCAGGTGTATTTTTCTGCCAGACTTGGTTTTAAAAAGACAGATCCTGGCCCCTGTGAGGACAATGACAGCAGAATGACTAGAGGACACAGGCCCAGACTGGCCATGGAGCAGCTTTAGAGTCGCCTAAATGCTGCCCCATGTCTGCTCTGAGTATGACAAACTTCTGCTGTCACTGCCCTTCAGAGCTACAGACCAAATTTACTAGTTCAACATACACAGCAAGCAGAATAAAAAAAAAAAAAAAAGCAAACCTGTTTTAACCAAAATTTTGCGAACAATTTTATGAATTGTGTGAGTTATGTGGATGGCCTTGGCCCAATAGGGGACTAAGAAATGAGCTTTCTTGAATATTTACAGTTACATGTTTTTTGCATTTTCATGTTTTTAAGATGCACTGTGCCTTAAAAAAATAAATGCATACAAAATACAGTAACAATTTGTGTTTATAAAATGTTATTTGATAACTACAACTCTGATCAAATCAAAGCTGTCCCCGAAACTGGTCTGCCATTTACATAGGGATGTTCTGGTGGTCAGACTGTCAGATCCTGAGCTCAAAGTTGAAGGTATGGTGATAAATGTTGTTAGTGATTATACTGTAGAGCTTTTTTTTTTCAACTTTATAATACTTCACAGCAGTCAGGCAGAAAAACACACCTAGGATAATGACCGCAGACCTTGGGCAACATGCTGCTCAGTTCCATAAGAAAATGTTTCTCAAGTCCTGCTTGTTTGTGAAGCCTAAACCAAGACATAACCCAGAACTACACTAAGAGTAGTGTTGGCCTTGCATAAGGTCCAGACCTGTTATGATCTGGCCCCACTTGGCTGTACTTGTACTCCGCACTCATTTTTTCCTTTTGGAAAAATTGGTTTAACCGAGCTTTGGCATTTTCAAGGGTCCAGTTTCCATGAAGATTAGCATTCAGGTCGACCTCCTCTGACTCCAAGGTCTACAGAAAACCAAATAACAGGGAATAAAGTAGTATATAAGCATTGGCATAAATGTATTGTCATCACTGACATAGAAAACTTGTAGCAAGTTACCGCCTGAGCCTCCTGTTCATCTCTGCGGTTATAGTACTCCTTCAAGTTGGCCCCTGCCTCCCACTGGGCCCCTCCTGGTCCAGATCTATACCCAGGCCCAAAATTTTGGTTTCCTCTGCCTGCAGAGTAGCCTAGACCTGTCACCCCTGGGATGGGGGCATTCCCACTTGAGTCCCCTGGAAAACACACACAGTAATGTTAAAGCGGACATATCTTTTTTCTAAATTGCATATATAATTTTTTTTTTTTTTTTTAAATATATATATTATACATATTTACACAGACGTATAGTCAAATGTTGTCAAATGTGAATCACCAATAGCTGAGTCAGGAGGCATCCTCTGTCGGGAGCCCCAGAGACAAATTCAGCTTAGGGCCCCTGAAAGCTAGGGCCAGCCTTGGAGACATGAGAGTTCTTTTCACTGATTTTACTGTGGTCTTACTTCACAGTTCATGCTGTAGAACTAGCAAACACATACAATGTATGCATACAACTTTGGCCTGCTAGTAATCCGGTGAACTGAAAACTTTATATTTTACTTCTCAATTGTATCTTAAATAGTGCTCTGTCAGGTAAGACTTTGCATTAGCTTAAAAAAAGGCTGAACTAGAAAACAAAAAGTAATTTTCGTGACCTTAAAGTAGACTTATGATAAAGTAAACATTTACAATATTGTTCCCAATGAAAAATTATCAGCTTTATGGTCTTGGAAATGAAGGGGAAATAAATAAGTGGAAATTAAATATGAAATGTATAAAAGAAAACAAGTTCTTACAAATTTTCTTACAAATATTACAAACACACCAGCGCCATCTAGTGGTCAAACAAGTGAAATGTAAAATGTATAATTAACCGTTACATAACACGTATTTATTCAACTACATGAAGCATAGACAGCGAACTGAATACTTGTCTGGTATGTTAACATAAGATATTAAAGTTAATCAGATAAGTAAAGTATAATAAACAAGCTAAGAATTTTACTTTCAATCTCCCTCCAAATCACTAAATCGAAAGTAGATGATGCACCGCTTGTGCGTGGCAGTCATACTGGTACACCAGCCTAGAGTGTCCTCGCACAGTTGTCAGTGTGACAATAACAAAGGTGTGAAATTATATATTTTAATAATTTCACATATAAGTCGCATCTGAGTATAACTCACACCCCTGCCAAACTATGAAAAAGGTGCAACTTCCTAATTAATTGCTAATTACAAAAAAAAAAAAAAAAGATTTTACATTATTAAGATTTTGATTGGAGTGAGTTTACATACAAGTTCACTCCACAGGCCAAAAATCTTTGCAAAGGCCAAAATATGCTGTGCATCTGCAGTTCAGTCTCTCTTTGTGATTATACCTTGTTCAGCTTTGACGGCCAAGTGAGGAGGCAGAGGGCCACTGGAGGGCAGGTTTCCAAAGCCTGCTGGATCACTTCCATCAGGCTGATCCATCTCTGGAGCACCAGCCTACAGCAAAGAGTGAGACAGTCCAGCTGTTAAGGTTTAGGTTGCATTCACATTATAGACTTTGATGATGGAAGGCAGGGGTCTGTTAAAAGAGTTGATGTTTTTGGCAGAAGTATGCACATTTATAATCCCCAAATGTTGAACCCTATAATGATTTGACTTGACACAGCCATGAATTTGAGGTTGAATAATGGCAATCCTTTCTGAAGCTATTGTGAAAAAATAATTCTACTTTTGTTTATTTAAGGGTGAGACGAGGCTGAGGTATTCAGTTTTTTAACTCACTGTTACTTCCTGTATGCTTGTACTTTTCTTTTCAATTTTCCACAAACTGACACTTAACTGATAAAACAATGATAAAAAATGTTTACTCAAACAACAATGTTAGCAAATCAAGTAATAAATAGAAAAAAATTACAACTTGTGTTGCTCGACTTGAACTTATGATGCAGCATGTAATTAACACTAGATTTTCCAAACTCAAAAGGAAAGACCAACCCCCAACGCTGGAACTTCGGCAGCATCCATCTCTCTAATCCGAACCAGGTAATTCACAAAATCTCTGGCCGCGTTGGACTGAGCATCCTTCTTATTTGTGGAGTTCCCCATTCCTGTGTAGTTATAGCCGTCCACACGAACCTGGAATAGAAATTACAGCCTATCAGCCTTCATTCACTACACTGACTCATGTGCATGGATAGTACGAAGAAGTGAAACCCACCTCACAAAGAAACTTTTGTCTGTTCTTGTTGCCAGCAGCTCTAATGTCATAGTTGGGGGTCTTTTTCTTCTTCCCACACCAGGCGTACAGAAAGTTCTTAACATCCGCCATTTTGGTCTAAAACAGAATATCAAATTACAATTTCTGTGTCATATATTATTAGGTACAGAGTGTCAGGTGCAGGAGGGCCAGGTTTGGAAGAAGTCTTATCTCTTCAGCCACTGAGTGGCTTACACTACCAGTCAAACGTTTGAACACACTTTTTCATCCATGTTTCTTCTTTACTTTCATGATTATTTACACTGTAGAATTATGAATTATACATATGGAATGTAGTAAACAAAAAAACCTGAAAACTTGTTTTAGATTTTGGGCTTTTTAAAATAGTCACCCTTTGCTCGGATCACTGCTTTGCACTCTTGGTATTTCTTGACTCTGAGGCACAGCTGTGAAGTGAAATCAAGAATAACAGGGCTGTGAACAAAGCAAAGGGTGGCTACTTTTTAGCATTTGAATATACAATATAAAAATAAATAATAAAAAACATATTTTGTTAACTTTTTTCTTTACTACATAATTCCATTTATCTTGCATTATACACACACACACACACACACACACACACACACACTCACACGCATACGTGTGTGCGTGTATAAAATACAATTGTGTGCCAGATTTAAGACAATTGCAATTGTAATGTTTTGCCATATGGACCGCCTCATATTTTCGTTGTTTATGCTCTGGATTACAATGACAGCAGAGGATGAAACGTGCAAATCCTCATCAGTCACCAGTGTCTTTTCTAAAAACGTGCAGAACAGTAAAAGTGTATTAAATGAAAGATGACGAGTGCACGCCATTTAGCCTCCGCATCTGCTAAACAATTAGATATTTATAACAGTATCTGGCCTCATATTGTTCATCTGAGCGTTTATGGAACTATGCTAACACATAGTCCACAGTGATAACGATGATTGAACAGCATCCAGCGGGTGAACCACAGCGACCACGAGCGCTAAATGAGCAAAAAACATACAATTCCGTTCTATAATAATTATCTTTCTCGGGTTACGGATAAAGCATGTTTAGATACAGAAATTATTACTTACACCTTGAATGGATTGATGTCACTGCTAACAGTCTCTATGCTAACGGCACGGCAAATGGTTGACTCATTAGCGCCCCCCTCAGCATTGGAGTGGAGTCACTGAAGTTTACCTCTGCCTGAAGTAAGACTCTTGTTTTTGTTTACGTCTTGGCTGCGCTCCATCTTATACCTTATAAAAGATGAAATCCCCATGTTATTTGATTTGTTTTATTTCATTTAAGTAATGAGTAAGCTACTTTTTATGGTCAAATAAAAGTACTGATTATTTATTGTATTTTTCACAAATACTAATAATTTTAAATAACATTATAATGAAAATATTACATTTTTAAAAAGGGAGATGAAATCCCTTCTCGCTTACCTTAGACGGTGTTGAGGAAGTTACTTTGAAAAAGTAATTAGTTACTCATACTTATAAAAAAGGTGGTATTATTAATTACTTCCTCAAGAAAATAACTGTTACATTCTACATTACATTACTTGCATTTTAACTTCAGTGTTTGTGACGTCAAAAAATTAACAAATAACAATACAGATGAACATTTCTGGATCGTGATGATTTTTTCTTTTAAAAAACATGAGTCTTCTAAAGAGTTGAAGTTATTATATCAGTGCACTAGGTCCGTGGTATGATTAGCCATTCCATCGCTCTCCTACATCACACTGATTTAGCTTAGGCTCTCATTTGGTGTGGGATAAATAATGACATGGAGTAAACTTTGCACGCCTTTGAAACTCCAATGCACCCTCAGTCAGTTTAGTCTGGACCCATTGCTGCTTTAAATGACCAGTCACAGCAGACTGTCCCGCTGAAGCATACCATCTAGCATCAGCCAAAGTAAGCCTGAATGCACTGACACAGGAGCTAAAAGTTCCGAAAACTGTGTCCTGTAATATGGGATAATCTGGTCCAATGTTGCCATAAAGTCCTACTAAGAGCAAACAACTTCAACTTTACTCCGAAATAGTTCTAGAACACAGGCTGTATGTATGCTGATAACTGGCCTGATCATTTATTGGCATATCCTATGAAGAGGTGCTCCGGGCATGTTCAAACCAAGTGGAAAACTAGGTCTGAGTATGATGGGTGGAAGATCCAATTAGATAAATCACAAACACAATACTGTCCTTTTATCTTTAATATGAACATTTTTTGCAGCGACAGTGGCACAAATAAGGTACAGTCACATAATGTATAATGCTGTATCCTCACCAAACACATACATGCAGTTGTGATTTGTTTCATTCACACATTTAACATACAAACCCTACATATTTAGGCTGTGTTCTTTAAAACTGAAAACACTCCACCTTGTGATGTCACTGAGTGGTGAAACAGGCAGTCACTTGTGTTTTTAAACTCCATACATCTTCACTAGAATCATCTGAATAATTTGCAGCCCTGGAATTGCCAAACTTTGAAGCTACATCAGTTTTAGCCATACTGAAAACTATTCACTTCTCGGTGGACCAGCAGAATTATAGACTTTCTATTCACAATCTCAACAGAACAAAAGGAAAAATTACATTTTTTTTAGAAAGGCAACAACTTAGTTATTCTAGTGTATTGTAGAGTATCTCAGTTCAATTGAAACTAAAACTAGCTACCAACTTTAAAAACTACTACTTGATGACATCACAAGGTAGAATGAAACGTACAACTCCAGGTATGTTTTTGATGTGGTAGCAGCATTCTAATATGATTAAAAGCCCACATGAGTAAATTTTGAGTGATAAAATATGCATTGCTAGTTTGTCAACTCCAAAACTATTTTTAGCATATTAATGACATTACATAATATTATATAAATATAATGTGAGATGTCAGGGACCTAAGTGAATAGTACATACCAAAACATGACAAAATATGAAAAGGTTTATATGCCTTCTACATATAGACTTCATAAACACAGCATAACACTGCCTAGTCACCATGGACTAGAAGAAAAATCTTACAGACACAAGTTTATGAGTTAATACTATATACTATAGTGCACTGTAGGTCTACTGAAATCTTATACTTACATGTTGCAGCCACAATTTGAATTTGTGTGATCAATTTTCAAGTCAATGAAAGGTTTTAGGATGACCAATTACCATCGGTCCATTGACTCCATTGACTACAGATGAAAAATAGCCTATCTGGCTAATTCTGGTGCATTTACAGAAATGTTAATTAATGTACATTGTCCCTGTCAAATAAACTACATAAATAAATTAGTAATATTTATCCTGTGCATTGTGCCAATCCATTTTTTGGAAGAGGCCATCCTTCAGTCCGGAGTTTATATGTGATATAAAATTGGTCAGTCCTGAGGGGCTTCTGTTCCAGACAGAAACCGTCTGAAATGACCATGACACAAACAATCATATGAAAAGCAAGAAAATCTCCTAAAGACACATGTGGCTTATCTGCCAGAGTCATGAACAACTGTGAAATGTGGAATCCTGAGTTGAATGTAGAGGAATGTGTGCTAACAAGGCTTTGTGGTGTCCCTTTATTCCAACTTTTTGGTGCGTCCCCTGAAGTGGTCCATCATGTTGAAAGCCCCGAGGTAGTCTCCCAACAGGAGCCCATGCTTTGTAGACAGGATACTGTGGAGATACAAGACAATGTTGAGTCTGAAGAGCAAATAGGCTTGATGGGATAGTCCAAGTACACTGCCATCTATAGGACAGGACATAGCAGGTGTAGGCCGTGTCTCAATTCGCCAAAATGCCCTTAAAATCACCGTTCGAGGGCCATGTCCCAATTTGCCCCATGCACCGTTCGATGTACTGGTCGAAGTGCAGATCGAAGAACCTGTCTGACTTAAATGCGCCGTTCGAACGGCGCATTTAAGGGCACTTTGGTGATTTTTTGGTGAATTGAGACACGGCTGAGGTGTGCGTCAAAGAGCATTACATCATTTCCGGTGCGACAAGGGCTGTCCCATTTCAACGTACTCGACGAGAGCGGACGAAAATTTCTATTTATTATTTATTATATATTGATATTTGCCTATTGATATTCAAAGAGAAATATTAATTCCTTACTTCATTCAATCTAAACCGAAATAAAAGGCTGCGAGAACGACACCTTGACTCGTCTTCTATTAAATAATAAAGAATTAAAAGTAACGTACGTAATGTGCGTAACATACGCGCAAAAACAGCGGTAGAAGTACGGTCTGTGGTGTAGGGCTGTCCCATTTCGGCAAGATGGCGGCTACACTGAGAACTACCGATTCTCGGCCGGAAGCTTTGAACGATACTTCGAGGAGTACTTCGAAGGGTACCTTCGAACGGTGCATTTGGCGAATTGAGACACGGCCGTAGTGTTATTTTATTAACCCTACACAGGTCAAACACACAGTGACTGGTCTCATGTGACAATGACACAGTGACGTGCGGTCAGGTGAGGCAAATAAATGAAATAGATATATATTTACCCAATAATTTGTACTATAAAGTTATTTTCTATTTAACTCTTTTTTTTTACTCAAATTCGCTAAATTTTTACGTTTACCGTTTAAATCTTGAGAAGAGACACGCGGTGAAGCAGAGGCCGTTCGTGCCTCACCGCGGACTAACTGTGCTTTGTGCTAAGCTGCTGCTTTAAGCGGTTGTGAAAAGGCGCTGGGTGAGGCACGCAGTTACCCTGCCTCATTGTAGGGGGCGCTCGTGGGCCCAGGGATTCTTGCAACTCCCACAGAATAGGGGCCGCAAACTACAATTTAGAGAATTAGTTAGCAGGTCAACTTTAGCAATTCACTTTCGTCTTGTTGTCTGGCCCTACTTTTTAAATGGAGGAAGATACATATTAAAGCTCAAGCAGTTTTCTAAACTGGACTTTCAGTCGAAGCAGGAGGTTATACCGACCGAGACCAACGCTAAAGGAGCTACATGATTTGCTCCAGACTACGGAACGAAAAACTCACTCTTTTCAAACAGACGTACAAAATAGTAAGACATTTAATTACTTCAATCCACTGAAAATTGGGGAACGTATATAAGTATAAAAAACAATACAAAACCAACTTGCTTTTTATTTCATACTATTAGAGCTATTTCATACGGACTTTAAGATAAGATATGCCTATATTAGTCACATAGTGGGGAAATTCCAGTATTGCACTGCACAGTTAAAGAACAGAAGGAAAATGGTACATCCTTTAAAACAAGATAATAGATAAATAGCTTAAAATAATTTTTAAAATAGACTTAAAAATACATTGAAAATAAACTCTATTAAAGCTGCAAGTCGCGATGATGGTCCTCACCCCGGCGCGCCAGTGGACCCACGCGACCGCCGAGGGCCTGCCACCACCCGCGAGCAGCGTATCCCCCATGCGGCCACAGGCCGGGCTCTATCGCCCCACCCCCCCTCTCTTCACACCGTTTCTATAATGCAGTGTGGCCATGGCATATTAGTGTTCCATGGCTTTGAACCAGCAACCTCGTGCATAATACAGCTATGGTGTAATGAACTTTTTTTCCCCTTTTGAGGCTCACAATTATTTCTCCAAGTTTGATGGCAATCGGACAATTTTGTGTGTTTTATGTATACAGTAGGGGGCGCTATAGAGGCCAGTGGCCACGTGCTCATTACTGTTCCCTATTCACAGTTTTATTCCGCATCAATGGTTAAAATTTGAGCTGTTTAGACTGATCCATGTGTCTGTGAGCGGGAATCAAAGAAACAGGAAACAAAGGCGTTTTTCGACGGCAGCGTGCGGGCGAACGACACAAAATTATTGCAAACGATCAGATAAGTAATGACACCCCATGAGTCCAGATGTGACATGTGAAATCTGAGCTCATTTGGACCAAAAACCCGGGAGTTGTATCATTTTGAAAACAGGCGGCAGAAAAAGTGGCGAATTTTTGATTCAATATGGTGGGCTTTTTATTAATCCCAGACAGCATGGCCATTCATTGTTGAAGTTTTATCATGGAGCTTTATAATCCATGACATTCATGGCCAAATGACACATGTTTGATGTTAATTGGAGCGATGCAGACCAATGTCCCTGTGTGTCAGACATTTAAAAAAAATTTTTTTTTTTTAGTCTGTGCTCCCCTGGTGGCTAACTGTGAGAAATGACCCATGCTTGTAATATAATTTTTTGCTTCTTCTGATGTGTCCAATGTACTCCCCAAATTTGGTCTGAATCCGATTATATTGGCATTTCATGTCTATAGTAGGGGGCGCTATAGTGTTTATTTTGATTAGACTTTATAGTGCAATTGATTCATGGCCAAATGAAACATATGTGACTTAAATTTGAGATGTCTCGGGCAAAGCTCGTGCGAGTAATACATTTTTATTATTATTATTTTTTTACTCTTTGTGCCCCTGGTGGCCAATTGTGAGAAATGACCCATGCCCATAATATAGTTTTTTGGTTTTTGTTTTTTTGGTTATTCCCCAAATTTGGTACGAATCCGATAATGTTGACCTTTCACGTCTATGGCAGGGGGGCGCTAGAGTGTTAATTTTGATTACACTTTATAGTCCATTCCATACATACTATAATTACGCATATGTCATGTGAATGTGAGCTCTGTAGGACAATGCCCCAGCTCGTGAGAGGACATCGAAAAAACAGGAAACAAAGGCGTTTTTCGATGGCAGCGTGTGGGCGAACGACACGAATTATTGCAAACGATCGGATAAGTAATGAAATCCCATGTGTCCAGATGTGACATGTGAAATCTGAGCTCATTTACACCAAAAACCTGGGGCGTGACTGTTTGATTCAATATGGCCGACTTGAGTATTGAACTTGGAATATTTGGAACTTTTATTTTGAAATTCTTTTTTATTCTAGCCCTGATTGTCTGATTGTGACAACATCAGTGCCTCACCAGCCATGAACCTCACCGCACGTCACCGCAATGACATTATATGATTCTAGACCAGAGACCACAAATTGTGCAGGAGTCTGAATTCTAAGGTAGTACTCACATTTGATGGTTGAATCTGGATATAGATTAATGAGGGAATAGGTGTTTTGAGTGACAGGTGTGCCTGGACAAAGTCCAGAAGGGTGGAAAGGGGGGACAAGTTTCATGTCTGCCATATTAAAAATAACCACACAAAAGGGTCTGAGTTAGACTGAATCCTGAAGTCCTCTTTGTGAAATACAAAACACAGTTTGGCTGATTTCAGGTTTATTCCATCTATTCCAAGTTTTCAAAAACTCTCTTAAAAAAGGGGCCAGGCCTTAGATGGCATGAAATGTGTTTATATACACTGAAGAGGGAAGTTTGTATGAAGGTGAAAACAACGGTTGCTAGCCTCAAGGATTAGCAGTTGCTGCTATATACCAGTGGATTATAGACTTTTTCAGCAGCTTTTTAACAAGGTGACACTATAAAGTAGATTTGTGTCTCCAGTACTGAAAAACACACTACCATCTACTTTTGCATCTTGTAACCTATACATGTATACCTAATATATATAGTATACTCAAGCATGTAGTTTCCTCATCAAATTAATGTCATTTGATGTCATCTGCCAACTGAAGGATTACACTGATATAAGAGCGTAGGGTAATATAAAAGAAAGTACTATTATGTAATGTTGAAAATCACATTCTATTGTTAAGAAAACAGTATTTTGTTTTTTTTTATATCATCGGAATTGGTTTTGAGTATCAAGTCTATTTCTTAGTATCAAAATTGACTTTGAAATTTTAGTTTCTTACTTCTTGAGTCCAGCAATGGCGTACATGGTGCGGGGCATGAGCAGATAAACCTGGTCGGTCAGGATGGCCTCCATGATCTTTTTAGCTGCATACTCAGGGTCTAGGATGGGCATCAGACGAGGCCACCTACAAGACAGGCAACCACTGTACATTTGTATACTGGTATGACACAAAGAACACAGCTGGAGTGCAAACATAGTATTAGCCTGCTAAAATGATAACCTTTTGAGCTGCTTGGCAATCCTAAATGTAAAAACAAACATTTAGGACAGAAAACATATGACAAATGAAAGTTTTTTGGAATCTTTTTTATTTTCTTTATTTTCAACTAACAAACCTGGTTCAGAAGGTTTAACCCTCTTTGGCGTAAATCTCTATGGTAACATGCCATGAGTGCTGAATCTGCTCTTCATCAGACTAGGCCCATTCAAAGAGTGTTTTTGGACAAGCAATTTTGGCTGAATCTCAAGTAAAAGACCAAACTAGCACCTACTTTGGCGCCTTACTTGACCCCATTTTCTTTGTTTAGGTTAGGGTCTGAAGAGCACATTGCAAGTGTAAGGCATTATTAAGAAATGTAATTGTAATGAAGATATAAATCTGAACATTTTTCATCAGGATTAAACATTTTAAAAATCTTGTCCATATAATCTTTGAAACCATGGATCACTCCTGTGTGAATAAGGCATATTACCATACTAAAGCCGGGTCTTTTCTCTGTAACTCTCACCCCTCTGTAACTCTAAAATATACAACCCAAGATTAACACTTACTTGGTTTGACATCCATCAAACATGCCCGTGTTTATAAAATACGGACAAACGATGGTGGTTTTAACGCCGCTTTTTCCCATGGCCAGCATTTCCAGTCCAATGGATTCTGCAAATCCCACTGCAGCAAATTTACTAGCACAGTAGTCTGAAGGAAGAACATCAAATTAGTTTAAAGTGTAATTATAATACATAAATATGCATTCTCAACCTACAGTTGTTGATGAAAAAATAGTTTCTCTCAAATTGAGCTACATCAATAATAAGAAGACAGGTTGGTGTACAGAGAGACATCAATACAGAGACAAGAATAAACGTATAATGACACTTTCTTGTATATCAAAACTCAGATTTGATGAGAAATCAGATTTAAAAACCGGGTATTACCCCACAGTAAGTCACCCCCCCTTCAGAGTGACATCATAACACAAACAACGGGCATCTCCCTAATGAAACTACTGCATTTGTGAAGTTGCGGTGTATTGCTTTGCATCATACTTTTGCGCATTTACTATTTATTAAAAATTGCTGCTCAAGAGCATGGGTGACATCGGCTCATACTGCTAACCGTAAGGACGGAATGAATAGTGCCCGGAAGAGATCGCTACATTACTCAAACATGCATGGATGACATCTAAAACCTCTTCAGACCTGTTTTTGATGAGGGAACTTTATAACATGGTAGAAAAGTCAATTTTGCATAATACGCCCTTTAAGCTTGTTGTGTAGATATATAATGAAAATCCTGACAGTAAATCTCCACATAAATCCATTTGATATAACAGTGAGCATATTATAGCTGTGCTACATCTGCTCTTGTTCTCCACAATGACGTATCACGTACAACACATCAGACACGCCCAAAAGCAGAGGCACAGGCTCGTGAAAATGAGATAAAAACAAGTCTTTAGAGAGCTTTTTTGCAAAGGGGAAAAGGCCAAAAGAGGAGCCAGGTGAGGAGTCTACAACCTCCAAGAAAGAAAGAGAAAAAGAAAGATCAATTTAACAGACAACACAAATACGCGAAGAAAAAGTGAACGAGGTAATGAAGCCTTGAAAACTGCGTCAGCACATGGAGACTAAGCACCCTGGATTAAAAGATAAGACTTAAGAGTTTTTTGAAAGAAATTACAGAGCAGACTGGACATAAACACACTGCAGGTGTCATTGTCTCCCATCACTCCTGGGACCACCTTCATTGCAAGGAAACAAGTGCAGGGTTCCCACTGATTCAGTAGTATGGTGAGGTGTATTTTTTACTTATTTGCGGCTCCCAGTGCTTTTTTTTTTCGTGTAAACCGGGTCCAAATGGCTCTGTGGGGGTTAAAGGTTGCCGACCGCTGTAAAATTTGTATATAGACCATGCATATTTACAGTTACATAGAGATATAGCCCTTCTTTCAGTTCATACTGCTGCATGATATGGTATTAATGACACTAGCACATTTGTGCTTTGGTTTGGTTTAATCAACCAGTTTCCACTGTTCCTATAGGTCCGTCAGTGCTTTCTGAATGAAGCCATGCCGTTCTGTGAACTGGCATGGCTTCATTCAGAAAATCCGTGGTTGACAGAGGAAATTGTAAACATACTTTTAAGTACCGCTTATTCAAAGATGCTTATGTCTGCATTAGTTTAACTGTGTAAGGAAAATGTATCCAGGGTGAATTCAACCAACTTAGCACAGGCCTCTAGTGTAGTCCTAGCCTAGGCCTGGTTAAGATTTTTATTAATTTTGGTTTGAGTTTGTTCCTTCTTTACCACAAGGAGCACACCCCGTTGTGGTAAAGAAGGAGCTGAGTCGAAGGTAAAAGCTCTCAATCAATCTACGTTCCTACCCTCACCTATGGTCATGAGCTCTGGGTAATGACCAAAAGGACAAGTTCGCGGATTTAAGCGACCAAAATGGGTTTTCCTCTGCAGGGTGGCTGGGCGCACCCTTAGAGATAGGGTGAGGAGCTCAGTCACACAGGAGGAGCTCGGAGTAGAGACGCTGCTCCTACATGTCAAGAGGAACTAGCTGAGGTGGCTCAGGTATCTACTCAGGATGCCTCCTAGACGCCTCCCTAAGGAGGTGTTCTGGGCATGTCCCACCGGGTGGAGGCCCCGGGGAAGACCCAGGACACGATGGAGGGACTATGTCTCTCGGCTGGCCTGGGAACGCCTCGGGGTTCCACCGGAGGAGCTGGAGGACGTGTCTGGGGTGAGGGAAGTCTGGGAGTCCCTGCTTAGACTGCTGCCCCCACAACCCAGCTCCGGATAAGCGGAAGAAAATGGATGGATGGATGGATGGTCTGGGTGTATGGTAGCCTGGTGCTTCACAGATTACATGGTTCGCTTTGACCAGGGGAAATAACTCAGCACCACAGCATACCAGATTAAACGTGGCTATGATTAAATGAGTAACGAAAGGTTGTCACAAACCTGCCAATCCATTGACTCCAAGAAGACCTGCTGAGCTGGCAATGCTAATCAGGTGTCCATGGTTGTTAGCAATCATTGCAGGAAGAAATGCCTTATATGTCTGCATGATGAAAATAAAGAATCAAACAAAACAAAAACAAAAAATACAAATGTCCACAGTATGCAGCCAAGCACTTACCCAAAAGTGAGCCATAACATTCACTTCCATGGTCTTTTCTATCAGGGAGTCAGGTGCGTCCATAAACTTCTTCCCTGTAACAATTCCAGCGTTGTTCACCAGAATACTGACATCCCCCACCTCACGCTTAACCTGAAACGCATTGAGCAATATGCATTCTCACGCAAAAATAATAAATAAATAAAATTATTATTTATATAGACAGATAGATTTTTTTTCCAGTTTAATTTGGATCCATTTTGGTTTCACCCTGGGGGATTCATTGTAGATTATGCATTATGGCAGGGTTTTTTCCTCAGCAGGTCAAAATGAAAGTGCATTAGCAGAGTCAAACCTAATGACATATGCACATAAAATGTTCTTCTCCTCGTGGGATAAATTAGACCCCCTGGAGGCCCAAGTTTGGCCCGTGGGTCCCACTTTGGCCACCCTGCATTATGGTATCTATATTTATATATAATCTTTATTGTTGCATTTTTCCCCTCTAATTCCATTAGATTTGCTATATACATTTTTTTTGCCAGTTATTTCATCACTTAAATCACTTAAAATACAACTGATTGGAAAAAAGCTGACACAATGTAAAAATGTGGTACAATAATAAGTTCTAACTGTTCATTCCAGTCCAGTCAGCATTACCTGGTCTGCCACCCTGTACACGTCGTTCTTGCTGCTGCAGTCACAGACATAAGAGTGGACCCGCACAGCTCCATTCTCCTGGGCTAGTGTGGCCGTCTGCTTCAGGCCGTCCTGGTTGATGTCCCACAGCACCAGCACAGTCTGGTGAGCAGCAAACTCCTGCGCCATCAGCCGCCCGATGCCACTGCCTGCCCCAGTGATCAGCACCACCTCGCCCCTGATGCTCTTCTTCCTTCGCGGGAGCAACAGGTGGATCAGCCACTCAATGTTAAACCACAGCGACAGTAGCAGCACCTGCACAGTCTCCAGCAGGAAGTTCATGGTGAACCTGAAGACAAATATCAATCTTATATGAATATGTAGGGAAGTTCGATTAATCTCAAACCAAACAAAATTATAATTAACAAACAACATTTCTGCTTGTATTTAGCTCCATTCACCTGCAGAAGTTGGTAGTCTGTTATAATGCTTTTGTGCACGTGCTTGACCATTTGTCTACATGCAAAATGTGCACACTAAAGTTCAAGGACCATGCCACAACAATAGTATACAATAAAAATATTACAATATAAATAAAAATATTTATTTATATTATAAACATGGGGAGGGAGGGGTTGAGGAGGGAGGTGTTGAGGGATTTGTAATTGCAAAAGGTCAGATTTTTCATTCTGTAAAATTGGCTTTTCTGAGCTTTCAACCATGTCATAATGGGTTCTCTCATTAGCTTACTTAGAGTTCTATCTAGATTAGGGCTGGGTATCACCAAGAAGTTGCCGATATGATACGTACCTCGATACATACAGTGCCATTTCGATATGATACAATTTGATACGATATATTTCAAATCGATACGATACAGAAAAAAATGAAGGCCTTCAACCTTACTTAAATGGCCAACCCAATTTTCACAAAAAAAACAAAAAAACATTAATTGGTGCATTTTATCTTCCATTTATTGAAGATTAAAGAACACAATAAAGTGCTTTTTGATTAATGCATGTTTCTAACTAGAAAGGGATGAAGGCGGTTGAAACTTTTTTTCGGATATTTTCGCTTCTCTTGCACACTTCTCGCTTCTCTCCACCCGTAAAGAGTAACGTCTGGAGGGAGAATCGATATCGTATCGATTTCAATAATATCGATACATATCGGTGAATCGATATTTTAGCACACCCCTAATCTAGATTGATTCATGCATGTTTTAGTAATCCTGCATTGCTGCATTCAAGGCTTGAATGGTCACAAAGCTACTGTTTTCACCTATCACTTATCCCTATTGAATTGTTTCAAAAATTGCAAGTAAATAAAGACTCCAGGTCATACTTGCAGGGTTAAAAAATGTCACGTAGCCATTTCTCAACAATGAATAAATTTAAATCTACTGCTTGTTATGAGGATTTGGCAATTAATCCAATTAATTTGATTAATTGGTGTTTTTAATAATCAAGATTTTGAAAAATTCCAAAATCATAAAAATAGAGGAATATTATGAAACAATTGATATTGTTAAATCTATTAAAGTTAGATCACATACCTATGCAAATGAAACTGACAGCATTTCTTTAGTAGATTTTTTTTCCTTCATATTTTACAGTAATTTACAGTGTAGAACAAGGGTGTTAAACTCAAATTCACAGAGGCCAAAATTAAAAACTGTGACTAAGTCGTGGGCCAAACTACATATTTATTGAAAAATTTCAACAACATCTGCATGTTTTCCAGAAGGGGTGGATTAAATTTGAGTGAAGTGACATGTAGCAGATGCTAATAAGTGTCAACAGAAGTGGTGGGGGCTGGTGCCAACACATTTGCAAAGCATTCTGGGACTCAGAGTATTAGAGGTGCATGCACTATACTGACGCGGCAGCCAGCAGGCCAGCTCTAATACATATTTGATATGATCTTGCGGGCCAAATATATTTATATCGAGGGCCAAATTTGGCCTGTGGGCCTGCGTTTGACATGTCTGGTGTAGAAATTAACTTTAACTAAGGAATAGGCTGAAGCGATGCTTATGTATTGCCTATCCTGTTAAACTACATTATTATAAAGGATACTGAAACAGCTTTGCAGGAGCATATTCATAAGCAAAAAAACACAAATTATTAGTAATAGACAAAAGGATAGCTCTCAATTCTACATTTTTTTTAAACCTTAAGAAAGAAGTACACAATTTCAATTCATCATTTAGTTAATTCCATAACTTTACATCAATAACTGAAGTACATCTTGATTTAACATTAACTTAATTATTTAACACTTACTTTAGTATGTAAAATGATGTAAACTTCTTAAATTATAATGACCAACACGTTTAAAGAAATTCCATATGCTTTTTGGAATTATATGATTTTTAATTCTATAAAGAATCTTTTATGTTTAAATATTATATAATTATATTAGCTGTAATGACCTGATATGTTGTGTTAGTTCAGAACTGACACCTTTTGTCATTGTCTACATGGTGTTGTTAATGTAACTGCTTTTGTATGTGACACTTGGTTGCTATGCCAACAAGTTCATTTGGCGAATAGTCATCCATGTCCATGGATGGACATGGATGACTATGGAGCCTACCTGGACAATCGAGAGATTACATAGACATACAACCACATGGTAGTAAAGAGTGTTTTTAATTATCACTGTGGTATCTGAATCGGTATTGAGTATCGCATCTATTCCTTAGACTTAAAATTGAGTTTTAATTTT
Source organism: Periophthalmus modestus (assembly GCA_019594935.1). Lineage (NCBI taxonomy): Eukaryota > Metazoa > Chordata > Actinopteri > Gobiiformes > Gobiidae > Periophthalmus > Periophthalmus modestus. The sequence continues at coordinate 38,785 of JAIEZT010000001.1, read as the reverse complement.
TTTTACTATTGTGGCAACACTTCCAATTTCTCTAAATAAGCAGGAGGGGATAAACATTCACCAAAGCCCTGAAGCATGAAGCAATTGCTGTGGAGCTCCTCTTTCTGTGACCCTAACAGAGGGCAGCCTTGCCCCACACACGGTCTAGAGGTCTACAGACAGCCTTCAGAGTTTTGCCTATGGAAGCTACAAGGTTATGAGAGTGCAATCCTACGGTTGTGGGGACATATCAATAACATATTGCAAAATGAGCAAAGGGTTATCTGCTCATGCTGCCTTTGTCCTAGAGAAAGCCAGTGATTAGACTGTTACACAATCAGACACTTTCCACTTATTAGTGTCTCGCTACACAAATATATTAAGGCTGTAACTAGGGATTATTTTAGTAGTCGACTAGTTGGCCATTATTTTTTTGACTAGTTCACTAAATGATTATTTCTATTGAGACTTTTAAAATACATTTTTAACCAAATAACGGTTGAAATATGGTTACTGAAAGATTCTAAATAGAAGATATTTACAAATCGGCTACATGTTTATTCTTGATGGAATAATCATGTAGCCTATTCGTAAATAGGCAACACACACACACACACACACACACACACACACACACCGTGGTTTGTTGAGACAGCAGCAGATCCTGGAGGTGGAGTTTTCAGATGTGTTTTTGTACCTGGAGGCAACAGGACGAGGGAGTGTCTCATGCTCAATTATTCTAATAGAATCTCAATCACAAACAGTAGACAATAAAGTTGATCATCTCTGTGCCTGAAATGTAATTAACAGTTTAGGATAATGTAAAACAGGTTTTTGTGATCTTTAGTATAACAGCATCTCAATGACTACGCCACCTCTCAGGTTGGAAACTAATTCAACTAGGAAACCTGAAAGCATTTACGCACGAAGATGTTTTTACGCACCAGCTGAGGAGTTGTGCCAGATGCACTTTGCTGTTGCCTCTCTACTTTCCACCCGGGCATCTCTCTTTAAGGGGCTGACGCCCAATCCTGAAGTAGCCTCCCAATGTTTTCGCCTGAATCTCGGACTAGACAAACTTTGACATTTGCGGATAAACCTACCTGTGTGGATGATGAGGCGGGACCCAGTGGAAAGTGGCGTAAGAAGCAGACTGGATGTTCGAATAGGCGCGGAGACGTTTTCCGTAGCCCGCAGCGGTCAAAAACCAAAGTACGACGTCTTTGATGAAGTACTCCGAGCTGTCGGAGTAAACACCACCCACAGCATGTGATCACCGGACACGACACTCTTCTGCGCGAAGCATTCTGGGATCAGCAGTCTTTTTGTTGCGTTTGTTCTGCTGTTTGTAGCCAAACGCTGCAGTGGATCTGTACCTGACAGTGTCTGTCTTATTGAATTTTAAAAACTTGCTTACATTTAAAAACATGTTTACATTTGAAAAACTTGTTTACATTTAAAAAACTTGTTTACATTTAAAAAACTTGTTTACACCTGACACCTTTCTTGCATCTGCTAATTGTCAAAGGACATTATTTGAGTTAATGGACAAACTAGAAAGGTGCAAAAATGTGCAAGGTTCTGTAAATAAATGGTACAGTGAGTTCTGTGAATTTTTAATGAAAGAAATTAATTTCCACCAAAAGCATTTCCAGAATAAAAAATATTCCTACCATTCTAATAGTAACTCTAGGTTATTCTGGAATGCCCATCTTCAGAGGTTATGGGAGGCACGGAAATCTGCAGAGAAAGTTTTTCTTAATTGTAAAGAGTCTAAAAAGAAACAGGATTTGAGGGACAATTATAAGCAGACACTGTCCATTTTTGACAAACATCTCAGAATTTATAAAAGAAGATTTCTAAAAGGTCAAGCTCTAAAAATAGATAAGTTGCAGGCAAGTAACCCACAACAATTTTGGAAAATGGTAAATCAATTGGGGCCTCAAACAGTTAAGAAAATTCCAATGGAAGTTATTGTACATAATGGTGAAGTGGAGCTAAGAAAAGAGAAAGTGATTCAAAAATGGGAAGATGATTTTTCAAATCTTTATGCAGGGGGACTGTTGTCATCTGATTTTGATTTAACTTTTGGAGAGATCTCAGTTAAACTAAAAGAAGATTTAGAGTCAATTATGAGGATACATCCCTAAATTCTAATATTACCTTGGAGGAAGTGAGCAACGCTCTGAATAAGGCAAAACTAAGGAAGGCCATGGGAGTAGAAGAAATTCCAAATGAAGTGTTAAAATGTCCACATCTCTTGAATGTTCTTTTTTGTTTATTTAAGTTTTGTTTTGAATATGGTATTGTCCCCTCAACATGGCACAAATCTATAATCAAACCCATTCCTAAGTCGGCAAAAGATGATCCCAGAGTGCCTCTTAACTATAGGGGAATCAGTCTTTTAAGTACAGTTTATAAAATGTATTCCAGTATTCTAAATGCCAGATTGACACAGTTTTTTGAACACAGAGCTGTTGGTGGATGAACAAAATGGATTTAGAAAACACAGAGCTTGTATTGATCATATTTACACAGTTTCAACTATAGTAAGAACTCGACTGTCTGAAAATAAGTCCACTTTTGTTTGTTTCGTGGATTTTAAGAAAGCATTCGATTGGGTAAATAGGGATTTGCTGTGTTTGAAACTTCTTCAGGCCGGGGTTGATGGGAGATTTTATCAAGCATTAAAATCCCTGTATGCAGACTGTGTGGGGTGTGTCCAAGTGAATGAGTTAAAGACTGAGTGGTTTCCTATACCTACTGGTGTAAAACAAGGGGATGTTTTGTCCCCTAGCTTGTTCTCGCTCTTCATAAATGACTTGGCTCTTGAAATCAAACAGTTGGACATTGGTGTACATATGGACAGTGCTGTTGTGGGCATTCTGCTCTATGCTGATGATGTTGCACTCCTGGCTGAAACAGAAGAGGACCTACAGTCAATGTTAAATGTATTACAACAGTGGTGTTGTAGGTGGAGACTTGCTATAAATGAAGCTAAAACCCAAATAATGCATTTTAGAAAAAAGACAGCTCCTCAAAGTAAAAAGGTCCTTACATTCGGAAATGTAAATCTTGAATATGTTCCCCAGTACAAATATCTGGGGTTCACTTTTGATGAATTTATGAGTTTTGACAGTGGGGTAAAAATCCTTGCTGCTTCAGCCAGAAGCCAAAGAAAGTGCGATATGGTCAGATTGTGGAATCGAATTATTAATCAACCTGATGATAGAATGTCTAAAAAGGTTTTTGAATGGAGTAAGCCCAAGTCACCCAGGGCAGCAGAGCTACGGGCTGTTTTTGCTGAAGTACAACTTCAATATGTTTTCCATAATAATCTGTCATGCAGCATTAACAAAATAAGAACAAAACTGATGTCTAATTATGAAGAGCAGTGGTTGAATGGGATCCTGGCTAAACCCAAGCTGCGAACATATATTCAATTAAAAGATATGTTTAAAACTGAGTTTTATGTCAGATCAAATTTAAACAGGAAGCAAAGATCATTGATGGCACAGTTTCACACAGGGATCCTTCCCCTGGCTTTAGAAACTGGGAGATTTTCTCAAGCCCCTGAGGAAGAAAGACTTTGCAGTTTATGTGAGTTGGGCGAGGTAGAAAGTGAAGCACATTTTTTTGTTGTATTGTCCATTTTATGATGAATTTAGAAATCCCTTATTTGATGAACTGTTTACCCAATGTCCTGAAATGTTCTGGTGTGATGACGACAGCAAGATGAAATGGTTGTTTAATTGTAATGTTTACAAGTTGGCATCATTTTTATGTAAAGCCTGGAAGAAGCGGCAGATGAGTTTGTACATTTTAAATGAGTTTATTATTGTTTTATTTGTTGTATCACACGTCTGGAATAATGTATTTTTGTTAATGGTGTCTTATAAGCCCATTGAAGGGCTCGGCATGTATATGCAAGACACAATAATAAATAATCAATAAAAAAAAAAAAAAAGTTTACATTTGAAAAACGTGTTTACATTTGAAAAACATGTTTACATTTAAAAAACGTGTTTACATTTAAAAACGTGTTTACATTTAAAAACTTGTTTACATTTGAAAAACTTGTTTACATTTAAAAAACTTGTTTACATTTGAAAAACTTGTTTACATTTAAAAAACTTGTTTACATTTAAAAAACTTGTTTACATTTGAAAAACTTGTTTACATTTGAAAAACTTGTTTACATTTGAAAAACTTGTTTACATTTGAAAAACTTGTTTACATTTGAAAGACTTGTTTACATTTGAAAGACTTGTTTACATTTGAAAAACGTGTTTACATTTGAAAAACGTGTTTACATTTGAAAAACGTGTTTACATTTAAAAAACGTGTTTACATTTGAAAAACTTGTTTACATTTAAAAAACTTGTTTACATTTAAAAAACTTGTTTACATTTGAAAAACTTGTTTACATTTGAAAAACTTGTTTACATTTAAAAAACGTGTTTACATTTGAAAAATGTGTTTACATTTGAAAAACGTGTTTACATTTGAAAAACTTGTTTACATTTTAAAAACGTGTTTACATTTTAAAAACCTGTTTACATTTAAAAACGTGTTTACATTTGAAAAACTTGTTTACATTTGAAAAACTTGTTTACATTTAAAAAACTTGTTTACGTTTGAAAAACTTGTTTACTTTTGAAAAACTTGTTTACATTTGAAAAACGTGTTTACATTTTGAAAAACGTGTTACATTTGAAAAAACGTGTTTACATTTGAAAAACGTGTTTACATTTGAAAAACTTGTTTACATTTGAAAAACTTGTTTACATTTGAAAAACGTGTTTACATTTGAAAAAACGTGTTTACATTTGAAAAACGTGTTTACATTTGAAAAACTTGTTTACATTTGAAAAACTTGTTTACATTTTAAAAACGTGTTTACATTTTAAAAACCTGTTTACATTTAAAAACGTGTTTACATTTGAAAAACTTGTTTACATTTGAAAAACTTGTTTACATTTTAAAAACGTGTTTACATTTTAAAAACCTGTTTACATTTAAAAACGTGTTTACATTTGAAAAACTTGTTTACATTTAAAAAACTTGTTTACGTTTGAAAAACTTGTTTACGTTTGAAAAACTTGTTTACTTTTGAAAAACTTGTTTACATTTGAAAAAACGTGTTTACATTTGAAAAACGTGTTTACATTTGAAAAACTTGTTTACATTTGAAAAACTTGTTTACATTTGAAAAAACTTGTTTACATTTAAAAAACTTGTTTACATTTAAAAAACTTGTTTACATTTGAAAAACTTGTTTACATTTGAAAAACTTGTTTACATTTGAAAAACGTGTTTACATTTGAAAAACGTGTTTACATTTGAAAAACTTGTTTACCTTTAAAAAACTTGTTTACGTTTGAAAAACTTGTTTACTTTTGAAAAACTTGTTTACATTTGAAAAACGTGTTTACATTTGAAAAACTTGTTTACCTTTAAAAAACTTGTTTACATTTGAAAAACGTGTTTACATTTGAAAAACTTGTTTACATTTGAAAAACTTGTTTACATTGAAAAAAAACTTGTTTACATTTGAAAAACTTGTTTACATTTGAAAACTTGTTTACATTGAAAAAAACTTGTTTTACATTTGAAAAACTTGTTTACATTTGAAAAACGTGTTTACATTTGAAAAACTTGTTTACATTTGAAAAACTTGTTTACATTTGAAAAACTTGTTTACATTTTGAAAAAAAACTTGTGTTTACATTTGAAAAACTTGTTTACATTTGAAAAAAGTTTGTTTACATTTAAAAAACTTGTTTTACATTTGAAAAACTTGTTTACATTTTTGTTTACAAAAAAACTTGTTTACATTTGAAAAACTTGTTTACATTTGAAAAAAAACATTTAAAAAAACGTGTTTACATTTAAAAAACTTGTTTACATTTGAAAAACTTGTTTACATTTAAAAACTTGTTTACATTTGAAAAACGTGTTTACATTTGAAAAACTTGTTTACATTTGAAAAACGTGTTTACATTTGAAAAACGTGTTTACATTTGAAAAACTTGTTTACATTTAAAAAACGTGTTTACATTTGAAAAACGTGTTTACATTTGAAAAACTTGTTTACATTTGAAAAACGTGTTTACATTTGAAAAACTTGTTTACATTTGGAAAAACTTGTTTACATTTGAAAAACTTGTTTACATTTGAAAAACTTGTTTACATTTGAAAAACTTGTTTACATTTGAAAAACTTGTTTACATTTGAAAAACGTTGTTTACATTTGAAAAACTTGTTTACATTTGAAAAACTTGTTTACATTTGAAAAACTTGTTTACATTTAAAAAACTTGTTACATGTAAAAAACTTGTTTACTTTTAAAAAACGTGTTTACGTTTGAAAAACTTGTTTACGTTTAAAAAAACTTGTTTACATTTGAAAAACTTGTTTACTTTTGAAAAACTTGTTTACATTTGAAAAACTTGTTTACATTTAAAAAACTTGTTTACATTTAAAAACTTGTTTACATTTAAAAAACTTGTTTACATTTGAAAAACTTGTTTACATTTGAAAAACGTGTTTACATTTGAAAAACGTGTTTACATTTGAAAAACGTGTTTACATTTGAAAAACTTGTTTACATTTAAAAAAACTTGTTTACATTTAAAAATCTTGTTTACATTTAAAAAACTTGTTTACATTTGAAAAACTTGTTTACATTTGAAAAACTTGTTTACATTTGAAAAACTTGTTTACATTTGAAAAACGTGTTTACATTTGAAAAACTTGTTTACATTTGAAAAACGTGTTTACATTTGAAAAACTTGTTTACATTTGAAAAACTTGTTTACATTTGAAAAACTTGTTTACATTTAAAAAACGTGTTTACATTTGAAAAACGTGTTTACATTTGAAAAACTTGTTTACATTTGAAAAACTTGTTTACATTTGAAAAACGTTTGTTTACATTAAAAAAAAACTGTTTTTTAACTTGTTTTAAAAACGTGTTTACATTGAAAAAACTTGTTTACATTTGAAAAACTGTTTACATTTGAAAAACTTGTTTACATTTTGAAAAAACTTGTTTACATTTGAAAAACTTGTTTACATTTGAAAAACGTGTTTACATTTGAAAAAACTTGTTTACATTTGAAAAACTTGTTTACATTTGAAAAACTTGTTTACATTTAAAAAAACTTGTTTACATTTAAAAAACTTGTTTACATTTAAAAAACTTGTTTACATTTGAAAAAACTTGTTTTGAAAAACATTTACAAAAAACTTGTTTACATTTGAAAAACTTGTTTACATTTAAAAAACGTGTTTACATTTGAAAAACTTGTTTACGTTTTAAAAAACTTGTTTACATTTGAAAAACTTGTTTACTTTTGAAAAACTTGTTTACATTTGAAAAACGTGTTTACATTTAAAAACTTGTTTACATTTGAAAACTTGTTTACATTTGAAAAAAACTTGTTTACATTTGAAAAAACTTGTTTACATTTAAAAAACTTGTTTACATTAAAAAAACTTTGTTTACATTTGAAAAACTTTTTACATTTGAAAAACTTGTTTACATTTGAAAAAACGTGTTTACATTTGAAAAAACTTGTTTACATTTAAAAAACTTGTTTACATTTGAAAAACGTGTGTTTACATTTGAAAACTTGTTTACATTTGAAAAACTTGTTTTACATTTAAAAAAACTTGTTTACATTTGAAAAACGTGTTTACATTTGAAAAACTTGTTTACATTTAAAAAACTTGTTTACATTTGAAAAACTTGTTTACATTTGAAAAACGTGTTTACATTTGAAAAACTTGTTTACATTTGAAAAACTTGTTTACATTTAAAAAACTTGTTTACATTTGAAAAACGTGTTTACATTTGAAAAACTTGTTTACATTTAAAAAACTTGTTTACATTTGAAAAACTTGTTTACATTTGAAAAACTTGTTTACATTTGAAAAACTTGTTTACATTTAAAAAACTTGTTTACATTTGAAAAAGTTGTTTACATTTGAAAAAGTTGTTTACATTTAAAAAAACTTGTTTACATTTGAAAAACGTGTTTACATTTGAAAAACTTGTTTACATTTAAAAGACTTGTTTACATTTGAAAAACTTGTTTACATTTGAAAAACGTGTTTACATTTGAAAAACGTGTTTACATTTGAAAAACGTGTTTACATTTGAAAAACTTGTTTACATTTAAAAAACGTGTTTACATTTGAAAAACTTGTTTACATTTGAAAAACTTGTTTACATTTGAAAAACGTGTTTACATTTGAAAAACTTGTTTACATTTGAAAAACTTGTTTACATTTGAAAAACGTGTTTACATTTGAAAAACTTGTTTACATTTGAAAAACTTGTTTACATTTGAAAAACTTGTTTACATTTGAAAAACGTGTTTACATTTGAAAAACTTGTTTACATTTGAAAAACTTGTTTTAAAATTTTACAAAAAAAAACTTGTTTACATTTTAAAAAACTTGTTTACATTTAAAAAAACTTGTTTACTTTTAAAAAACGTGTTTACGTTTGAAAAACTTGTTTACGTTTAAAAAAACTTGTTTACATTTGAAAAACTTGTTTACTTTTGAAAAACTTGTTTACATTTGAAAAACTTGTTTACATTTGAAAAACTTGTGTACATTTGAAAAACGTGTTTACATTTGAAAAACGTGTTTACATTTAAAAAACGTGTATTCATTTAAAAAACGTGTTTACATTTGAAAAACGTGTTTACATTTGAAAAACTTGTTTACATTTGAAAAAACTTGTTTACATTTAAAAAACTTGTTTACATTTGAAAAACTTGTGTTTACATTTAAAAAACTTGTTTACATTTGAAAAACTTGTTTACATTTGAAAAACTTGTTTACATTTGAAAAAACTTGTTTACATTTGAAAAACTTGTTTACATTTTAAAAAACTTGTTTACATTTAAAAAAAACTTGTTTACATTTGAAAAAACGTGTTTACATTTTACATTTAAAAAACTTGTTTACATTTGAAAAACTTGTTTACATTTGAAAAACTTGTTTACATTTAAAAAACTTGTTTACATTTGAAAAAACGTGTGTTTACATTTGAAAAACGTGTTTACATTTGAAAAACTTGTTTACATTTAAAAAAACTTGTTTACATTTAAAAAACTTGTTTACATTAAAAAAAACTTGTTTACATTTGAAAAACTTGTTTACATTTGAAAAAACTTGTTTACATTGAAAAACTTGTGTTTACATTTGAAAAACTTGTTTACATTTGAAAAACTTGTTTACATTGAAAAACTTGTTTACATTTAAAAAAACTTGTTTACATTTGAAAAACTTGTTTACATTTGAAAACTTGTTTACATTTAAAAAACTTTTTTACATTTGAAAACATTTACATTTGAAAAACTTGTTTACATTTGAAAAACTTGTTTACATTTGAAAAACTTGTTTACATTTAAAAAACTGTTTACATTTGAAAAACGTGTTTACATTTGAAAAACTTGTTTACATTTAAAAACTTGTTTTACATTAAAAAAACTTGTTTACATTTGAAAAACTTGTTTACATTTGAAAAACTTGTTTACATTTGAAAAACTTGTTTACATTTGAAAAACTTGTTTACATTTAAAAAACTTGTTTACATTTAAAAACTTGTTTACATTTGAAAAACTTGTTTACATTTGAAAAACGTGTTTACATTTAAAAACGTGTGTTTACATTTGAAAAAAAAAACGTGTTTACATTTGAAAAACTTGTTTACATTTAAAAAAACGTGTTTACATTTGAAAAACTTGTTTTACATTTAAAAAAACGTGTTTACATTTAAAAAACTTGTTTACATTTGAAAAACGTGTTTACATTTGAAAAACTTGTTTACATTTGAAAAACTTGTTTACATTAAAAAAACTTGTTTACATTTTGAAAAACTTGTTTACATTTAAAAAACTTGTTTACATTTAAAAAAACTTGTTTACATTTAAAAAACTTGTTTACATTTGAAAAACTTGTTTTACATTTGAAAAACTTGTTTACATTTGAAAAACTTGTTTTGTTTTTAAAAAACGTGTTTACATTTGAAAAACGTGTTTTACATTTTGAAAACTTGTTTACATTTGAAAAACTTGTTTACATTTGAAAAAACTTGTTTACATTTAAAAAACTGTTTTACATTTGAAAAACTTGTTTTACTTTTGAAAAACTTGTTTACATTTGAAAAACTTGTTTTACATTTGAAAAACGTGTTTACATTTAAAAAACTTGTTTACATTTGAAAAACTTGTTTACATTTAAAAAACTTGTTTACATTTGAAAAAACTTGTTTACATTTAAAAAACTTGTTTACATTTAAAAAAACGTGTTTACATTTTGAAAAACTTGTTTACATTTGAAAAACTTGTTTTACATTTAAAAAAAACTGTTTACATTTGAAAAACGTGTTTACATTTTAAAAAACTTGTTTACATTTAAAAACTTGTTTTACATTTGAAAAACTTGTTTACATTTAAAAAACTTGTTTACATTTAAAAAAACTTGTTTACATTTAAAAAACTTGTTTACTTTTGAAAACTTGTTACATTTGAAAAACGTGTTTACATTTGAAAAAACGTGTTACATTTGAAAAAACTTGTTTACATTTGAAAAACTTGTTTACATTTGAAAAACTTGTTTTACATTTAAAAACTTGTTTACACTTGTTTTGAAAAACTTGTTTACATTTGAAAAACTTGTTTACATTTAAAAAACTTGTTTACATTTGAAAAAAACTTGTTTACATTTAAAAAACTTGTTTACATTTGAAAAACTTGTTTACATTTAAAAACTTGTTTACATTTGAAAAACTTGTTTACATTTTGAAAAACTTGTTTACATTTGAAAAACTTGTTTACATTTAAAAAACTGTGTTTACATTTAAAAAACTTGTTTACATTTGAAAAACTTGTTTACATTTGAAAAACTTGTTTACATTTAAAAAACTTGTTTACATTTTGAAAAAACTTGTTTACATTTGAAAAACTTGTTTACATTGAAAAACTTGTTTACATTGAAAAAAACTTGTTTACATTTGAAAAACGTTGTTTACATTTTAAAAAAACTTGTTTACATTTAAAAAACTTGTTTACATTTGAAAAAACTTGTTTACATTTGAAAAACTTTGTTTACATTTTAAAAAACTTGTTTACATTTAAAAAAAACGTGTTTACATTTGAAAAACTTGTTTACATTTGAAAAACGTGTTTACATTTGAAAAACTTGTTTACATTTGAAAACTTGTTTACATTTGAAAAACTTGTTTACATTTTGAAAAACTTGTTTACATTTTAAAAAAACTTGTTTACATTTAAAAAACTTGTTTACATTTAAAAAAAACGTGTTTACATTTGAAAAACTTGTTTACATTTGAAAAACTTGTTTACATTTGAAAAACTTGTTTACATTTGAAAAACTTGTTTACATTTGAAAAACTTGTTTACATTTGAAAAACTTGTTTACATTTAAAAAACGTGTTTACATTTGAAAAACTTGTTTACATTTGAAAAACTTGTTTACATTTGAAAAACTTGTTTACATTTAAAAAAAACTTGTTTACATTTTGAAAAACTTGTTTACATTTAAAAAACGTGTTTTACATTTGAAAAACTTGTTTTATTTTGAAAAACTTGTTTACATTTAAAAAAACTTGTTTACATTTGAAAAACTTGTTTACATTTGAAAAACTTGTTTACATTTGAAAAACTTGTTTACATTTGTTTACAAAAAAAAACTTGTTTTACATTTGAAAAACTTGTTTACATTTGAAAAACTTGTTTACATTTGAAAAACTTGTTTACATTTGAAAAAACTTGTTTACATTTAAAAAACTTGTTTACATTTGAAAAAACTTGTTTACATTGAAAAACTTGTTTACATTTTGAAAAACTTGTTTACATTTGAAAAACGTGTTTTACATTTGAAAAAACTTGTTTACATTTAAAAAACTTGTTTTACATTTAAAAAACTTGTTTACATTTAAAAAAACTTGTTTACATTTGAAAAACGTGTTTACATTTAAAAAAACTGTGTTTACATTTGAAAAACTTGTTTACATTTGAAAAACTTGTTTACATTTGAAAACTTGTTTACATTTAAAAACTTGTTTACATTTGAAAAAAAACTTGTTTACATTTGAAAAAACTTTGTTTACATTTGAAAAACTTGTTTACATTTGAAAAACTTGTTTACATTTAAAAAACTTGTTTACATTGAAAAAAAACTTGTTTACATTTGAAAAACTTGTTTTACATTTGAAAAAACTTGTTTACATTTGAAAAAACTTGTTTACATTTAAAAAAAAACTTGTTTACATTTGAAAAACGTGTTTACATTTGAAAAACTTGTTTACATTTGAAAAACTTGTTTACATTTGAAAAACTTGTTTACATTTGAAAAAACGTGTTTACATTTGAAAAACTTGTTTACATTTAAAAAACTTGTGTTTACATTTAAAAAACGTTGTTTACATTTGAAAAACTTGTTTACATTTGAAAAACTTGTTTACATTTGAAAAAACTTGTTTACATTTGAAAAACTTGTTTACTTTTGAAAAACTTGTTTACATTTGAAAAAACTTGTTTACATTTAAAAAACTTGTTTACATTGAAAAAACTTTTTTTTACATTTGAAAAACTTGTTTACATTTAAAAAACTTGTTGTTTACATTGAAAAACTGTTGTTACATTTGAAAAACTTGTTTACATTTAAAAAACTTGTTTACATTTGAAAAACTTGTTTACATTTGAAAAACTTGTTTACATTTAAAAAACTTGTTTACATTTAAAAAACTTGTTTACATTTAAAACTTGTTTACATTTGAAAAACTTGTTTACATTTAAAAAACGTGTTTACATTTAAAAAACTTGTTTACATTTGAAAAACTTGTTTACATTTGAAAAAACATGTTTACATTTGAAAAACTTGTTTACATTTAAAAAACTTGTTTACATTGAAAAACTTGTTTACATTTGAAAAACTTGTTTACATTTGAAAAACTTGTGTTTACATTTGAAAAACTTGTTTACATTTAAAAAACGTGTGTTACTTTTAAAAAACTTGTTTACATTTGAAAAACTTGTTTACATTTAAAAAACTTGTGTTTACATTTGAAAAACTTGTTTACATTTAAAAAACTTGTTTACATTTGAAAAAACTTGTTTACATTTTGAAAAACATTTGAAAACTTGTTACATTTGAAAAACTTGTTTACATTTGAAAAACTTGTTTACATTTGAAAAACTTGTTTACATTTGAAAAACTTGTTTACATTTAAAAAACTTTGTTTACTTTTGAAAAAACTTGTTTACATTAAAAAAAAACTTGTTTACATTTGAAAAACTTGTTTACATTTTGAAAACTTGTTTACATTTGAAAAACTTGTTTACATTTGAAAAACTTGTTTACATTTGAAAAAACGTGTTTACATTTGAAAAACTTGTTTACATTTAAAAAACTTGTTTACATTTAAAAAACGTGTTTACATTTGAAAACGTGTTTTTTTACATTTGTTTACAAAAACTTGTTTACATTTGAAAAACTTTGTTTACATTTAAAAAACTTGTTTACATTTGAAAAAAACTTGTTTACATTTGAAAAACTTGTTTACATTTAAAAAACTTGTTTACATTTGAAAAACTTGTTTACATTTGAAAAAACTTGTTTACATTTAAAAACTTGTTTACATTTGAAAAACTTGTTTACATTTAAAAAAACTTGTTTACATTTGAAAAACTTGTGTTTACATTTTAAAAAACTTGTTTTACATTTAAAAAACTTGTTTACATTTGAAAAACTTGTTTACATTTGAAAAAAACTGTGTTTACATTTGAAAAACTTGTTTACATTTTGAAAACTTGTTTACACATTAAAAAAACTTGTTTACATTTAAAAAACTTGTTTACATTTAAAAAAACTTGTTTACATTTAAAAAACTTGTTTACATTTGAAAAACTTGTTTACATTTGAAAAACTTGTTTACATTTGAAAAACTTGTTTACATTTGAAAAAACTTGTTTGTTTTACATTAAAAAAAAAACTTGTTTACATTTTGAAAAACTTGTTTTACATTTTAAAAAACGTGTTTACATTTGAAAAAAACGTGTTTACATTTTGAAAAAACTTGTTTACATTTTAAAAAACTTTTTTACATTTGAAAACTTGTTTACATTTGAAAAACTTGTTTACATTTGAAAAACTTGTTTACATTTGAAAAACTTGTTTACATTTGAAAAACTTGTTTACATTTAAAAAAACTTGTTTTACATTTGAAAAACTTGTTTACATTTGAAAAAACTTGTTTACATTTGAAAAACTTGTTTACATTTGAAAAACTTGTTTACATTTGAAAAACGTGTTTACATTTGAAAAACTTGTTTACATTTGAAAAACGTGTTTACATTTAAAAAACTTGTTTACATTTAAAAAACTTGTTTACATTTGAAAAACGTGTTTACATTTGAAAACTTGTTTACATTTGAAAAACTTGTTTACATTTAAAAAACGTGTTTACATTTAAAAAACTTGTTTACATTTAAAAAACGTGTTTACATTTGAAAAACTTGTTTACATTTAAAAAACTTGTTTACATTTAAAAAACTTGTTTACATTTGAAAACTTGTTTACATTTGAAAAACTTGTTTACATTTGTGTTTACATTTGAAAAACTTTTTACATTTGAAAAAACTTGTTTACATTTGAAAAACTTGTTTACATTTAAAAAACTTGTTTACACATTTAAAAACTTGTTTACATTTGAAAAACTTGTTTACATTTGAAAAACTTGTTTACATTTTGAAAAACTTGTTTACATTTAAAAAACTTGTTTACATTTAAAAAAACTTGTTTACATTTAAAAAACTTGTTTACATTTGAAAAACTTGTTTACATTTGAAAAAACTTGTTTACATTTGAAAAACTTGTTTACATTTAAAAAAACTTGTTTACATTTGAAAAACTTGTTTACATTTTGAAAAACTTGTTTACATTTGAAAACTTGTTTACATTTAAAAAAAACGTGTTTACATTTGAAAAACTTGTTTACATTTAAAAAAACTTGTTTACATTTAAAAAAACTTGTTTACATTTAAAAAACTTGTTTACATTTAAAAAACTTGTTTACATTTGAAAAACGTGTTTACATTTGAAAAACTTGTTTTACATTTGAAAAAACTGTTTACATTTTAACTTGTTACATTTGAAAAAAAACTTGTTTACATTTGAAAAAACTTGTTTACATTTAAAAAACGTTTGTTTACATTTGAAAAACTTGTTTACATTTAAAAAAACTTGTTTACATTAAAAACTTGTTTACATTTGAAAAACTTGTTTACATTTGAAAAACTTGTTTACATTTTAAAAAACGTGTTTTACATTTGAAAAAAAAACTTGTTTACATTTTGAAAACTTGTTTACATTTGAAAAAACTTGTTTACATTTGAAAAACTGTGTTTACATTTAAAAAACTTGTTTACATACTTTAAAAAACTTGTTTACATTTGAAAAACTTGTTTACATTTGAAAAACTTGTTTACATTTTAAAAAAACTTGTTTTACATTTGAAAAAACTTGTTTACATTTAAAAAAAACTTTTTACATTTGAAAAAAACTTGTTTACATTTGAAAAACTTGTTTACATTTGAAAAAACGTGTTTACATTTTGAAAAACGTGTTTTACATTTAAAAAACTTGTTTACATTTAAAAAACTTGTTTACATTTGAAAAACTTGTTTACATTTGAAAAAAACTTGTTTACATTTAAAAAACTTGTTTACATTTTACAAAAAACTTGTTTACATTTGAAAAACTTGTTTACATTTGAAAAACTTGTTTACATTTAAAAAACTTGTTTACATTTTGAAAAAAACTTGTTTACATTTAAAAAACTTGTTTACATTTGAAAAACTTGTTTACATTTGAAAAACTTGTTTACATTTGAAAAAAACTTGTTTACATTTAAAAAACTTGTTTACATTTAAAAAAACTTGTTTACATTTGAAAAAACTTGTTTACATTTGAAAAACTTGTTTACATTTGAAAAAACTTGTTTACATTTGAAAAACTTGTTTACATTTGAAAAACTTGTTTACATTTGAAAAACGTGTTTACATTTGAAAAACTTGTTTACATTTGAAAAACTTGTTTACATTTGAAAAACTTGTTTACATTAAAAAAAAACTTGTTTACATTTAAAAAAAACTTGTTTACATTTGAAAAACTTTGTTTACATTTTGAAAAACTTGTTTACATTTGAAAAAACTGTGTTTACATTTTAAAAAACTTGTTTACATTTTAAAAACTTGTTTACATTTAAAAAAACTTGTTTACATTTAAAAAAAAAAAAACTTGTTTACATTTGAAAAACGTGTTTACATTTGAAAAACTTGTTTACATTTTAAAAACTTGTTTACATTTGAAAAACTTGTGTTTACATTTAAAAAACGTGTTTTACATTTGAAAAACTTGTTTACATTTAAAAACTTGTTTACATTTAAAAAACTTGTTTACATTTGAAAAACTTGTTTACATTTGAAAACTTGTTTACATTTGAAAAACTTGTTTACATTTGAAAAAACGTGTTTACATTTGAAAAACTTGTTTACATTTGAAAAAAACTTGTTTACATTTTACAAAAAACTTGTTTACTTTTAAAAACTTGTTTACATTTTGAAAAACTGTTTTACATTTAAAAAACTTGTTTACATTTGAAAAACTTGTTTACATTTGAAAAACTTGTTTACATTTGAAAAACTTGTTTACAAAAACTTGTTAATGAAAAAACTTGTTTACATTTGAAAAACTTGTTTACATTTGAAAAACTTGTTTACATTTTAAAAAACTTGTTTACATTTAAAAAACTTGTTTACATTTGAAAAACGTGTTTACATTTGAAAAACTTGTTTACATTTGAAAAACTTGTTTACATTTGAAAAAACTTGTTTAAAAAACTTGTTTACATTTGAAAACTTGTTTACATTTGAAAAACTTGTTTACATTTGAAAAACTTGTTTACATTTGAAAAACTTGTTTACATTTAAAAAACTTGTTTACATTTGAAAAACTTGTTTACATTTGAAAAACTTGTTTACATTTGAAAAAAACATTTTGTTTACATTTTAAAAAAACTTGTTTACATTTGAAAAACTTGTTTACATTTGAAAAACTTGTTTACATTTGAAAACTTGTTTACATTTAAAAAACTTGTTTACATTTGAAAAACTTGTTTACATTGAAAAACTTGTTTAAAAAAACTTGTTTTACATTTAAAAAACTTGTTTACATTTAAAAACTTGTTTACATTTGAAAAACTTGTTTACATTTGAAAAACTTGTTTACATTGCAAAAAAACTTGTTTACATTTGAAAAACTTGTTTACATTTGAAAAACTTGTTTACATTTGAAAAACTTGTTTACATTTGAAAACTTGTTTACATTTAAAAACTTGTTTACATTTGAAAAACTTGTTTTACATTTGTTGTTTACATTTGAAAAACTTGTTTACATTTAAAAAACTTGTTTACATTTGAAAAACTTGTTTACATTTAAAAAACTTGTTTTACATTTTGAAAACGTTGTTTTACATTTGAAAAACGTGTTTACATTTAAAAAAAACTTGTTTACATTTAAAAAAACTTGTTTACATTTAAAAAAAAACTTGTTTACATTTAAAAAACTTGTTTACATTTGAAAAAACTTTGTTTACATTTGAAAAACTTGTTTACATTGAAAAACTTGTTTACATTTGAAAAAACTTGTTTACATTTGAAAAACTTGTTTACATTTGAAAAACGTGTTTACATTTGAAAAACTTGTTTACATTTGAAAAACTTGTTTACATTTTAAAAAAACTTGTTTACATTTTAAAAAACTTGTTTACATTAAAAAAAAACTTGTTTACATTTGAAAAACTTGTTTACATTTGTTTAAAAACTTGTTTACATTTGAAAAAAAACTTGTTTACATTTGAAAACTTGTTTACATTTAAAAAACTTGTTTACATTTAAAAAAACTTGTTTACATTTTGAAAAACGTGTTTTACATTTAAAAACTTGTTTACATTTGAAAAACTTGTTTACATTTAAAAACTTGTTTACATTTTGAAAAACTTGTTTACATTTGAAAAACTTGTTTACATTTGAAAAAACTTGTTTACATTTTGAAAAACTTGTTTACATTTGAAAAAACTTGTTTACATTTGAAAAACTTGTTTACATTTGAAAAAACTTGTTTACATTTGAAAAACGTGTTTACATTTGAAAAACTTGTTTACATTTGAAAAACTTGTTTACATTTTAAAAAACTTGTTTACATTTGAAAAACTTGTTTACATTTGAAAAACTTGTTTACATTTGAAAAAACTTGTTTACATTTAAAAAAACTTGTTTACATTTAAAAAAACGTGTTTGTTAAAAAAACTTGTTTACAAAAAACTTGTTTACATTGAAAAACTTGTTTACATTTTGAAAAAACTTGTTTTTTTGAAAAAACTTGTTTGAAAAACTTGTTTACATTTGAAAAACTTGTTTACATTTGAAAAACTTGTTTTACATTTTAAAAACTTGTTACATTTGAAAAACTTTTTTACATTTGAAAAACTTGTTTACATTTGAAAAACTTGTTTACATTTGAAAAACTTGTTTACATTTAAAAAAACTTGTTTACATTTGAAAAACTTGTTTACATTTGAAAAACTTGTTTACATTTTGAAAAACTTGTTTACATTTGA
This sequence comes from Periophthalmus modestus, assembly GCA_019594935.1. Lineage (NCBI taxonomy): Eukaryota > Metazoa > Chordata > Actinopteri > Gobiiformes > Gobiidae > Periophthalmus > Periophthalmus modestus. Next base: position 20,082 of record JAIEZT010000001.1, on the reverse strand, counting down.
AAAACTTGTTTACATTTAAAAAACTTGTTTACATTGAAAAACTTGTTTACATTTGAAAAAACTTGTTTTACATTAAAAAAACTTGTTTACATTTGAAAAACTTGTTTACATTTAAAACGTTTTTTTACATTTGAAAAACTTGTTTTACATTTTGAAAAAAAAACTTGTTTACATTTGAAAAACTTGTTTACATTTGAAAAACGTGTTTACATTTAAAAAAACTTGTTTACATTTGAAAAACTTGTTTACATTTGAAAAAACTTGTTTACATTTGAAAAAAACTTGTTTACATTGAAAAAACTTGTTTACATTTAAAAACTTGTTTACATTTTAAAAAACTTGTTTACATTTGAAAAACTTGTTTACATTGAAAAACTTGTTTAATTTAAAAAACTTGTTTACATTTGAAAAACTTGTTTACATTTGAAAAAACTTGTTTACATTTAAAAAAAAACTTGTTTACATTTGAAAAACTTGTTTACATTTGAAAAACTTGTTTACATTTGAAAAACTTGTTTACATTTTGAAAAACTTGTTTACATTTGAAAAAACTTGTTACATTTGAAAACGTTTTTACATTTGAAAAACTTGTTTTAAAATTTATTTAAAAAACTTGTTTACAAAAAAAAAAACGTTGTTTACATTTGAAAAACTTGTTTACATTTGAAAAACTTTGTTTACATTTAAAAAACTTGTTTACATTTAAAAAACTTGTTTACATTTGAAACACGTTGTTTACATTTAAAAACTTGTTTACATTTAAAAAACTTGTTTACATTTGAAAAACGTGTTTACATTTAAAAACTTGTTTACATTTAAAAAACTTGTTTTACATTTGAAAAACTTTTTTACATTTGAAAAAACTTGTTTACAATTTAAAAAACTTGTTTACATTTTAAAAACGTTGTTTACATTTGAAAAAGTTTGTTTACATTTAAAAACTTGGTTTACATTTAAAAAACTTGTTTACATTTGAAAAACTTGTTTACATTGAAAAAACTTGTTTACATTTTAAAAACTTGTTTACATTTGAAAACGTGTTTACATTTGAAAAACGTGTTTACATTTGAAAAACTTGTTTTTTACATTGAAAAACTTGTTTACATTTAAAAAACTTTGTTTACATTTGAAAAACTTTGTTTACATTGAAAAACTTGTTTACATTTTAAAAAACTTGTTTACAATTTGAAAACTTGTTTACATTTGTAAAAAACGTTTTACATTTAAAAAACTTGTTTACATTTAAAAAACTTGTTTTACATTTAAAAAACTTGTTTTCAAATGTAAAAACGTTTTTACATTTAAAAAAGTGTTTACATGTAAAAAAACTTGTTTACATTTAAAAACGTTTTTACATTTGAAAAACGTGTTTTACATTTGTAAACAAGTTTTTACATTTTAAAAAACTTGTTTACAATTTAAAAAAGTTTTTTAATTTAAAAAAATGTAAACAAGTGTTTACATTTGAAAAACTTGTTTACATTTGAAACAACGTGTTTACATTGTAAACACTTTTTCAATGTAAAAACTTGTTTAAATGTAAAAAACTTTTTCAAATGTAAAAACTTTTTTAAATTTAAAAACTTTTTTACAAATGTAAAAACTTGTTTAAATGTACACACGTTTTTCAAAATGTAAACAAGTTTTTCAAATTTAAAAAACTTGTTTACAAATGTAAAACGTTTTTTTCAAATGTAAAACGTTTTTTAAATGTAACACTTGTTTCAAATGTAAAAAGTTTTTAAATGTAAACCGTTTTTCAAATGTAAACACGTTTTTCAATGTAACATTTTCAGTTTTTCAATGTAAAAACAAGTTTTTTCAAATGTAAACAACTTTTTCAAATGTAACAAGTTTTTCAAATGTAAACATTTTTTTCAAATGTAAACAAGTTTTTTAAATAAACAAGTTTTTTAAAGTAAACAGTTTTTCAAATGTAAACAAGTTTTTAAATGTAAACAGTTTTTGAAAATGTAACAAGTTTTTTAAATGTAAACAAGTTTTTTAAATGTAAACTGGGTTTTTTCAAATGTAAACAAGTTTTTTCAATGTAAACAAGTTTTTCAAATGTAACAAGTTTTTTAAATGTAAACAAGTTTTTTTAAATTTTAAACAAGTTTTTAAATGTAAACAAAAACAAGTTTTCAAATGTAAACAAGTTTTTTAAATGTAACAAGTGTTTTTTCAATGTGTCACACTTTTTTTTTAAAAGTTTTTTCAAATGTAACAAGTTTTCAAATGTAAACAAGTTTTTCAAATGTAACAAGTTTTTCAAATGTAAACACGTTTTTTTTCATGTAAACAAGTTTTTCAAATGTAAACACGTTTAAACAGTTTTTTCAATGTAAACAAGTTTTTCAAATGTAAACAAGTTTTTCAAATGTAAACAAGTTTTTTAAATGGTAAAAGTTTTTTTTAAATGTAAACAGTTTTTTCAAATGTAAACAGTTTTTTCAAATGTAAACAAAGTTTTTTTCAAATGTAAACACGTTTTTCAAATGTAAACAAGTTTTTTCAAATGTAAACAAGTTTTTCAATGTAAACAAGTTTTTTCAAATGTAAACACGTTTTTAAATGTAAATGTAAATGTAAACAAGTTTTTCAAATGTAAACAAGTTTTTTCAAATGTAAACAAGTTTTTTAAATGTAAACAGTTTTTTTCAAATGTAAACACGTTTTTTCAAATGTAAACAAGTTTTTCAAATGTAACAAGTTTTTCAAATGTAAACAAGTTTTTTCAAAAGTAAACAAGTTTTTCAAATGTAAACAAGTTTTTCAAATGTAAACAAGTTTTTCAAATGTAAACAAGTTTTTCAAATGTAAACAAGTTTTTCAAATGTAAACAAGTTTTTCAAATGTAAACAAGTTTTTCAAATGTAAACAAGTTTTTTAAATGTAAACACGTTTTTCAAATGTAAACAAGTTTTTCAAATGTAAACAAGTTTTTCAAATGTAAACAAGTTTTTCAAATGTAAACAAGTTTTTCAAATGTAAACAGTTTTTCAAATGTAAACAGTTTTTCAAATGTAAACAAGTTTTTTCAAATGTAAAACAGTTTTTCAAATGTAAACAAGTTTTTTCAAATGTAAACAAGTTTTTTCAAATGTAAACAAGTTTTTCAAAATGTAAACAAGTTTTTCAAATGTAAACAAGTTTTTTCAAATGTAAAACAGTTTTTCAAATGTAAACAAGTTTTTCAAATGTAAACAAGTTTTTCAAATGTAAACAAGTTTTTCAAATGTAAACAAGTTTTTCAAATGTAAACAAGTTTTTCAAATGTAAACAAGTTTTTCAAATGTAAACAAGTTTTTCAAATGTAAACACGTTTTTCAAATGTAAACAAGTTTTTTCAAATGTAAACAAGTTTTTCAAATGTAAACAGTTTTTTCAAATGTAACAAGTTTTTTTCAAATGTAAACAAGTTTTTTCAATGTAAACAAGTTTTTTCAAATGTAAACCGTTTTTCAAATGTAAACACGTTTTTTCAAATGTAACAAGTTTTTCAAATGTAAACAAGTTTTTTCAAATGTAAACACGTTTTTTCAAATGTAAACAAGTGTTTTCAAATGTAAACAAGTTTTTCAAATGTAAACAACGTTTTTCAAATGTAAACAAGTTTTTCAAATGTAAACAATTTTTTCAAATGTAAACAAGTTTTTTCAAATGTAAACAAGTTTTTTTTCAAATGTAAACAAGTTTTTTTTTCAAATGTAAACAAGTTTTTCAAATGTAAACACGTTTTTTCAAATGTAAACAAGTTTTTTCAATGTAAACAAGTTTTTTCAAATGTAAAAATGTTCAAACAAGTTTTTCAAAATGTAAACAAGTTTTTTCAAATGTAAACAAGTTTTTTCAAATGTAAACAAGTTTTTTAAATGTAAACAAGTTTTTCAAATGTAAACAAGTTTTTTCAAATGTAAAACAGTTTTTTCAAATGTAAACACAAGTTTTTTCAAATGTAAAACAGTTTTTTCAAATGTAAACAAGTTTTTCAAATGTAAACAAGTTTTTCAAATGTAAAACAGTTTTTCAAATGTAAACAAAGTTTTTCAAATGTAAACAAGTTTTTTCAAATGTAAACAAGTTTTTTAAATGTAAACAAGTTTTTTAAAACGTAAACACACGTTTTTTCAAATGTAAACAAGTTTTTTCAAATGTAAACAAGTTTTTCAAATGTAAACAGTTTTTTTTCAAATGTACACAGTTTTTTAAATGTAAACAAGATTTTTAAATGTAAACAAGTTTTTCAAATGTAAACAAGTTTTTCAAATGTAAACAAGTTTTTCAAATGTAAACACGTTTTTTCAAATGTAAACACGTTTTTCAAATGTAAACAAGTTTTTCAAAAGTAAACAAGTTTTTCAAACGTAAACAGTTTTTCAATGTAAACAAGTTTTTCAAATGTGTAAACAAGTTTTTTCAAATGTAAACAAGTTTTTCAAATGTAAACACGTTTTTCAAATGTAAACAAGTTTTTTCAAATGTAAACACGTTTTTCAAATGTAAACAAGTTTTTTCAAATGTAAACAAGTTTTTCAAATGTAAACAGTTTTTTCAAATGTAAACAAGTTTTTTTCAAATGTAAACAAGTTTTTCAAATGTAAACAAGTTTTTTCAAATGTAAACAAGTTTTTCAAATGTAAACACGTTTTTCAAATGTAAACAAGTTTTTCAAATGTAAACAAGTTTTTCAAATGTAAACACTTTTTTCAAATGTAAACAAGTTTTTTTAAATGTAAACAAGTTTTTTCAAATGTAACACGTTTTTTTCATGTAAACACGTTTTTTTCAAATGTAAACAAGTTTTTTTCAAATGTAAACAAGTTTTTTAAATGTAAACACAGTTTTTTTAAATGTAAACACGTTTTTTAAATGTAAACAAGTTTTTCAATGTAAACACGTTTTTCAAATGTAAACACGTTTTTTTCAAATGTAAACAAGTTTTTTTTAAATGTAAACAAGTTTTTTTAAAATGTAAACAAGTTTTTTAAATGTAAACAAGTTTTTCAAATGTAAACAAGTTTTTCAAATGTAAACAAGTTTTTCAAATGTAAACACGTTTTTCAAATGTAAACACGTTTTTTCAAATGTAACAAGTTTTTTCAAATGTAAACAAGTTTTTCAAATGTAAACACGTTTTTTCAAATGTAAACATTTTTTCAAATGTAAACAAGTTTTTCAAATGTAAACAGTTTTTCAAATGTAAACAAGTTTTTCAAATGTAAACAAGTTTTTCAAATGTAAACACGTTTTTCAAATGTAAACAAGTTTTTTTCAAATGTAAACAGTTTTTCAAATGTAAACAAGTTTTTTCAAATGTAAACACGTTTTTTCAAATGTAAACACGTTTTTCAAATGTAAACAAGTTTTTCAAATGTAACAAGTTTTTCAAATGTAAACAAGTTTTTCAAATGTAAACAGAGTTTTTAAATGTAAACGTTTTTTCAAATGTAAACAAGTTTTTCAAATGTAAACAAGTTTTTCAAATGTAAACAAGTTTTTTCAAATGTAAACACGTTTTTCAAATGTAAACAAGTTTTTCAAATGTAAACAAGTTTTTTCAAATGTAAACAAGTTTTTCAAATGTAAACGTTTTTCAAATAAATGTAAACACGTTTTTCAAATGTAAACAAGTTTTTTCAAATGTAAACAAGTTTTTCAAATGTAAACAAGTTTTTCAAATGTAAACAAGTTTTTCAAAATGTAAACAGTTTTTCAAATGTAAACAAGTTTTTCAAATGTAAACAAGTTTTTCAAATGTAAAACTTTTTCAAATGTAAACGTTTTTTCAACTTTTCAAAATGTAACACAGTTTTTCAAATGTAAACAAGTTTTTCAAATGTAACAAGTTTTTCAAATGTAAACACGTTTTTTTAAATGTAAAACACGTTTTTTCAAATGTAAACAAGTTTTTCAAATGTAAACAGTTTTTCAAATGTAAACAAGTTTTTCAAATGTAAACAAGTTTTTCAAATGTAAACAAGTTTTTCAAATGTAAACAAGTTTTTCAAATGTAAACAAGTTTTTCAAATGTAAACAAGTTTTTCAAATGTAAACAAGTTTTTTAAATGTAAACAAGTTTTTTTTAAATGTAAACAAGTTTTTCAAATGTAAACAAGTTTTTTCAAATGTAAACAAGTTTTTCAAATGTAAACACGTTTTTTCAAATGTAAACAAGTTTTTCAAATGTAAACAAGTTTTTTCAAAATGTAAACACGTTTTTCAAATGTAAACATTTTTTTAAATGTAAACAAGTTTTTCAAATGTAAACAAGTTTTTCAAATGTAAACAAGTTTTTTAAATGTAAACAGTTTTTTAAAATGTAAACAAGTTTTTTCAAATGTAAACACGTTTTTCAAATGTAAACAAGTTTTTCAAATGTAAACAACGTTTTTCAAATGTAAACACGTTTTTCAAATGTAAACAAGTTTTTCAAATGTAAACAAGTTTTTTCAAATGTAAACAAGTTTTTCAAATGTAAAACAAGTTTTTCAAATGTAAACAAGTTTTTTCAAATGTAAACAAGTTTTTCAAATGTAAACAAGTTTTTTCAAATGTAAACAAGTTTTTCAAATGTAAACAAGTTTTTTCAAATGTAAACAAGTTTTTCAAATGTAAACACGTTTTTCAAAAATGTAAACACAGTTTTTCAAATGTAAACAAGTTTTTAAATGTAAACAAGTTTTTCAATGTGTAAACAAGTTTTTTCAATGTAAACAGTTTTTTAAATGTAAACAAGTTTTTTCAAATGTAACAAGTTTTTCAAATGTAAACAACGTTTTTCAAATGTAAACAAGTTTTTTCAAATGTAAACAAGTTTTTTTCAAATGTAAACACGTTTTTCAAATGTAAACAAGTTTTTCAAATGTAAACAAGTTTTTCAAATGTAAACAAGTTTTTCAAATGTAAACAAGTTTTTCAAATGTAAACAAAGTTTTTCAAATGTAAACAAGTTTTTCAAATGTAAACACGTTTTTCAAATGTAAACAAGTTTTCAAATGTAAACAAGTTTTTCAAATGTAAACACGTTTTTTCAAATGTAAACAAGTTTTTCAAATGTAAACAGTTTTTCAAATGTAAACAAGTTTTTTCAAATGTAAACAAGTTTTTCAAATGTAAACAAGTTTTTTTCAAATGTAAACAAGTTTTTCAAATGTAAACAAGTTTTTCAAATGTAAACAAGTTTTTCAAATGTAAACAAGTTTTTTCAAATGTAAACAAGTTTTTCAAATGTAAACAAGTTTTTCAAATGTAAACAAGTTTTTCAAATGTAAACAGTTTTTCAAATGTAAACACGTTTTTTTTCAAATGTAACAAGTTTTTTCAAATGTAAACAGTTTTTCAAATGTAAACAAGTTTTTCAAATGTAAACAAGTTTTTTAAATGTAAACAAGTTTTTTCAAATGTAAACAAGTTTTTCAAATGTAAACAAGTTTTTCAAATGTAAACACGTTTTTCAATGTAAACAAGTTTTTCAAATGTAAACAAGTTTTTCAAATGTAAACAAGTTTTTCAAATGTAAACAAGTTTTTCAAATGTAAACAAGTTTTTTTCAAATGTAAACAAGTTTTTCAAATGTAAACAAGTTTTTCAAATGTAAACAAGTTTTTTCAAATGTAAACAAGTTTTTCAAATGTAAACACGTTTTTTCAAATGTAAACACGTTTTTTCAAATGTAAACAAGTTTTTCAAATGTAAACAGTTTTTCAAATGTAAACAAGTTTTTCAAATGTAAACAAGTTTTTTCAAATGTAAACAAGTTTTTTCAAATGTAAACACGTTTTTCAAATGTAAACACGTTTTTTCAAATGTAAACACGTTTTTCAAATGTAAACAAGTTTTTCAAATGTAAACACGTTTTTCAAATGTAAACAAGTTTTTCAAATGTAAACAAGTTTTTCAAATGTAAACAAGTTTTTTTAAATGTAAACAAGTTTTTCAAATGTAAACAAGTTTTTCAAATGTAAACACGTTTTTTCAAATGTAAACAAGTTTTTCAAATGTAAACAAGTTTTTTCAAATGTAAACAAGTTTTTCAAATGTAAACAAGTTTTTTTCAAATGTAAAACAAGTTTTTCAAATGTAAAAACACGTTTTTCAAATGTAAACAAGTTTTTCAAATGTAAACACGTTTTTTCAAATGTAAACAAGTTTTTCAAATGTAAACACGTTTTTTTAAATGTAAACACGTTTTTCAAATGTAAACACGTTTTTCAAATGTAAACAAGTTTTTCAAATGTAAACAAGTTTTTCAAATGTAAACAAGTTTTTTAAATGTAAACAAGTTTTTTAAATGTAAACAAGTTTTTCAAATGTAAACAAGTTTTTTCAAATGTAAACAAGTTTTTCAAATGTAAACACGTTTTTCAAATGTAAACACGTTTTTAAAATGTAAACAAGTTTTTCAAATGTAAACAAGTTTTTCAAATGTAAACACGTTTTTCAAATGTAAACAAGTTTTTTTCAAATGTAAACAGTTTTTTCAAATGTAAACAAGTTTTTCAAATGTAAACACGTTTTTTAAATGTAAACAAGTTTTTCAAATGTAAACACGTTTTTCAAATGTAAACAAGTTTTTTCAAAATGTAACAAGTTTTTCAAATGTAAACAGTTTTTCAAATGTAAACACGTTTTCAAATGTAAACAAGTTTTTTCAATGTAAACAAGTTTTTCAAATGTAAACAAGTTTTTTCAAATGTAAACAAGTTTTTTCAAATGTAAACAAGTTTTTCAAATGTAAACAAGTTTTTTTAAAATGTAAACAAGTTTTTCAAATGTAAACACGTTTTTCAAATGTAAACAAGTTTTTCAAATGTAAACACGTTTTTCAAATGTAAACAAGTTTTTCAAATGTAAACAAGTTTTTCAAATGTAAACAAGGTTTTTAAATGTAAACAAGTTTTTCAAATGTAAACAACACGTTTTTCAAATGTAAACAAGTTTTTTTCAAATGTAAAACACGTTTTTCAAATGTAAACAAGTTTTTCAAATGTAAACAAGTTTTTCAAATGTAAACAAGTTTTTCAAATGTAAACAAGTTTTTCAAATGTAAACAACTTTTTCAAATGTAACAAGTTTTTTTAAATGTAAACAAGTTTTTCAATGTAAACAAGTTTTTTTTTCAAATGTAAACAAGTTTTTTCAATGTAAACACGTTTTTAAATGTAAACAAGTTTTTCAAATGTAAACACGTTTTTTCAAAATGTAAACAAGTTTTTCAAATGTAAACACGTTTTTTAAATTTTTTCAAATGTAAAAACACGTTTTTTCAAATGTAACACGTTTTTCAAATGTAAACAAGTTTTTTAAATGTAAACAAGTTTTTCAATGTAAACACGTTTTTTCAAAATGTAAACAAGTTTTTTTAAATGTAAAACAAGTTTTTCAAATGTAACACAGTTTTTCAAATGTAAACAAGTTTTTCAAATGTAAACAAGTTTTTCAAATGTAAACAAGTTTTTCAAATGTAAACAAGTTTTTCAAATGTAAACAAGTTTTTCAAATGTAAACAAGTTTTTCAAATGTAAACAAGTTTTTCAAATGTAAACAAGTTTTTCAAATGTAAACACGTTTTTTAAATGTAAACAAGTTTTTCAAATGTAAACACGTTTTTCAAATGTAAACAAGTTTTTTCAAATGTAAACAAGTTTTTTCAAATGTAAACAAGTTTTTTTCAAATGTAAACAAGTTTTTCAAATGTAAACAACGTTTTTTTCAAATGTAAACAAGTTTTTTCAAATGTAAACAAGTTTTTCAAATGTAAAACACGTTTTTTCAAATGTAAACAAGTTTTTCAAATGTAAACACGTTTTTCAAATGTAAACAAGTTTTTCAAATGTAAACAACGTTTTTCAAATGTAAACAAGTTTTTCAAATGTAAACAAGTTTTTTAAATGTAAACAGTTTTTTCAAATGTAAACACGTTTTTCAAATGTAAACAGTTTTTTTAAATGTAAACAAGTTTTTCAAATGTAAACAAGTTTTTTCAAATGTAAACAAGTTTTTCAAATGTGTAAACAAGTTTTTTCAAATGTAAACAAGTTTTTCAAATGTAAACACGTTTTTCAAATGTAAACAAGTTTTTTTAAATGTAAACAAGTTTTTCAAATGTAACACAGTTTTTCAAATGTAAACACAGTTTTTTAAATGTAAACACGTTTTTCAAATGTAAACACACTTTTTTTCAAAATGTAAACACGTTTTTCAAATGTAAACAAGTTTTTTCAAAATGTAAACAAGTTTTTCAAATGTAAAAGTTTTTCAAATGTAAACAAGTTTTTCAAATGTAAACACGTTTTTCAAATGTAAAAACAAGTTTTTTCAAATGTAAACAGTTTTTTCAAATGTAAACACGTTTTTCAAATGTAAACACGTTTTTCAAATGTAAACAGTTTTTTAAATGTAAACAAGTTTTTCAAATGTAAACAAGTTTTTCAAATGTAAACAAGTTTTTCAAATGTAAACACGTTTTTCAAATGTAAACAAGTTTTTTCAAATGTAAACGTTTTTTTAAATGTAAACAAGTTTTTTCAAATGTAAACAAGTTTTTCAAATGTAAACAGTTTTTCAAATGTAAACAAGTTTTTTCAAATGTAAACACGTTTTTCAAATGTAAACACACGTTTTTCAAATGTAAACAAGTTTTTCAAATGTAAACAAGTTTTTCAAATGTAAACAAGTTTTTCAAATGTAAACAAGTTTTTCAAATGTAAACAAGTTTTTCAAATGTAAACAAGTTTTTCAAATGTAAACAAGTTTTTCAAATGTAAACAAGTTTTTTCAAATGTAAACAAGTTTTTTCAAATGTAAACAAGTTTTTTCAAATGTAAACAAGTTTTTCAAATGTAAACAAGTTTTTTCAAATGTAAACAAGTTTTTCAAATGTAAACACGTTTTTCAAATGTAAACAAGTTTTTCAAATGTAAACAAGTTTTTCAAATGTAAACAAGTTTTTTCAAATGTAAACAGTTTTTTCAAATGTAAACAAGTTTTTTCAAATGTAAACAAGTTTTTCAAATGTAAACAGTTTTTCAAATGTAAACAAGTTTTTCAAATGTAAACACGTTTTTCAAATGTAAACAAGTTTTTCAAATGTAAACAAGTTTTTTAAATGTAAACAGTTTTTTCAAATGTAAACGTTTTTTTTTAAACACGTTTTTCAAATGTAAACAAGTTTTTTTTCAAATGTAAACAAGTTTTTCAAATGTAAACAAGTTTTTCAAATGTAAACAAGTTTTTCAAATGTAAACAAGTTTTTTCAAATGTAAAACAAGTTTTTTAAATGTAAACAAGTTTTTCAAATGTAAACACGTTTTTCAAATGTAAACAAGTTTTTTCAAATGTAAACAAGTTTTTCAAATGTAAACAAGTTTTTTCAAATGTAAACAAGTTTTTTCAAATGTAAACAGTTTTTTCAAATGTAAACAAGTTTTTTTAAATGTAAACAAGTTTTTCAAATGTAAACAAGTTTTTCAAATGTAAACAAGTTTTTCAAATGTAAACAAGTTTTTTTAAATGTAAACAAGTTTTTCAAATGTAAACACGTTTTTCAAATGTAAACAAGTTTTTCAAATGTAAACAAGTTTTTCAAATGTAAACAAGTTTTTCAAATGTAAAACAGTTTTTTTCAAATGTAAACAAGTTTTTTAAATGTAAACAAGTTTTTCAAATGTAAAACAAGTTTTTCAAATGTAAACAAGTTTTTTCAAATGTAAACAAGTTTTTTAAATGTAAACAGTTTTTCAAATGTAAACACGTTTTTTCAAATGTAAACAAGTTTTTTTCAAATGTAAACAAGTTTTTCAAATGTAAACAAGTTTTTCAAATGTAAACAAGTTTTTCAAATGTAAACACGTTTTTCAAATGTAAACAAGTTTTTCAAATGTAAACAAGTTTTTCAAATGTAAACAAGTTTTTCAAATGTAAACAAGTTTTTTAAATGTAAACAAGTTTTTCAAATGTAAACAAGTTTTTCAAATGTAAACAAGTTTTTCAAATGTAAACAAGTTTTTCAAATGTAAACACGTTTTTTCAAATGTAAACAAGTTTTTTCAAATGTAAACAGTTTTTTTCAAATGTAAACAAGTTTTTAAATGTAAACAAATTTTTTCAAATGTAAACACGTTTTTCAAATGTAAAACACGTTTTTTAAATGTAAACAAGTTTTTCAAATGTAAACACGTTTTTTCAAATGTAAACAAGTTTTTCAAATGTAAACAAGTTTTTCAAATGTAAACAAGTTTTTCAAATGTAAACACGTTTTTCAAATGTAAACACGTTTTTCAATGTAAACAAACACGTTTTTCAAATGTAAACAAGTTTTCAAATGTAAACAAGTTTTTTCAAATGTAAACAAGTTTTTTCAAATGTAAACAGTTTTTCAAATGTAAACAAGTTTTTCAAATGTAAACAAGCTTTTTCAAATGTAAACAAGTTTTTTAAATGTAAACAAGTTTTTCAAATGTAAACAAGTTTTTCAAATGTAAACACGTTTTTCAAATGTAAACACGTTTTCAAATGTAAACACGTTTTTCAAATGTAAACAAGTTTTTTCAAATGTAAACACGTTTTTCAAATGTAAACAGGTTTTTCAAATGTAAACAAAGTTTTTTCAAATGTGTAAATGTAAACAAGTTTTTTCAAATGTAAAACAAGTTTTTCAAATGTAACAAGTTTTTCAAATGTAAACAAGTTTTTCAAATGTAAACAAGTTTTTCAAATGTAAACAAGTTTTTCAAATGTAAACAAGTTTTTCAAATGTAACAAGTTTTTTAAATGTAAACAGTTTTTTAAATGTAAACACTTTTTTTAAAATGTAAACACGTTTTTCAAATGTAAACAAGTTTTTTTCAAATGTAAACACGTTTTTCAAATGTAAAACAAGTTTTTCAAATGTAAACAGTTTTTCAAATGTAAACAAGTTTTTCAAATGTAAACAGTTTTTCAAATGTAAACAAGTTTTTCAAATGTAAACAAGTTTTTCAAATGTAAAAGTTTTTTCAAATGTAAACAAGTTTTTCAATGTAAACACGTTTTTCAAATGTAAACAGTTTTTTCAAATGTAAACACGTTTTTTCAAATGTAAACACGTTTTTCAAATGTTTTTCAAATGTAAACACGTTTTTTAAATGTAAACAAGTTTTTTCAAATGTAAACAAGTTTTTCAAATGTAAACAAGTTTTTTCAAATGTAAACAAAGTTTTTCAAATGTAAACAAGTTTTTCAAATGTAAACACGTTTTTTTCAAATGTAAACAAGTTTTTCAAATGTAAACAAGTTTTTCAAATGTAAACAAGTTTTTCAAATGTAAACACGTTTTTCAAATGTAAACACGTTTTTTAAATGTAAACAAGTTTTTCAAATGTAAACACGTTTTTCAAATGTAAACAAGTTTTTCAAATGTAAACAAGTTTTTCAAATGTAAACAAGTTTTTCAAATGTTAAACAAGTTTTTCAAATGTAAACACGTTTTTCAAATGTAAACAAGTTTTTCAAATGTAAACACGTTTTTCAAATGTAAACAAGTTTTTCAAATGTAAACAAGTTTTTCAAATGTAAACAAGTTTTTCAAATGTAAACACGTTTTTTCAAATGTAACAAGTTTTTTTTAATGTAAACAAGTTTTTTCAAATGTAAACAAGTTTTTCAAATGTAAACAAGTTTTTTCAAATGTAAACAAGTTTTTTCAAATGTAAACAAGTTTTTCAAATGTAAAAACAAGTTTTTCAAATGTAAACAACGTTTTTTTCAAATGTAAACAAGTTTTTTAAATGTAAACAAGTTTTTCAAATGTAAACAAGTTTTTCAAATGTAAAACACGTTTTTCAAATGTAAACACTTTTTTAAAATGTAAACAAGTTTTTTTAAATGTAAACACGTTTTTCAAATGTAAACAAGTTTTTTCAAATGTAAACAAGTTTTTCAAATGTAAACAAGTTTTTCAAATGTAAACAAGTTTTTCAAATGTAAACAAGTTTTTTCAAATGTAAACAAGTTTTTTTCAAATGTAAACAAGTTTTTCAAATGTAAACACGTTTTTCAAATGTAACAAGTTTTTTAAATGTAAACAAGTTTTTCAAATGTAAACAAGTTTTTTTCAAATGTAAACAAGTTTTTTTTCAATGTAAACAAGTTTTCAAATGTAAACACGTTTTTCAAATGTAAACAAGTTTTTCAAATGTAAACAGTTTTTCAAATGTAAACAAGTTTTTTTAAATGTAAACAAGTTTTTCAAATGTAAACAGTTTTTTCAAATGTAAACACGTTTTTCAAATGTAACACGTTTTTCAAATGTAAACAAGTTTTTTCAAATGTAAACACGTTTTTCAAATGTAAACACGTTTTTTTAAATGTAAACAGTTTTTTCAAATGTAAACAACTTTTTTCAAATGTAAACACGTTTTTCAAATGTAAACAAGTTTTTCAAATGTAAACAGTTTTTTAAATGTAAACAAGTTTTTGTAAATACAACAAGTTTTTCAAATGTAAAACAGTTTTTCAAATGTAAAACAGTTTTTTTAAATGTAAACAAGTTTTTTCAAATGTAAAACACTTTTTTCAAAATGTAAACAAGTTTTTCAAATGTAAACAAGTTTTTCAAATGTAAAACAGTTTTTTCAAATGTAAACACGTTTTTCAAAATGTAAACAAGTTTTTTCAAATGTAAACAAGTTTTTTCAAATGTAAACACGTTTTTCAAATGTAAACACGTTTTTCAAATGTAAACAAGTTTTTTCAAATGTAAACAAGTTTTTCAAATGTAAACAGTTTTTCAAATGTAAACAAGTTTTTCAAATGTAAACAAGTTTTTTAAATGTAAACAAGTTTTTCAAATGTAAACAACGTTTTTGCAAATGTAAACACGTTTTTTCAAATGTAAACACGTTTTTTCAAATGTAAACAAGTTTTTCAAATGTAAACACGTTTTTCAAATGTAAACAAGTTTTTCAAATGTAAACAAGTTTTTCAAATGTAAACACGTTTTTCAAATGTAAACAAGTTTTCAAATGTAAACAAGTTTTTTCAAATGTAAACAAGTTTTTCAAATGTAAACAATGTTTTTTTCAAATGTAAACAGTTTTCAAATGTAAACAAGTTTTTCAAATGTAAACAAGTTTTTTTTCAAAATGTAAACAAGTTTTTTAAATGTAAACACGTTTTTCAAATGTAAACACGTTTTTCAAATGTAAACAAGTTTTTCAAATGTAAACAAGTTTTTTAAATGTAAACAAGTTTTTTCAAATGTAAACACGTTTTTCAAATGTAAACAAGTTTTTCAAATGTAAACAGTTTTTCAAATGTAAACAAGTTTTTTCAAATGTAAACAGTTTTTTCAAATGTAAACAACGTTTTTCAAATGTAAACAAGTTTTTCAAATGTAAACAAGTTTTTCAAATGTAAACAAGTTTTTTCAAATGTAAACAACAAATTTTTTCAAATGTAAACAACGTTTTTCAAATGTAAACACGTTTTTCAAATGTAAACAAGTTTTTCAAATGTAAACAAGTTTTTTTTAAAATGTAAACAAGTTTTTTTCAAATGTAAACAAGTTTTTCAAATGTAAACAAGTTTTTTAAATGTAAACCGTTTTTTCAAATGTAAACACGTTTTTTAAATGTAAACAAGTTTTTCAAATGTAAACAAGTTTTTTTCAAATGTAAACAAGTTTTTCAAATGTAAACAAGTTTTTTTCAAATGTAAACACGTTTTTTCAAATGTAAACAAGTTTTTCAAATGTAAACAGTTTTTCAAATGTAAACACGTTTTTTCAAATGTAAACACGTTTTTTTCAAATGTAAACACGTTTTTCAAATGTAAACAAGTTTTTCAAATGTAAACAAGTTTTTTCAAATGTAAACAAGTTTTTCAAATGTAAACAGTTTTTCAAATGTAAACACGTTTTTTTAAATGTAAACAAGTTTTTCAAATGTAAACAAGTTTTTCAAATGTAAACAAGTTTTTTCAAATGTAAACACGTTTTTTCAAATGTAAACACGTTTTTTCAAATGTAAACAAGTTTTTCAAATGTAAACAAGTTTTTCAAATGTAAACACGTTTTTCAAATGTAAACAAGTTTTTCAAATGTAAACAAGTTTTTCAAATGTAAACAAGTTTTTTAAATGTAACAAGTTTTTCAATGTAAACAAGTTTTTCAAATGTAAAAACAAGTTTTTCAAATGTAAACACGTTTTTCAAATGTAAACAAGTTTTTTCAAATGTAAACAAGTTTTTTAAATGTAAACAAGTTTTTCAAATGTAAACACGTTTTTCAAATGTAAACAAGTTTTTTCAAATGTAAACAAGTTTTTCAAATGTAAACAAGTTTTTCAATGTAAACAAGTTTTTCAAAATGTAAACAAGTTTTTCAAATGTAAACAAGTTTTTCAAATGTAAACAAGTTTTTCCAAATGTAAACAAGTTTTTTCAAATGTAAACACGTTTTTCAAATGTAAACAAGTTTTTCAAATGTAAACACGTTTTTCAAATGTAAACAGTTTTTTTTCAAATGTAAACAAGTTTTTTCAAATGTAAACAAGTTTTTCAAATGTAAACACGTTTTTTCAAATGTAAACAGTTTTTCAAATGTAAACAAGTTTTTCAAATGTAAACAAGTTTTTTCAAATGTAAACAAGTTTTTTCAAATGTAAACACGTTTTTCAAATGTAAAACGTTTTTTTTTCAAATGTAAACACTTTTTTTCAAATGTAAACAAGTTTTTTCAAATGTAAACAAGTTTTTCAAATGTAAACAAGTTTTTTCAAATGTAAACAGTTTTTCAAATGTAAACAAGTGTTTTTCAATGTAAACAAGTTTTTTCAATGTAAACAAGTTTTTCAAATGTAAACAAGTTTTTTCAAATGTAAACAAGTTTTTTAAATGTAAACAACGTTTTTTCAAATGTAAACAAGTTTTTCAAATGTAAACAATTTTTTCAAATGTAAACAGTTTTTTCAAATGTAAACAAGTTTTTCAAATGTAAAACAGTTTTTCAAATGTAAACATTTTTTTCAAATGTAAACAAGTTTTTCAAATGTAAACAGTTTTTTCAAATGTAAACAAGTTTTTCAAATGTAAACAAGTTTTTCAAATGTAAACACGTTTTTCAAATGTAAACACGTTTTTCAAATGTAAACAAGTTTTTCAAATGTAAACAGTTTTTCAAATGTAAACAGTTTTTTCAAATGTAAAAAAGTTTTTTCAAATGTAAACAAGTTTTTCAAATGTAAACAAGTTTTTCAAATGTAACAAGTTTTTCAAATGTAAACAGTTTTTTTCAAATGTAAACAAGTTTTTTTCAAATGTAAACAAGTTTTTTTCAAATGTAAACAAATTTTTTCAAATGTAAACAGTTTTTTCAAATGTAAACAGTTTTTTAAATGTAAACACGTTTTTTCAAATGTAACACGTTTTTTCAAATGTAAACAGTTTTTTCAAATGTAAACACGTTTTTCAAATGTAAACAAGTTTTTCAAATGTAAACAAGTTTTTCAAATGTAAACAAGTTTTTTAAATGTAAACAAGTTTTTTTTTTTTTTTAAAATGTAAACAAGTTTTTCAAATGTAAACAAGTTTTTCAAATGTAACACGTTTTTTCAAATGTAAACACTTTTTTTCAAATGTAAACACGTTTTTTCAAATGTAACAAGTTTTTCAATGTAAACAAGTTTTTCAAATGTAAAAACGTTTTTCAAATGTAAACAACGTTTTTTCAAATGTAAACACGTTTTTTTCAAATGTAAACAAGTTTTTCAAATGTAAACAAGTTTTTTCAAATGTAAACAAGTTTTTTCAAATGTAAACAGTTTTTTCAAATGTAAACAAGTTTTTAAATGTAAACACGTTTTTTTAAATGTAAAACGGTTTTTCAAATTGTACACACGTTTTAAAATGTAAACAAGTTTTTCAATGTAAACACGTTTTTTTCAATGTAAACAACGTTTTTTCAAATGTAAACACGTTTTTTAAATGTAAACAAGTTTTTTCAAATGTAAACAAGTTTTTCAAATGTAAACAGTTTTTTAAATGTAAACAGTTTTTCAAATGTAAACAAGTTTTTTCAAATGTAAACACGTTTTTTAAATGTAAACACGTTTTTCAAATGTAAACACGTTTTTTCAAATGTAAACACACGTTTTTCAAATGTAAACAAGTCTTTTCAAATGTAAACAAGTTTTTCAAAATGTAAACAAGTTTTTTCAAATGTTAAACAAGTTTTTCAAATGTAAACAAGTTTTTTAAATGTAAACACGTTTTTCACAATGTAAACAAGTTTTTTAAATGTAAACAGTTTTTTCAAATGTAAACAAGTTTTTCAATGTAAACAAGTTTTTTAAATGTAAACAAGTTTTTGGCGTCAAATGTAACGAAAGTTTTTGAAATGTAAACACTTTTTTAATGTAAACCGTTTTTTAAATGGAAACATTGTTTTTCAAATGTAAACACGTTTTTCAAATGTAAACTGTTTTTTTTTTTTAATTGATTATTATTATTGTGTCTTGCATATACATGCCGAGCCCTTCAATGGGCGTAAAGACACCATGTAACAAAAATACATTATTCCAGACTGTGATACAACAATAAAACACTAATAAACTCATTTAAACAAACAAACTCATCTTCGCCGCTTCTTCCAGGCTTTTACATAAAAAAAAATGATGCCAACTTGTAAACATTACAATTAACAACCATTTCATCTTGCTGTCGTCATCACACCAGAACATTTCGGACATTGGGTAACCAGTTCATCAATCAGGGATTTCTAAATTCATCATAAAATGGACAATACAACAAAAAAATGTGCTTCACTTTCTACCTCGCCCAACTCACACATAACTGCAAAGTCTTCTTCCTCAGGGGCTTGAGAAAATCTCCCAGTTTCTAAAGCCAGGGAAGGATCCCTGTGTGAAACTGTGCCATCAATGATCTTTGCTTCCTGTTTAAATTTGATCTGACATAAAACTCAGTTTAAACATATCTTTTAATTGAATATATGTTCGCAGCTTGGGTTTAGCCAGGATCCCATTCAACCACTGCTCTTCATAATTAGACATCAGTTTTGTTCTTTATTTTGTTAATGCTGCATGACAATTATTATGGAAAACATATTGAAGTTGTACTTCAGCAAAAACAGCCCCGTAGCTCTGCTGCCTGGGTGACTTGGGCTTACTCCATTCAAAAACCTTTTTTAGACATTCTAATCATCAGGTTGATTAATAATTCGATTCCCACAATCTGACCATATCGCACTTTCTTTGGCTTCTGGCTGAAGCAGCAAGGATTTTTACCCCACTGTCAAACTCATAATTCATACAAAAGTGAACCCCGATATTGTACTGGGGAACTATTTCAAGATTTACATTTCCCGAATGTAAAGGACCTTTTTACTTTGAGGAGCTGTCTTTTTTCTAAATGCCATTATTTGGGTTTTAGCTTCATTTATAGGTCAGTCTCCACCTATACAACCACTGTTTTAATACATTTAACTTGACTGTAGGTCCTCTTCTGTTTTCAGCCAGGAGTTGCAACAATCATCAGCATAGAGCAGAAATGCCCACAACTGCACTAGTCCATGATGGAAGAACAAGGATCACTGTCCTATTTACACCAATGTCCACTGTTGGAGTTTTCAAGATCCAAGTCATTTATGAAGAGCGAGAACAAGCTATGGGGACAAACATCCCCGTGTTTTACACCAGTAGGTATAGGAAACCACTCAGTCCTTTAACTCATTCACTTGGACACACCCCACACAGTCTGCATACATTGATTTTAATGCTTGATAAAATCTCCCCATCAGCCCCCGGCCTGAAGAAGTTTCAAACACAGCAAATCCCTATTTACCCAATCGAATTCTTTCTTAGAAATCCACGAAACAAACAAAGTGGACTTATTTTCAGAACAGTCGAGTTTCTTACTTAGGGGTTGAAAACTTGTGTAAATATGATCAATACAAGCTTCTGTGTTTTTCTAATCCATTTTGTTCATCCTACGCAACCTTGTTACTGCTCAAAAAGGCTGTGTCACGCTGGCATATTCAAAAAAATACTGAATTAAATTTTATAAACTGTACTTAAAAGACTGATT